>WNWK01000771.1:372500-386039 GCA_009830355.1 Cherax destructor
TAGTATAGCAGTAGTAGGTAGTAGTTAGTAGCAGAGTAGTAGTAGTAGTAGTAGAGTAGTAGTAGTAGTAGTAGTAGCAGTAGTGTAGCAGAGGTAGTAGTGTAGTAGCAGTAGTATGCTAGCAGTGTAGTAGAGAGCGCAGTAGAGTGTAGTAGTAGTAGTAGTAGTAGTAAGCAGTAGTAGTAGTAGTAGTATTGTAGTAGTAGTAGTAGTAGTAAGGTAGTAGTATGGCAGTAGTAGTAGTAGTAGTAGTAGTAGTGTAGCAGAACGGTAGTGGTAGTAGCAGCTAGTGTAGTAGCGTAGTAGTAGTGTAGTAGTAGTAGTGTAGTAGTAGTAGTAGTAGTAGTAGTAGTAGTAGCAGCAGCAGAAGCAGTAGTCGCAGTAGTAATAGTAACAGTACCGGGAGTTTTTTTTTTTAGCACGTCGGCCGTCTCCCACCGAGGCAGGGTGACCCAAAAAGAAAGAAAAAACTTTCATCATCATTCAACACTTTCACCTCACTCATACATAATCACTGTCTTTGCAGAGGCGCTAAGATACGACAGTTTAGAAGTTCCTCCAAACTGCCAATATCCCAAACCCCTCCTTTAAAGTGCAGGCATTGTACTTCCCATTTCCAGGACTGAAATCCAGCTAACCGGTTTCCCTGAATCCCTTAAACAAAAATATTACCCTGCTCACACTCCAACAGCTCATCAGATCCCAAAAACCATTCATCTCCATTCACTCCTATCTAACACGCTCACGCATGCTTGCTGGTAGTCCAAGCCCCTCGCCCACAAAACCTCCTTTACCCCCTCCCTCCAACCTTTTCGAGGACGACCCCTACTCCGCCTTCCTTCCCCTACAGATTTATACGCTCTCCAAGTCATTCTACTTTGATCCATTCTCTCTAAATGACCAAACCACCTCAACAACCCCTCTTCAGCCCTCTAATACTTTTAGTAACTCCACACCTTCTCTAATTTCCACACTCCGAATATTCTGCATAATATTTACACCACACATTGCCCTTAGACAGGACATCTCCACTGCCTCCAGCCTCCTCCTCGCTGCAGCATTTACAACCCAAGCTTCACATCTATATAAGAGTGTTGGTACCATAGATAACGTTTTTTATCTCCACAGATACCTCAATGCACCACTCACCTTTTTTCCTTCATCAATTCTATGGTTAACCTCATCCTTCATAAACCCATCCGCTGACACGTCAACTCCCAAATATCTGAAAACATTTACTTCTTCCATAATCCCTCTCTCCAATGTGATATATAAAATTTTCTTTATCCAAATCGTTTGATAACCTCATCACCTTACGCTTATCTATGTTCACTTTCAACTTTCTATCTTTACACACTCTCCCAAACTCGTCAACTAACCTCTGCAACTTTTCTTTAGAATCTCTCATAAGCACAGTATCATCAGCAAAAAGTAACTGTGTCGACTCCCATTTTGTATTTGATTCCCCATAATTTAATTCCACCCCTCTCCCCAACACCCTAGCATTTACTTCTTTTACAACCCCACCTATAAATATATTAAACAACCATGGTGACATTACACATCTGTCTAAGACCTACTTTTATCGGGAAGTAATCTCCCTCTCTCCTACATACCCTAACCTGAGCCTCACTATCCTCATAACAACCCTTTACAGCCTTCAGTAACTTACTACCTATTCCATACACTTGCAACATCTGCCACATTGCACCCCTATCCACTCTATCATATGCCTTTTCTAAATCCATAAATGCAATGAAAACTTCTCTACCTTTATCTAAATACTGTTCACATATATGCTTCACTGTAAACACTTGATCTACACATCCCCTACCCACTCTAAAGCCTCCTTGCTCATCTGCAATCCTACTCTCTGTCTTACCTCTAATTCTTTCAATAATAACCCTACCGTACACTTTACCTGGTATACTCAGTAAACTTATTCCCCTATAATTTTTACAATCTCTTTTGCCCCCTTCCCTTTATATAAAGAAACTATACATGCTCTCTGCCAATCCCTAGGTACCTTCCCCTCTTTCATACATTTATTAAGCAAAAATACCAACCACTCCAACACTATATCCCCCCTGCTTTTATTATTATTATTATTATTGTTAGCAGCAGCAGTATAAGTTCTTTAAAAAATACAGGTTAATCTGCATTAATCAAATCTAACCTAACCTATCCGAACCTCGCCTAAGTTAACGTAGCTACATGTAATAAATATTAACTTTTTTTTAGAGGCTTATATCGGGTAGAAATCAAGGACCTGTAACGCGTGTTATAACGAACGCCCCATTCAAAGGGCAGCTTGATGCGCAAGTTACTAAAATATACCAGATTATGATTTTTTTTTCAAGTATCAACAACAAGGTGGACAAGACGATACAGTTGTAAACTAGGGCAAAAATGGCCTCGTAAGCCCATTGTAAACAACACTGGTAGACAACAATGAAACTCACTGTTAACTAGAGTGGTATACAACAATAATGTTAATTTAACAATGGTATACACTACAATATCGACAAGTTGACAAGACATGTGTGCAACAGTTAGGTATCTTCACCCAGAAATGTTTCACGTACACAGTCGGCTTCTTCAGTCGAGTACAGAGGAGGCAGCAGAAACAGTAGAGATGTGAAGACGTAGTTTTGAGGTGGTCAGTCCCTCAGCCTGGAGAAGAGTTCTGCTCCACAGTCTGGAAAAGGGACTGACCACCTCAAAACTACGTCTTCAAGGGTGATGGACTGATTACATCGTCTTTACAACTCTACTGCTTCTGCTGCCTCCTCTGTACTCGACTGAAGAAGCCGACTGTGTAGGCGAAACGTTTCTGAATAAAGACACCAAACTGTTGCACACGCGTCTTACTTATCAACTGCAATGTTGCTCCAGAGGAGATAGTAAGAGCTGCAAGCACTGCAAAGATATCTTAATTATCGAAAAATAATCACGAACAAGCCCACATTTACTCCCCAGAGAGAGAGAGAGAGAGAGAGAGAGAGAGAGAGAGAGAGAGAGAGAGAGAGAGAGAGAGAGAGAATCATTGCAAAAAAGAGGAGTGGTAAAGAGCCAGACTGATGATAATAAGAGAGAGGTGTGAGAGAGTTGCATTAAGATAATGATCTGATGGATGTATCAGGATGGAGTGGGAGTAATGTTTGCAACATGAGGGAGTAGTTACGTCCATAATATATATATATATATATATTTTTTTTTTTTTCAACAAGTCGGCCGTCTCCCACCGAGGCAGAGTGACCCAAAAAGAAAGAAAATCCCCAAAAAGAAAAAACTTTCATCATCATTCAACACTTTCACCACACTCATACATAATCACTGTCTTTGCAGAGGAGCTCAGATACTACAGCTGAGAAAAGTCCCTCCCAGCTGTCACTATCTCAGACCCCTCCTTTAAAGTGCAGGCATTGTACTTCCCATTTCCAGGACTCAAGTCCAACTAAATCAATTAACTGGTTTCCCTGAATCCCTTCACACAATGTTACCCTGCTCACACTCCAACAGCTCGTCAGGTCCCAAAAACCATTCGTCTCCATTCACTCCTATCTAACACGCTCACACATGCTTGCTGGAAGTCCAAGCCCCTCGCCCACAAAACCTCCTTTACCCCTTCCCTCCAACCTTTTCTAGGACGACCCCTACCCCGCCTTCCTTCCCCTACAGATTTATACGCTCTCCAAGTCATTCTACTTTGATCCATTCTCTCTAAATGACCAAACCACCTCAACAACCCTCTTCAGCCCTCTGACAAATACTTTTAGTAACTCCACACCTTCTCCTAATTTCCACATTCCGAATTTTCTGCATAATATTTACACCACACATTGCCCTTAGACAGGACATCTCCACTGCCTCCAGCCTCCTCCTCGCTGCAGCATTTGCAACCCATGCTTCACACCCATATAAGAGTGTTGGTACCACTATACTTTCGTACATTCCCTTCTTTGCCTCCATGGATAACGTTTTTGTCTCCACAGATACCTCAATGCACCACTCACCTTTTTTCCTTCATCAATTCTATGGTTAACCTCATCCTTCATAAACCCATCTGCTGACACATCAACTCCCAAATATCTGAAAACATTTACTTCTTCCATAATCCCTCTCTCCAATGTGATATCCAATTTTCTTTATTTAAATCGTTTGATACCCTCATCACCTTACTCTTATCTATGTTCACTTTTAACTTTCTACCTTTACACACTCTCCCAAACTCGTCCACTAACCTTTGCAACTTTTCTTTAGAATCTCCCATAAGCACAGTATCATCAGCAAAAAGTAACTGTGTCAACTCCCATTTGCATTTAATTCTCCATAATTTAATCCACCCCTCTCCCCAACACCCTAGCATTTACTTCTTTTACAACCCCATCTATAAATATATTAAACAACCATGGTGACATTACACAACCCTGTCTAAGACCTACTTTTACCGGGAAGTAATCTCCCTCTCTCCTACACACCCTAACCTGAGCCTCACTATCCTCATAAAAACTCTTTACAGCCTTCAGTAACTTACTACCTATTCCATACACTTGCAACATTTGCCACATTGCTCCCCTATCCACTCTATCATATGCCTTTTCTAAATCCATAAATGCAATAAAAACTTCTCTACCTTTATCTAAATACTGTTCACATATATGCTTCACTGTAAACACTTGATCTACACATCCCCTACCCACTCTAAAGCCTCCTTGCTCATCTGCAATCCTACTCTCTGTCTTACCTCTAATTCTTTCAATAATAACCCTGCCATACACTTTACCTGGTATACTCAGTAAACTTATTCCCCTATAATTTTTACACTCTCTTTTATCCCCCTTCCCTTTATATAAAAGAACTATACATGCTCGCTGCCAATCCCTAGGTACCTTCCCCTCTTTCATACATTTATTAAACAAAAATATCAACCACTCCAGCACTATATCCCCCTGCTTTTAACATTTCTGTCATGATTCCGTCAATTCCAGCTGCTTTACCCCCTTTCATTCTACGTAATGCCTCACGCACCTCCCCACACTCCATCCTGCTCTTCTTCACTCCTAAACGATGTTGTACCTCCCTGGCCAGTACATGAAATTATCGCCTCCCTCTTTTCATCGACATTTAAAAGTTCCTCAAAATATTCCCGCCATCTACCCAATACCTCCAGCTCCCCATCTACTAACTCCCTACTCTGTTTTTAACTGACAAATCCATTCGTTCCCTAGGCTTTCTTACCTTGTTTATCTCACTCCAAAATTTTTCTTGTTTTCAGCAAAATTTCTTGACAGAGCCTCTCCGTTCTTTCATCCGCTCTTCTTTTGCACTCTCTCACCACTCTCTTCACCTTTCTTTTACTCTCCATATACTCTGCTCTTCTACTAACACTTCTGTTTTGTAAAAACCTCTCATAAGCTACCTTTTCTCTTTTATCACACCCTTTACTTCTTCATTCCACCACTCACTCCTCTTTCCTCATGCACCCACCCTCCTATAACCACAAACTTCTGCCCCACATTCTAATACTGCATTTTAAAACTATCCCAACTTTCTTCAACCCCCACTACTCCTACTTGCACTAGCCCACCTTTCTGCCAATAGTTGCTTATATCTCACCCTAACTTCCTCCTCCCTTAGTTTATACACTTTTACCTCTCTCTTACTTGCTGTTGCCATTTTCCATTTGTCCCATCTACCTTTTACTCTCACTGTAGCTACAACCCAATAATGATCTGATATATCCGTTGCCCTCTATAAACATGTACATCCTGAAGCCTACTCATCAACCTTTTATCCACCAATACATAATCCAACAAACTACTTTCCTTACGTGCTATATCATACCTTGTATATTTATTTATCCTCTTTTTCATAAAATATGTATTACTTATTACCAAACCTCTTTCTACACATAGCTCAATTAATGGCTCCCCATTTACATTTACCCTGGCACCCTAAATTTACCTACTACTCCATCCACAACATTTTTACCCACTTTAGCATTAAGATCCCCAACCACAATTATATATATTATATATATATATATATATATTATATATATATATATATATATATTATATATATATATATATATATATATATTATATTATATATATATTATATATATATATTATAATATATATTATATATATATTATATTATATTATATTATATATATATATATTATATATATATATTATATATATATATTATTATATATATATATATTATATATATATATATATATATATATATATATATATATATATATATATATATATATATATATATGCAAGAAAACCACTATGAAAAAATAGAAGAATTCCAAGCGCTTTCGTGACTACTCACATTATCAAGGAACTATAACAGGAAACATGACAAGAAGGGCTTATAAAGGGGCGAGACTACACCTCACAGTCACATCACACTAACAAAGACAACACCTCACAGTAGCGTAACATCTCACGACTCTGTGAAGAGGAACATAAGAAAGGACCTGAAACTCTTCCCAAGAATTAAGATTAGTCCAATTTATTATTAAATTCTTCCCAAATTTTATTAATTATAAATGAATCCAATTTATATAAACCAAAAGAAATATTCATATTATTTTCAAAACTGCTTTTAATGAAACATGATTCTATTATATTCCTCTCAACCATGGACTTGCTTGATACAACCTTCTCAGCATTTTGAAAATCAATTGGATGGTTAAAATCTCTCACATGAATAAATAGAGCATTAGAATCTTGTCCAGTTCTAATGCTATATTTAAGAACATAAGAACATAAGAAAGGAGGAACACTGCAGCAGGCCTGTTGGCCCATACTAGGCAGGTCCTTCACAATCCATCCCACTAACAGAATATTTGCTCAACCCAATTTTCAAAGCTACCCAAGAAATAAGCTTTGACAATTCTACCCACTCATGCGCGAGTCCCACTCAAATCCAACCCCTCTCACTCATGAATTTATCCAACCTAAATTTGAAACTACCCAAGGTCCTAGCTTCAATAACCCTACTAGGCAGACTGTTCCACTCATCAACTACCCTATTTCCAAACCAATACTTTCCTATATCCTTTCTAAATCTAAACTTATCTAACTTGAATCCATTATTGCGGGTTCTCTCTTGGAGAGATATCCTCAAGACCTTATTTATATCCCCTTTGTTAATACCCATTTTCCACTTGTATACCTCGATCATGTCTCCCTCATTCTACGTCTTACAAGTGAATGTAATTTTAGGGTCTTCAATCTTTCTTCGTAAGGAAGATTTCTAATGCTATGTATTAATTTAGTCATTCTACGCTGAATGTTTTCTAACGAATTTATGTCCATTCTGTAATATGGAGACCAGAACTGAGCTGCGTAATCTAGGTGAGGCCTTACTAATGATGTATAAAGCTGTAATATAACCTCTGGACTTCTGTTGCTAACACTTCTTGATATAAATCCCAGTAATCTATTTGCCTTATTACGTACGCTTAGGCATTGCTGTCTTGGTTTAAGGTTGCTGCTTACCATCACCCCAAGTCCTTCTCGCAATCTGTATGGCTAAGTTCTACGTTATTTAACTTATAAGTGCTTGGGTTATGGACACTCCCGAGCTTCAGAACCTTGCATTTATCTACATTGAACTGCATCTGCCACTTTTCTGACCACGAATTAAGTTTGTCTAAATCTTCCTGAAGTTCTATGACATCTATGTTTGAATCAATTATCCTACCTATCTTCGTGTCGTCGGCGAATTTGCTCATATCACTAGTAATTCCCTCATCAAGGTCATTGATATATATTATAAATAACAATGGGCCTAAGACTGATCCCTGTGGAACACCACTTGTTACAAGTCCCCATTCGGATTTAACCCCATTTATGCACACTCTCTGCTTCCTATTGGTGAGCCATGACTCGATCCATGACAGCACTTTTCCCCCAATGCCATGAGCTGCCACTTTCTTTAACAGTCTCTGGTGCGGTACTCTATCAAAAGCCTTACTAAAGTCTAAATAAACAATATCGAATTCTTTATCGTGATCAACAGCCTCAAAGCTTTACTGAAGAAGGTTAATAAATTAGATAGGCAGGAACGGCCCTCGTGAATCCATGCTGGGTATCATTAATCAAATTATGGTTATCTAGATGGCTTCTAATAATATCAGCTATAATTGACTCTAGTAATTTGCCTACAATTGAGGTCAGGCTTATTGGGCGGTAGTTTGACGGTAGTGACTTGTCCCCTGCTTTAAAAATAGGAATTACATTAGCCATCTTCCACATATCAGACACTACACCTGTTTGAAGAGATAAATTAAAAATGTTAGATATTGGTTCACAGAGTTCCATTTTGCATTCCTTAAGAACCCTTGCAAAAAGCTCATCAGGACCCGGCGATTTATTTTGTTTCAGTCGGTCCAGCTGTTTCATAATCATTTCGCTAGTGACTGTGATATTACATAATTTATCTTCTTCTGGGCCTCTGTAAAAATTAATTACTGGGATATCATTAATGTCTTCCTGTGTGAAAACCGAGAGAAAATAATTATTAAAAATAGAGCACATATCATTCTCCTTGTCAGTAAGATGCCCAAAGTTATTTTTAAGGGGACCTATCTTATCCCTAACTTTTGTTCTATAAACCTGGAAAAACTTTTGGGTTAGTTTTTGAATCCCTAGCAACTTTAATTTCATAGTCCCGTTTAGATTTTCTTATTCCCTTTTTAACGTCCCTCTTAATGTCAGTATACTGATTTATAAGATGACCCTCACCTCTTTTTATGCGCCTATAAATTCCTTTCTTCTGCCCTAAAAGATATTTGAGCCTATTATTCATCCATTTTGGGTCATTTCTACTTGATCTAATTTCTTTATACGGGATAAATGTTCTTTGGGCAGCCTGTATAGTGTTAAGAAAACTGTCATATTGATACCTCTCTTCTTCACCCCAGTCCACAGTTGATAAGTGTTCTCTAAGTCCATTATAATAAACTTTATCGCATATTTTACAGGGAATCTTATAGACACATCCGTCAGCATTTTGGGGGGAATTTTTTATCAAAAGTCTTTTTACTGTATCAAGATTTTTAAATACAACTTTGATATTAAAATTCTTAAGAAAGGAAGGCATATCAACCAAGTTTTCATGGTAAGGAGAACCAACATATTTTGGTTGAATAAGGTTGGTTGTCCCTTTTTGGATTGTAAAAAGTATTCCTAGCTATTTTAAAAGATTTATCAATTATGTTTCTTGGGTATTTTAAATCATGAGCTTTTTGCAAGGGTTCTTAAGGAATGCAAAATGGAACTCTGTGAACCAATATCTAACATTTTTAATTTATCTCTTCAAACAGGTGTAGTGTCTGATATGTGGAAGATGGCTAATGTAATTCCTATTTTTAAAGCAGGGGACAAGTCACTACCGTCAAATTACCGCCCAATAAGCCTGACCTCAATTGTAGGCAAATTACTAGAGTCAATTATAGCTGATATTATTAGAAGCCATCTAGATAACCATAATTTGATTAATGATACCCAGCATGGATTCACGAGGGGCCGTTCCTGCCTATCTAATTTATTAACCTTCTTCAGTAAAGCTTTTGAAGCTGTTGATCACAATAAAGAATTCGATATTGTTTATTTAGACTTTAGTAAGGCTTTTGATAGAGTACCGCACCAGAGACTGTTAAAGAAAGTGGCAGCTCATGGCATTGGGGAAACGTGCTGTCATGGATCGAGTCATGGCTCACCAATAGGAAGCAGAGAGTGTGCATAAATGGGGTTAAATCCGAATGGGGACTTGTAACAAGTGGTGTTCCACAGGGATCAGTCTTAGGCCCATTGTTATTTATAATATATATCAATGACCTTGATGAGGGAATTACTAGTGATATGAGCAAATTCGCCGACGACACGAAGATAGGTAGGATAATTGATTCAAACATAGATGTCATAGAACTTCAGGAAGATTTAGACAAACTTAATTCGTGGTCAGAAAAGTGGCAGATGCAATTCAATGTAGATAAATGCAAGGTTCTGAAGCTCGGAGTGTCCATAACCCAAGCACTTATAAGTTAAATAACGTAGAACTTAGCCATACAGATTGCGAGAAGGACTTGGGGTGATGGTAAGCAGCAACCTTAAACCAAGACAGCAATGCCTAAGCGTACGTAATAAGGCAAATAGATTACTGGGATTTATATCAAGAAGTGTTAACAACAGAAGTCCAGAGGTTATATTACAGCTTTATACATCATTAGTAAGGCCTCACCTAGATTACGCAGCTCAGTTCTGGTCTCCATATTACAGAATGGACATAAATTCGTTAGAAAACATTCAGCGTAGAATGACTAAATTAATACATAGCATTAGAAATCTTCCTTACGAAGAAAGATTGAAGACCCTAAAATTACATTCACTTGTAAGACGTAGAATGAGGGGAGACATGATCGAGGTATACAAGTGGAAAATGGGTATTAACAAAGGGGATATAAATAAGGTCTTGAGGATATCTCTCCAAGAGAGAACCCGCAATAATGGATTCAAGTTAGATAAGTTTAGATTTAGAAAGGATATAATAATAATAATTATTTTCTCTCGGTTTTCACTCAGGAAGACACTAATAATATCCCAAGAATTAGGTATTTTAGTGGGCCTGAAGAAGATAAATTATGTAGTATCACAGTCACTAGCGAAATGGTTATCAAACAGATAGACCGTTTGAAGAAAAATAAATCGCCAGGCCCCGATGAGCTTTTTTCAAGGGTTCTTAAGGAATGCAAAATAGAACTCTGTGAAACCTTAACTAACATTTTTAACCTATCTCTTCAAACAGGTGTAGTGCCGGATACATGGAAGATTGCTAATGTAATTCCTATTTTTAAAGCAGGGGACAAGTCGTTACCATCAAATTACCGCCCAATAAGTCTAACATCAATTGTAGGCAAATTACTAGAGTCGATTATAGCTGATAACATAAGAAGCCATCTCGATAGGCATAATTTGATTAATGATACTCAGCATGGATTCACCAGGGCCGTTCCTGCCTAACTAATTTATTAACTTTTTCAGTAAGGCTTTTGAGGCAGTTGATAATGATAAAGAATTCGATATTGTTTATTTGGATTTTAGTAAGGCTTTTGATAGAGTACCACATCAGAGACTGTTAAAGAAAGTGGCTGCTCATGGCATTGAGGGAAAAGTGTTGTCATGGATCGAGTCATGGCTCACCGATAGGAAGCAGAGGGTGTGCATAAATGGGGTTAAATCGGAATGGGGATCTGTAACAAGTGGCGTTCCTCAGGGATCGGTTTTGGGCCCGTTGTTGTTTATAATATATATAAATGACCTTGACGAGGGAATTTCTAGTGATATGAGCAGAATAAGGTGGATAGTGGAAAGCTAGTGACACTAGATGACAAGGACAGTAATAGGTATAGTGGAAAAACAGAGATGAGCAGGAAGGGTAAAGAGAAAGGAGGGTCTCTAAATATATATTACACCAATAGTCGTAGTGCTAGGAATAAGATGGACGAGTTGAGATTAGTTGCAAGTACGGGTAATATTGATGTTTTTGCAATAACTGAGACATGGTTTAATATGAAAAATCGGGACTTGCCTGCCGAATGTCACATTCAGGGTTTTAAATTGTTCCAAGTAGACAGAAGTATCGGGAAAGGGGTGGGGTGGCACTCTATGTCCGTGATCATTTAAATTGTTGCATAAAAACGGGTATAAAGTCTGAATTAACACATACAGAGTCTGTCTGGATAGAATTTTCAGAGGGTGTGAAAAATTGATTTTAGGCGTGATTTACCGTCCTCCAAACTTAGATAGGGAACAAGGGAGACTACTTTGGGAGGAAATTGTTAAGGCCACAAGACACGATAACGTAGTAATTCTAGGGGACTTTAACTTTAGTCAGATTGATTGGAATTTCATGACAGGGAATTTAGAATCTAACGACTTTTTAGAAGTAGTTCAGGATTGCTTTTGAAGCAGTTTGTAACAGAACCTACAAGGGAAATAACCTACTTGACTTGGTTCTGGCAAGCAAGAAACCCTTGTTAATAATTTAGAAATTACAGAGGAACTCGGCTCAAGCGACCACAAGTCAATTACCTTTAGCATTGAATGGATGTATGATAGTAGGGATAATTCAGTAATGGTCCCAGATTTTCGCTTAGCAGATTATAATGGACTTAGAGAACACTTATCAACTGTGGACTGGGGTGAAGAAGAGAGGTATCAATATGACAGTTTCCTTAACACTATACAGGCTGCCCAAAGAACATTTATCCCGTATAAAGAAATTAGATCAAGTAGAAATGACCCAAAATGGATGAATAATAGGCTCAAATATCTTTTAGGGCAGAAGAAAGGAATTTATAGGCGCATAAAAAGAGGTGAGGGTCATCTTATAAATCAGTATACTGACATTAAGAGGACGTTAAAAAGGGAATAAGAAAAGCTAAACGGGACTATGAAATTAAAGTTGCTAGTTATTCAAAAACTAACCCAAAAGTTTTTCCAGGTTTATAGAACAAAAGTTAGGGATAAGATAGGTCCCCTTAAAAATAACTTTGGGCATCTTACTGACAAGGAGAATGATATGTGCTCTATTTTTAATAATTATTTTCTCTCGGTTTTCACACAGGAAGACATTAATAATATCCCAGTAATTAATTTTTACAGAGGCCCAGAAGAAGATAAATTATGTAATATCACAGTCACTAGCGAAATGATTATGAAACAGCTGGACCGACTGAAACAAAATAAATCGCCGGGTCTGATGAGCTTTTTGCAAGGGTTCTTAAGAATGCAAAATGGAACTCTGTGAACCAATATCTAACATTTTTAATTTATCTCTTCAAACAGGTGTAGTGTCTGATATGTGGAAGATGGCTAATGTAATTCCTATTTTTAAAGCAGGGGACAAGTCACTACCGTCAAACTACCGCCCAATAAGCCTGACCTCAATTGTAGGCAAATTACTAGAGTCAATTATAGCTGATATTATTAGAAGCCATCTAGATAACCATAATTTGATTAATGATACCAGCATGGATTCACGAGGGCCGTTCCTGCCTATCTAATTTATTAACCTTCTTCAGTAAAGCTTTTGAGGCTGTTGATCACGATAAAGAATTCGATATTGTTTATTTAGACTTTAGTAAGGCTTTTGATAGAGTACCCACCAGAGACTGTTAAAGAAAGTGGCAGCCCCATGGCATTGGGGAAAAAATGCTGTCATGGATCAGTCATGGGTCCCTTGGGGAAACGAAATTTTGCATAAATGGGGTTAAAACCGAATGGGGACTTGTAACAAGTAAAATTTTTCCACAGGGGTCATCTTGGCCCCAAATTTTTAATATATATCAATGACCTTGATGAGGAATTACTAGTGATATGGGGCAAATTCGCCGACGACCGAAGATAGGTAGGATAATTGATTCCCAAAAATAGATGTCATAGAACTTCAGGAAGATTTAGACAAACTTAATTCGTGGTCAGAAAAGTGGCAGATGCAGTTCAATGT
>WNWK01000772.1:0-47500 GCA_009830355.1 Cherax destructor
AGTTCCTGTCCTGTTCTGAGAGATCATAGAATTTATTTAATTAAATATTTATTCTTATGTACAGTTTAGGACATTTATTAAAGGAAACGTTTCGCAACGAGTGTTTTTTTAGTCCTAAAACAGAGACCTGTAAGAAAATCTAAATGACATAGAGAGAGAGGGTGAAGAAAATAGTATTAAAGGTATGAGAGTAGTAAGTGGGTATCACGTGACGGTCGTCTCCTATATGAACAACTTAGGTTTGCCAAAGTTATTAGAAACGATGAAGCTGCCTAACTTCTGTGGAACTATGATAGATGGCCGTCATGTGATACAAACTTACACTTACTACTCTCAATAGCACTACTGCTACCTCCTCCACCTGCCTGATGTCACCTTATACATGTTCCTCTGTATTAGGGCTGAAGAAGCCATTCATAGTAAAGCTTTTCCTTTAATAATGAATCCTTTAATAAAGTCTTTATCCACATCTTGTAGGAATAATCGTACCATTTACAACCATTTACTTATTCATTTTTTAAGAGCTAACTTCGTAATGTTATAAGGCACCCGAGGATTGAAAGGGTTTTGGGGCTAGAATTAGTTGTAGTTTACTAGACAACAACTTCTTCACCAGTATAAAGACATTCCATCAAAGGGGAAGTGTGTTATAGAGCAATGTATACATTTTTTCTAAACAAAGATGAGGAATGAAAATAGATACACTAATTATTACAATGACTAAATCACTATATTTAACAGAAGGAAGAAGCCGCTAATAACACTAGGGAAAATTTAGTTGTACAGTATATATCCTTCACTACATTCCTAGTAAATGTCTCACTGTAAATGAAATGTATCTGACAGCCGTGGACAATGTGGAGGCTGAGACGTGCGAAATCACTTAAGTTGTTTTTAGTTGTGAAAAAGGTGAAGAAGAGCGGATGATGACGGATCAGGAGGCGCCAAGGAAAGTCAAGAATGGCTGAAGCTCAGCAAAAATCTTTATTATCCCCCAAAGTTCCCACAAAAAAAAAAATAACTAGATGCATTTCGGTAGCAACTGCATTGTAAACACTGACTGATATTGTAGTGGCCAGGCTTAGGCTTGGTTTCAAATACTTCTGGCAGTCTGGCAGATCACACACATGATGATCAAACCAAATGCAAAGTATGTGGCCAGCTCTATGCTCACTATCTTGAACACTTTGTGTAATTGTCCACTTATTGGGGGAAAATATAGAGATAGTATATTAACCTATGTGACATGTCAATATATTTTATTAATAAAATAAGATATCAGATATATTAAGCAAATTTCCTAAATTTGCTTGAAACAGATAAGTGAACTATACATAAAAATCCAGATTATATAGTGATGTAACCACGAAAGAGCGGTAATTAATAAATACCACTGCGACTAGCGGAATCGAACCCGTGTTGTTTTAGTCTGCCTCATGGTGAGCGAAAATCAACGAAACTCTAACCCACTGGACCATACAATCCTACAAAGATCACGCACCCACCAGAGCTAGGTGTTGTACCGTGATCTGACGACATACGATGGTGTGGGTGCCTCATCGTATGTCCTCACGGGTTCGATCCCCGGCTAGTCGCAGTGTTGTTATTGATAAATCCAGATGTACCCCAGTAAACCCTTTCGGGGCTAGTTCCTAGGACTTTTGTATATCCATGCTCTTGCGCTACCGTCCACAGGATGGGTATAGCGTGTACAATAAACTAGCCACTTCGGTAGCAAAATCTAATCTAATCTAAGTAATATTAAATTTAATCTGACTTATGACATATATAACAGAATTTAGCTAAAAAACAAATGCGTTAGTTTAAGTGAGGTTAGGTAAGGTTTCTAAGCCAGTTTTTGCCCAAAAAATAAAATCTTAATATCTTTATCAATGAAAACAAATTATCTATCATTCTGTAGAAGATTTTTTTGGGAAAAGTTTAATTTTCAGGAGGTAAAGCACTGGACCCTTAATCTCAGGACCACGGTTCGAGTCCCCGTCCACCTTTCTGTTCATTACGACTTGAACTGTGGGAAAGAACAGTAGGGTTGCAGACGGTAGCCACTGACGCAGACAGGACACAGTAGAGCCTCCTGTGAAACTTTCCTGTTAGAAGTCCCGTAGCTCAGCGGTAAAGCGTTGGACCTGTTAATCTTGGGACCACATCAAGGGACAGTAAGAATAATCACAAGACAAAGATAAGATATGACCTTACATGTAACCTCACATATGACCCTACCCACATGTCAGGTAAAATTTAAGAGTGACATGCCAGGCAAAGGGAATTTTGTCAACACATGTACAGTATATACATACACATAAATACACATATAATACCAGCACTTGTAATCTTATGTCACCTTGTAAAAATTGAACTCTCGATTCTGACATCTTAACTAACCACAGACATCAGAAACAGTGACTCTGCCGACTCTACCCTCAATTCCATATTTGAGAATAGATGGTACAGTCCGTAGAGTCATTGTGTTTCTGGTGTACCAGAGGTGAAGACAGACAGGTGTTCCATCACATGCATTAAATATATGCTGAGTAAATAGTTCACAAGGATCATCATCTGATCAGGACCCGCGTTCACTGGTTCTTCCCCTGATGAATAAATAACATTAACGTACCTGGAGAGCAGCTTCTGGTAATCGTTGTAAGAGCGAGAATCAT
Source organism: Cherax destructor (assembly GCA_009830355.1). Lineage (NCBI taxonomy): Eukaryota > Metazoa > Arthropoda > Malacostraca > Decapoda > Parastacidae > Cherax > Cherax destructor. Next base: position 2,679 of record WNWK01000772.1, read on the forward strand.
CTCCTTCTCAACAATGACCTTGAAGTCTCGCTGAGGTCCTGCCAGGAAGGTGACGGGAGGAAGTACCTGACGCATGCAAGTAAAAACAGTCATTATTTCACAACAACATATGATACAATAGGCTGGGCGAATTGACTGTATTATCTTGTGCCGTGTCGTCTGGTCACAGTGTAATTACCAATTTGTAGCTACAAGAGCAGAACTTTGGAGTTAATATGCCGGTAGTTCCTGTGTGACACAGTCTAACAACACACTAATCTACGCGTGTGTGTGTGTGTGTGTGTGTGTGTACTCACCTATTTGTACTCACCTATTTGTGGTTGCAGGGGTCGAGTCATAGCTCCTGGCCCCGCCTCTTCACTGATTGCTACTAGGTCCTCTCTCTCCCCGCTCCATGAGCTTTATCAAACCTAGTCTTAAAACTATGTATGGTTCCTGCCTCCACTATGTCGCTTTCTAAGCTATTCCACTTCCTGACAACTCTATGACTGAAGAAATACTTCCTAACATCCCTTTGACTCATAGGAGTCTTCAACTTCCAATTATGACCCCTTGTTTCTGTGTCCCCTCTCTGGAACATCTTGTCTCTGTCCACCTTATCTATTCCTCGCAGTATTTTATATGTCGTTATCATGTCTCCCCTAACCCTCCTGTCCTCTAGTGTCGTCAGGCCGATTTCCCTTAACCTTTCTTCGTAGGACAATCCCCTTAGCTCTGGGACTAGTCTTGTTGCAAATCTTTGCACTTTCTCTAATTTCTTGACGTGCTTGACCAGGTGTGGGTTCCAAACCGGTGCTGCATACTCCAGTATGGGCCTGACGTATATGGTATACAGAGTCTTGAATGATTCCTTAGTGAGGTATTGGAACGCTATTCTTAGGTTTGCCAGCCGCCCGTATGCTGCAGCAGTTATCTGATTGATGTGTGCCTCAGGAGATGTGCTCGGTATTATACTCACCCCAAGATCTTTTTCTTTGAGTGAGGCTTGCAGTCTTTGGCCACCTAGACTATACTCTGTCTGCGGTCTTCTTTGCCCTTCCCCGATATTCATGACTTTACATTTGGCAGGGTTAAATTCAAGGAGCCAGTTACTGGACCAGGCTTGCAGCCTGTCCAGGTCTCTTTGTAGTCCTGCCTGATCCTCGACTGATTTTATTCTTCTCATTAACTTCACATCATCTGCAAACAGGGACACTTCTGAGTCTATCCCTTCCGTTATGTCATTCACATATACCAAAAACAGTACAGGTCCTAGGACTGACCCTTGTGGAACTCCACTCGTCACAGGTGCCCACTCTGACATCTCGTCACGTACCATGACTCGTTGTTGCCTCCCTGTCAGATATTCTCTGATCCATTGCAGTGTTTTTCCTGTTACGTGTGCCTGATCCTTTAGCTTTTGCATTAACCTCTTGTGAGGAACTGTGTCGAACGCCTTCTTGCAGTCCAAAAATGCAGTCTATCCACCCCTCTCTCGTGTCTTACTTCTGTTACCTTATCATAAAACTCCAGTAGGTTTGTGACACAGGATTTTCCTTTCCCCTGAAACCGTGCTGGTTGTCGTTTATAAGCTTGTGTCTTTCTAGGTGCTCCACCACTCTCCTCCTGATGATCTTCTCCATGACTTTGCATACTATACACGTCAGTGACACAGGTCTGTAGTTTAATGCCTCGTGTCTGTCTCCTTTCTTAAAATTGGGACTACATTTGCCATCTTCCACGCCTCAGGTAGTTGCCCAGTTTCAATGGATGTGTTGAAGATTTGTGTTAGTGGCACACACAACATCTCTGCTCCCTCTCTAAGGACCCACGGAGAAATGTTGTCCGGTCCCACCGCTTTTGAGGTATCGAGTTCACATAGCAGCTTCTTCACCTCCTCCTCGGTTGTGTGTATTTCATCCAGCACTTGTTGGTATACCTCCTATTCTGAATTCCTGGAGTCCTACCTGTCTCCTGTGTAAATACTTCTTTAAATCTCATGTTGAGCTCCTCACATACCTCTTGGTCGTTTATTGTGAACTCCCCACCTTCCTTTCTCAGCCTGATTACCTGGTCCTTGACTGTTGTTTTCCTCCTGATGTGGCTATACAACAGCTTCGGGTCAGACTTGACTTTTGATGCTATATCATTTTCATATTGTCGCTGAGCCTCCTTCTTACCTGTGCATATTCGTTTCTGGCTCTTCGGCTAATCTCTTTATTTTCCTGGGTCCTTTGTCTTCTGTACTTTTTCCATTCTCTATTACACTTACTTTTTGCCTCCCTACACCTCTGGGTGAACCAAGGACTCGTTCTGGTCTTCCCATTACTTATGTTTCCCTTGGGGACAAACCTCTCCTCTGCCTCATTGCATTTGGTTGTCACATATTCCATCATTTCTTTTACTGGTTTTCCTGCCAATTCTCTCTCCCACTGAACGTCTTGTAGGAAGTTCCTCATGCCTGTGTAGTCCCCCCTTTTGTAGTTTCGTTTCTCCTTCCTATTCCTGCTCCCCTCTCCACTTGTAGCTCAACTATATAATCAAAACACAGAACCAAATGATCACTAGCTCCAAGGGGCCTTTCATACGTGATATCCTCGATGTCCGAACTACTCAAGGTGAATACTAGGTCCAGTCTTGCTGGATCATCCCCACCTCTCTCTCTGGTAGTGTCTCTAACATGTTGATGCATGAGGTTTTCCAGTACCACATCCATCATCTTGGCTCTCCATGATTCAGGACCCCCATGGGGCTCTAGGTTTTCCCAATCAATCTCTTTGTGATTGAAATCACCCATAACTAGTAACTTTGCTCTCCCCATGTGGGCTCTTCTGGCTACCTCGGCTAGTGTGTCTACCATTGCTCTGTTGCTCTCGTCGTATTCTTCTCTTGGCCTCCTGCAGTTCTGTGGCGGGTTGTACATTACAGCAATTATCACCTTATGGCCCTCAGACTGAATTGTTCCTACTATGTAGTCCCTTTCACCCATTCCATCCATTCCTTCCACTTCCTCAAAGTGTGTGTACTCACCTAGTTGTGGTTGCAGGAGTCGAGTGTGTGTGTGTGTGTGTGTGTGTACTCACCTAGTTATGGTTGCAGGGGTCGATTCATAGCTCCTGGCCCCGCCTCCTCACTGGCCGCTACTGGGTCTCTCTCCCTTCGCCATGAGCCTTATCATACCTCTTCTTAAAGCTATGAATGGATCCTGCCTCCACTACATCGCTTCCCAAGCTATTCCACTTCCTGACCACTCTGTTACTGAAGAAATACTTCCTAACATCCCTGTGATTCATCCGAGTCTTCAACTTCCAGCTGTGCCCCCTTGTTGCTGTGTCCCATCTCTGGAACATTCTGTCTGTGTTTGTCCACCTTGTCAATTCCTCTCAGTATTTTATGTCGTTATCATGTCCCCCCTTACTCTCTTGTCCTCCAATGTCGTCATGTCGATTTTCCTTAACCTCTCCTCGTAGGACATACCCCTTAGCTCCGGGACTAGTCGTGTTGCAAACCTTTGCACTTTCTCTAGTTTATTTATGTGATTGGCTAGGTGTGGGTTCCAAACTGGTGCTGCGTACTCCAGTATGGGCCTAACGTACACAGTGTACAGGGTTCTGAACGATTCCTTATGAAGATGTCGAAATGCTGTTCTTAGGTTAGCTAGGCGCCCGTATGCTGCAGCAGTTATTTGGTTGATATGCACCTCAGATGTACCTGGTGTTATACTCACCCCAAGATCTTTTTCCTTGGGTGAGGTTTGTAGTCTCTGGCCTCCTAGACTGTGTGTGTACTCACCTAATTGTACTCACCTAATTGTGGTTGCAGGGGTCGAGACTCAGCTCCTGGCCCCTGTGTGTGTGTGTGTGCGAGCGAGCGCGCGTGTTTGTGTGTGCTTGTCAGAAGCTCAGAGCACATAAATCACTCATCCTTAGTCATTCAACACTTTATAACCCCTTCAACTCTTCCCTCACCGTTCAGTACTTCTCTCACAACTCCAACTCATTCCTAACCACTTAAACACTTTTCTCTCTCATTAAAGATACTTTTTTCACTCCTTCAACACTTTCTTCACCCTTGACATACATCTCTCTTCGTGAGTAAAGATAATATAAGGTGTTGGACAGCACTCCTCAAAGAATTATAACCTTAGTTTTTAAAGGGATGGACGGGTAATTTTACCTAACCTAACTCCTCAATTTGAACTTTAGTAACTCAGTTGTAACTTGTAAGTCAATCACTGATAAAGTATCCACCTTAGAAACGCATACTTATGTACTACTTAGATTTATCTACTTTAGACATGCTAATGTATGACTTAGTTAAAACTTAAACACTAATATATATTTCCAGGTTAAGGCCTACTGGCAAACCTATCCACAAGAAAAATGCAATCCATCCCTATTTTAGGATTCCTGAAAATAAGTCACATACTAGTCACAGCTAAGAACTGGCCTCTGGAGATGTACAGAAGACTAGTGACCGACCCAGAGATCAGCTTCGAGCAGCAAATTCAAACACTTCCAGAAATTCATAAAAGATCAATAAGAAGTTGTATGCGACAAGAATTTTAGAGTCAGCCTATGAAGGGGATAGTTTACAGTGCATTCCATATCCATCTTGTAGATGGTAGAGGCTAGTTTACTGTACAGCCTATGTCCTTGTAGATGGTAGTGGCAGATTCATCCTGTAGAATCAGATGGTAGCACACGAACATATAGATACACAAAAGACTGTGAACTTCGCCCTAAAAGGGCTAAAATGAGCATATTTAGATATATATTTATATATATATATATATATATTTTTATCAGTTACAAGGAAATTTAATATGCAATACCTGCTCAGAATATTTGATATTTTATGTAGCAAGAAAACTTGACATATAAGTTGGCATAGTTTCTCTTATATTTCTCAATACTTTTGCAACCAAGGACATAGTGTTCGAGAATGTGTCTAACTGTTCAACGAATGCTGACTGCATACGTTGCATTTAGTTCAATCATCTATGTACACTCCACAATATGAGCTATACTTCTAACCGAGCCTCAGACTAGCTACTACATCTGGCAGTTTTTTTTTATCAATATTGTATTTGTCAGTTTTATTATCGAGTCAGTTGAAGAGAAAATCCATAAAAAGTGATCATTTTCTTTATATATGGAGGCTCGATCCTCCGGGTGCTGAGCGCGAGACAGACGCGCTGCACTATTTTAGATAAATGGATACAACACCTGGAAAAGAACGGAGGCCGGATCCTGAAGATGGTCGACGAGGCCTTGCGGTATTCTAAATCATTGTTTGAGCCCCTGAGTTTCATCCCGGGTGATCCAGGTTGTATTTTGGTGTACTGCCATAAGAAGTGACCATTAATACCTTTCCGATGTTTTAACAACTATATATGATTGTTCCATTAAGAAAGCTGTTAGTGCCATTATGAGAGTCAATTTCATTCAGGGAGGTGTCGTAGTAAATCATAAATTCAAGGTCACTGGCATCAATTAACTTAAATACTTTTACGATAAGAACATAACAAAGAGTTCAGTTTGTAATTTTGAAGTGTAGGATCCCAGGTGTTGTCTCTAATACTCAACTCAACCTGGCTCCTATGTTGAAACAGGAGTTGTTGTTGTTGTTGTGGAGGAGGAGCTGGAGGAGGAGCAGAGGGAGGCAGCAGCAGCAGCTAGAGAGGGAGGTAGAAGTTACAGTAACCAAGTGATAAGACTGACATAACAAGACAGAAATTACAGTAACCAAGTGATAAGACTGACATAACAAGACAGAAATTACAGTAACCAAGTGATAAGACTGACATAACAAGACAGAAATTACAGTAACCAAGTGATAAGACTGACATAACAAGACAGAAGTTACAGTAACCAAGTGATAAGACTGACATAACAAGACAGAAGTTACAGTAACCAAGTGATAAGACTGACATAACAAGACAGAAGTTACAGTAACCAAGTGATAAGACTGACATAACAAGACAGAAGTTACAGTAACCAAGTGATAAGACTGACATAACAAGACAGAAGTTACAGTAACCAAGTGATAAGACTGACATAACAAGACAGAAGTTACAGTAACCAAGTGATAAGACTGACATAACAAGACAGAAGTTACAGTAACCAAGTGATAAGACTGACATAACAAGACAGAAGTTACAGTAACCAAGTGATAAGACTGACATAACAAGACAGAAGTTACAGTAACCAAGTGATAAGACTGACATAACAAGACAGAAGTTACAGTAACCAAGTGATAAGACTGACATAACAAGACAGAAGTTACAGTAACCAAGTGATAAGACTGACATAACAAGACAGAAGTTACAGTAACCAAGTGATAAGACTGACATAACAAGACAGAAGTTACAGTAACCAAGTGATAAGACTGACATAACAAGACAGAAGTTACAGTAACCAAGTGATAAGACTGACATAACAAGACAGAAGTTACAGTAACCAAGTGATAAGACTGACATAACAAGACAGAAGTTACAGTAACCAAGTGATAAGACTGACATAACAAGACAGAAGTTACAGTAACCAAGTGATAAGACTGACCTAAGCATTACTACACACATCACTCTAATTACTCACTTTATATATTGGGAGTTCTCCAAAAATGTAGTCATCTCATACTTGAAGATGTTAAGGTTGACGAGGTCGTCTGAGGAGAGAGAAGCAGCGTCGATGTCCTCAGCTCGACTCAAGAACTCCTGACACTTGACCTGTCCAACATGAATACTGATGGAGATAAATTGTATAAAATACCGACATGATGGAAAAATAGACACAAATGCGGTATAATGCGATCCTTTACTGACAACGTTTCGCCCACTGTGTTGGCGAAATTTTGTCAATAAAGTCACAAACAGATCTGTTTGTGCATTATACTGCATTTGCGTCTGTTTTTTAGTGAACATCGATACTTGTTATTGTTCTCCAATTTGTCAGTATTAATTACCAAGGGTTATACCGTATTGGTCTCCAGATCTCTAACACACTCGTGACTGAGCATGATACACAAACACTCATGACTGTGCATGATACACAAGCACTCATGACTGTGCATGATACACAAACACTCATGACTGAACATACACACTCTTAATATGTATTCTCCAAGGTCGAAGCTCACACAGTGTTCACCTTTGGTTGGTCTGAACACACAACCTGCCATCACTTGAAGCAACATTATTCAATAAACGTCGAAACAGAATTTTCACCCTTGTCTGAGCTGACAAACTATAAAGACATACAGCTTTCTTTATGATAACTCTCGAGATATCCAACAGGATAACATTAGACGTAGCCATGATAACGTAAGAAATTTCTTCACATTTAAACTGACGTCTTTTAAGTAATATTTAATTAATTTCTATGTAAGTGGAGATCACAAGCAGCAAGTACCACTTATTAACTGATGACGTCTTGCTTGAACACCAAGCTTTGTTAAATTAGATGCGTTAATGACTTGATAAAACCCACTGTGTGGGCGAAACGTAGTCAATAAAGGATCACATTATACTATATTTGTGTTAATTTTTCAATCCAGGGTTATCAAAGCTTATTATTTGGGTGACATTGATAATCGGTTGGGAGAATATTTTTGCTTTGATATACCTTTGAAGAGTTTCGAGAGTATCTACTCTCTGAGCCCGGCCATGGGCCAGGCTCGTCTGGTGCTTGCCTGGTCAACCAGGCTGTTGCTGCTGGAGGCCCGCTGCCCCACATATCCATCACAGCCTGGTTGATCTGGCACCTGGTGAAGATATTTGTCCAGTTTCCTCTTGAAGGCTTCTACACTGGTTCCAGCCGTGTTTCGGATATCTTCTGGTAAGATGTTGAATAGTCTGGGACCCCGGATGTTAATACAGTGCTCCCGTATTGTCCCCACCGCACCCCTGCTCCTCACTGGGTTTATTTTACACTTTCTCCCATATCTCTCACTCCAGTATGTTGTTATGGCAGTGTGCAGATTTGGGACCAGGCCCTCAAGTACTTTCCATGTATATATTATCATGTATCTCTCTCTCCTCCGCTCCAATGAGTACATGTTCAAGACTTGAAGGCGTTCCCAATAATTTAGATGTTTCAATGGCTCAATGTGAGCCGTAAACGATCTCTGGATTTGTTCCAGCTCTGCTATTTCTCCTGCCCTGAACGGGGCCGTCAGCACTGAGCAGTATTCTAAGTGGGGGAGCACTAGCGATTTGAATAGTGTCACCATCGGCATTATTTCCCTTGTTTTGAAAGTTCTCAATACCCACCCCGTCATCTTCCTGGCTGTTGTGATCTTTGTCTTGTTATGGTCTTTAAACGACAGATCAGCAGACATAATTATTCCCAAGTCCTTTACGTGTTCCTTTCGTTCTATGTGGTGACCCTCTTGCGTTTTGTATATAGTGTTCCTTTTGAGTTCTTAATTTTTTCCATACCTAAGCAGCTGAAACTTATCACCATTGAACATGTTGTTCTCCACTGCCCACTGGAAGACCCTGCTTATGTCCTCCTGTAATTTTTCAGTGTCTTCTACCGTAGTGACTTTCATGCTTATTTTAGTGTCATCTGCAAATGATGATACAAAAGTGTGCTGGGTGTTTTTATCTATGTCTGCTATGAGGATGAGAAACAGCAAAGGTGCCAGGACAGTGCCTTGGGGCACTGAGCTTTTGACCTCGCTGATGCTGGATCTTGCCCTGTTCACTACTACTTTTTGTGTTCTGTGTGTTAGGAACTCAAACATCCATCTGTCTACCTTCCCCGTAATGCCTATGGCCCTCATTTTGTGCGCTATCACTCCATGATCGCATTTGTCAAACGCCTTTGCAAAATCTGTGTAAATCCCATCTGCTAGTGGGTTTGGATTCGACAAAGACCTACCAGGTATGGGCCAGTAGGCCTGCTGCAGCGTTCCTCTTTTCTTATGTTATTATGTTCTAAAGCTTGGCCCTCAAGCTTGGTATCAGCTTGGTGTTCAAGCTGAACATCATCTTTTCATAGAGGTCTTCACAATGCTTGCATCTCTTTTACTTCCCTTGCGTGCATATTTTGCACCATCTGAAATTATTTTATTTCTAGCCCCTGTGCTAAGACAAGTAACATTATTACCTTCATTAATTACTGCTACACTGAGAACAAGCAACGTTTTCATCTTTATTACATAAATAGTTTACAAACCAACGAGTTGATGAACGAGTCACTTGTGCAACATTTGGGTATCTTTATTGTGGAGGTGATGTGTTCAGACCATCAATTTTGATAAAAGTAGAGCATGTGCGCGGAGACAGGTGAGGTGAAGCAGTTGCAGGCGGCGTCACCGGCGGACAAAATCCACAAGTGGAAGTAGGTCATGACTATAGATTACTCAAGTGTTCTAGAATTCCATTTATCAAGATCCCCAGAATGTTACTGTGTCTGACAGGTATTTCCAGGCACAGGTAAACATAATTATTAGTATTTTGGTCATAAATGAACAATTTTTATTTAATTCTGGTGAATTGTAAACCGACGTGAGTAAATCAGTGCAAAGAGCGGTTGAGGTTCGATCCTCCGTCTTCGAATCGCCTGACCAGTCAAGCTGTTGGTTACAGTGTCAATAAATTATATAAACAAAGACAGTGAGGGGGGGGGAAGAGAAGAAGAACAAGAATCTTGAGGCAGAACAGATGACAGGTGACTCACCTTACGTTGCTCGAAGTGTTCTAAGCTGTAGCTGTCAAGACGACCTGCCGTGTTGTCGTTGATGCCAACCTGTCCACACACACACAGATAATTAGACAAAACGTATTTACTGCATAAAATACCGACAAGTCGATTAATAAGACACCATGTGCAACATGTTGGTACCCAGACGATGCACATAATGTATGTCTATTCATCAACATACACTAAAGACAGGCGTTACGTTGATGCTTTTTTAAACTACTAGTAGAAATCAATCGGTCACTGTGACCGAATGTTTAATAACATACATTGACCAAAAGGTTATCTAAAAATAAATAAAATATATTAATAATTATATCAGCTTTACTAGAGGGCTGAAACACGTATAATATGTGAAGTGGCTTAAACAAAACCTGAAAGACTGATAAATTTAACTAAGTCCAACCTACCCCATAACTCCTTGAAAAAAGAATGAAAATACCAAAAGGATTCATCTTGACTAGTCTTAGATGAGGAAACGAGCAAGAAAAAATGATGAGACTCAGGCTTTCTATCACTTGAAGGTTCAAAAAGAAGAGAGCATATGATCACGACATGCAAAATACTAGGTAATAATGGTCTCTTTACCAGGGTTCATTCTTGGAAATTACAAACACAAATGAGCAGCAAGGATGCTAGAAAATATTTATTCAATATAAGAGTGGAAAATACAGTAGAGTGAGCTGAATAACTACATAGATTATAAACAGAAGTTCCAAAATACTTAAAACAATGTTATTTAAAGTCAGTCTGTCGAAAGATCAGAAGCGTTACAGTGAGTTAGAAATCACCCTCCACTCCCTAACACCCTCCCCTCCCTTAATTTGGTTATATTAGGTCTCTTACCCTGGCTATTTATGCAATATAGTATTAAACTTTGTGTTCTGAGCATTTACGTACTAGCTAATTAAAATTAAAGTCTGTCGAAATCCTTCGATATACCTATGATGGGTTTCGAGTGTTTTCCTACTCCCTCAGCCTCGGCCAGGCTTCTCCGTGCTTGCTTGGTCAACCAGGCTGTTTCTGCTGGTGGCCGGTTGCCTAAAATCCATCAAAACCTAATTGATCCGACAGTGTTTCTGATATCTTCAGGTAAGATGTTAAAAACTGTAGGACTTCAGATGTTAATGGAATGTTCTCTTTTTTTCAGTTTACGGCGCCTCTTCCATTCTCTCACTTCAATATGCTGTTATAAGTGTGCAGACTTGGCACCAGGCCCTTGAGCACTTACACTTAAGTATATCTCTCTCTGTTCCGCTCTCAACTATGAACAATAATTTAAGCGAGAGATCACAAGCGATATGAGTATTGTCACCATAAGCACTATTTATCTTGTTTTGAAAGTTCTCATTATCCTCGCCCTCATTTTCCTGAACGTCGTGACATTTGACTTATTCTGTTCTTGAAACGAAAGGGCAGCTGACTTTATTACTCCAAGGTCCTTTATGTGTTTACTCTGTTATATTTGGGAATCCTCTTGCGTTTTGTATACAGTTTCCCTATTGAGTTCTTCATTCTTTCCATGTCTAAAAAGCCGGAACTTGTCACCACTGAACGTCATGTTATTCTCCACTGTCCATTGAAAGACTGTTTATATTTTCCTGCAATTTTTCTGTGTCTTCTGCCGAGGTGATTTTCATGCTTATTTTGGAATCATCTACAAATGATAATACGAAACTGCGACGAGCCTTTTTTTTATCTATGTCTGCTATGAAGATTAGAGACAGTAAAGGCGGCAGGACCATACCCAGAAGTACTGAGCTTTTTATTTTGCTAATACTGGATTTTGCTCTATTTGCTACAACTCTCTGTGTTCTGTCTGTCAGGAAGTTGAATATCCATTTGCCTGTTTTCCCCGTTATACTATGGCTTTCATTTTGTGTGCATTTGTCAAATGCCTTCATCAAATCCGTGTGCACCACATATCCGTTTTGGTTTTCTTCCAACGCCTCCAATAATTCTATCAAAATGGTTTAACATCTGTGACAAGTATATTCTTCTCCCTCTAAATTCATTCTGATTTGGGTTGTGCAGGTTTTGCCGTTCCATAAAATTGGTTATTTGGCTTCTCATCAAATAACAAATGTTAGGGTTGTCGACTTGTAATAATTTTTGGCAAGCTAAGTCTGCACTTTTTAAGGCCTATGAGATTTCATGTAGATCTAAACTCTCAAATGATACCGAGTGATCGTACTAGTGTTATTTTGCATTTCTTTTTAAATAAAGAATTCGACGAATCCGGTTAAGGTGCTGCATGAGTTCACACGTTTTTCTATTTCCTTTTTGAACTCCGCAGGATTAGTGCGCATGTCACGACGACCGCATGTCACGACGACCGGATGTCACGACGACCGCATGTCACGACGACCGCATGTCACGACGACCGCATGTCACGACGACCGCATGTCTCGACGACCGCATGTCATGACGACCGCATGTCTCGACGACCGCATGTCATGACGACCGCATGTCACGACGACCGCATGTCACGACGACCGCATGTCTCGACGACCGCATGTCACGACGACCGCATGTCATGACGACCGCATGTCATGACGACCGCATGTCACGACGACAGCATGTCATGACGACCGCATGTCTCGACGACCGCATGTCACGACGACCGCATGTCTCGACGACCGCATGTCTCGACGACCGCATGTCATAACGACCGCATGTCTCGACGACCGCATGTCATGACGACCGCATGTCACGACGACCGCATGTCTCGACGACCGCATGTCACGACGACCGCATGTCATGACGACCGCATGTCACGACGACCGCATGTCATGACCGCATGTCACGACGACCGCATGTCATGACGACCGCATGTCTCGACGACCGCATGTCACGACGACCGCATGTCTCGACGACCGCATGTCTCGACGACCGCATGTCATGACGACCGCATGTCTCGACGACCGCATGTCATGACGACCGCATGTCACGACGACCGCATGTCACGACGACCGCATGTCATGACGACCGCATGTCTCGACGACCGCATGTCACGACGACCGCATGTCATGACGACCGCATGTCACGACGACCGCATGTCACGACGACCGCATGTCACCTGTACACCACCAGGTGACATACAGGGATTGGAATAAATCCTAAATTCATATATACTTAAATATGCACTGCTGCTCTCAATGGCAACCCATCCTCCTAATCAATGTCAGTTGATTAGAAGGAAAGTGTGACTGTGACGCGGGAGTAAAAGTGTTTAGTAACAGTGTACTGTACTACAGTCATGTATGAAATTTCTTCTTGCCTGTATGCATTACTGCATCTTCTGCGATTATGATATATAATCGTCTGTTAATTTTGTTTAACAGACGACACTTTGACATAACCACTTCTAATGTAATCTGCTTAGAAGGTTAGAAGTGTTACTGGAGTGTGTGAGTGTCTGTCAATGTTTGTTTTAAAAACACTATCATCTGTGATACACCAATGACCAGTTTCCAAAGTTTCCTATCCTCGACCTGGCCTGGGGCCAGGCTTTTCTGTTGATGGCCTGTTCAATCAGGTTGTTGCTGTCTGTGGCCCACTGTCCCAGATTAGACATCACAGCCTGATTGATCTGGCACTTCACAGAGGTGGTGGTCCAGTTTCCTCTTCTAGATTTATACACGAAGATAAATGGTTTAAAATACCGACACAATAGAAAAATAGACATATGCATTATCATGAGATCATTTATTGACTACGTTTCGCCCACACAGTGGGCTTCATCAAGACCCAGGCCAGGATGGGTCCTTGCCCGGGTCTTCATGCGGTGACACGGAAGTCGTATCCTATAGGGAAAGTGTCATCACATTTTTGTTTATCAAGGCGGAGGGTGGCAGGCGATGATCGGTAGCAACGTCCTAAGGTTCTTGACTGCAAGATACATAAGGTGTGTTGCCCTATCCTCCCGGGTCTGTCTGACAGATTATTGTGGGAGGAAGTAGTTGCATAGGGGCCTCGTGGCAGGACAGTAATGCACAAATGGAAGCTCAACCATCTGCTCACAGTGGGTGTACAACTCCCATCTTCGTTGCTCGAGGATATACATTGAGGTCAGGAACCCAAATCGTAGTAGGTGAAAGGCCACACGTTGCTCCCTAGTCTGCGTATGCATTGGGTGGGGTGAGATTCCAGGCATGTTGCCAAATCATACCATCGCGAGACAGAGCCGGACAGGACCGACCTTGAGGACAGGGCAGCCCTGGCTGCAAGGTGCACTGTCGAAGGCTGATGTGGACAGTGGCACGTGGCTGCATGTCATAGGTGGCCGTCTTAGCGGCCTCGTCTGCGGCGTCCTTGCCTGGAATGCCGACATGGCTCAGGATCCAGTGATATTGACGATCCATCCTTGTTCGATTAATGAAGAGTCCTCTGTATTGAATCGATCAGAAGTATGGGATGGGGGGCGCTGGATCGCATGCTGCAATGCCTGCTGGATGATGTAGAGCTCTGCTTGCAGAATGGTACAGTGGTCAGGGAGTTGCCACCCAGAGGCTACCCCTTGTGGAACATCTGGGCCTTTGGACTCTTGGCGATGGGTATGCTGGCAATGACATGTTACTGGCATAGGCAACAGTTTCTTTGTGATGTCAGCAAGGATCCAGATTCACCGACACAATGGGAAGACCTCTGGATTTTGTCCTTGACGGGTTGAATCTTGGCCATCTTGTGGCAGCTATGAAACCTGTTCTGTCCTATAGAGAGTGCAGCTAGGCCTCCTGGTTGAGTGTAACTATGCTGGTCCATCTAGGCGCACCCAGCATGGCTCAAGCTGCGGTGTTCTGCATAACTTCTAGATGCAGGGTGCTCGAGGGACTGGTATGTATGTACCAGTGCTCCATAGTCCACTGGGAAGCGGATGGCATGTATATACAACATTTTCAGGACCTCTTGGCTGGCTCTCAACCTAAGGCCAGCCATTGCAGACACAGCCCTGACTCTGAAGAAGGAAAGCCGTTGTTTGATATAGATGCCCTAGTACTGGTAGCTGTTTATCCATGCCAAGTCGATGCCCGGTATCTGCAGCCTGGTGGGTGGTTCGTGGGCGTGAAAATCATGGGCTTAGACTTTTCTGCCGATATCTTGAGTCCAACTTCTCGGCAGGTGGACCCCACCAAGTCTAGGTCTCTTTGAGCACGCAACAGCAGGTTCTTTTTCCTTGGGATCACCAGCGCGAGGTCATCAGAGTAGTTGAGGGGTAACATTCCACTATGTAGAGGTAGCTGCACCAATTGAAGCATCAGGATGTTGAAGAGGATGGGGCTGAGGACTCTTCCCATGAGAGGAGCCATTTTCCATTGACTTGTAGCGAGAGTTGTGCCCCTGGACGCTCACTCAGGCATGCCTGTTCCTCAGGTAGGACCTAATCCATGCTAGCAGCCTCCTGCTCGATCTAACAGTCCTGCTCGATCTAACATATATGAAAGACCTGGAGTGAGGAGGGCCGCTTTGTCAGTTGCTCTTTATTTCCCTTCGGGCCAAAAGTGCAAGTAAGGCTGGTGCACTGGTAAGCTCAAAGGACTTCTCCAGATCTAGGTAAATGAGAATACAGGGATGTTTATTCGCTGTAATGGCTGTCAGCAGTGTGGAGATGCTCTCGGAGGTGCCCAAGCCTGTGTGTAAACCTTAGAAGTGTTGATTGTCTGGTCCAAGTGTCCACCTCAGGCATTCCAGCACCATTCTCTCAGTTGTTTTGGTGATACAGGAAGATGGGCCTTGCACTACCTGGTTCCTTGGACTTGGGGATCGCTCTTATGTTGGCCTCCTTCCTAGCAGTTGGGAGTCTCCCAGCCCTCCATGTTTGGTTGATGACACACAGGATGGCATCATGACCTTCCGAGCCTGACCATGCGATCATGTCATAGGTGATGCCATTCCCTTCTGGTGTAGCATCCTTGGACGACTTGATGACCACCTGGAGTTCATGGTTGTTTAAGTCCACATTTGTGACATCAACTTCCTCGTCGGCCTTGTGAATGACCATGACTTTTTCTGGTAGTAGTTCTGCCTGAAGCTTTTGGATATCCTGAGGCAGATGGGCAGACGCTGCCCTGGAAGTGAAGAATTCAGCTAACCTGCTCTGCCTTTAACCCTGGGTCCGGGTGCACCGGCGCTTTGGGTTTCTGCTGGCTAATCTCTGCCTTGATCATTGCTGCCATATTTCTGAAAGCGTTGTAGACTGATTCATGGACGAGCACCACTCGAGCGACTTGTCTACTTTGACCCTCTGAGAAACATGGAGTGCATGGTGCACCACCTCCCTCAGAAGACTCCTGAAATCGGCCATCGTCTGTGGTGCTTCAATATGAAGTTGACATGACAGATCATTGACATCCTCGTCATAGAACCGCCAGTCGCACATGAGTGTCCAGCCGCCTTTGACCTTGGGATGGAGACCTCAGCTGCCCAATGGAAAGCTGAAGTGAGGTCGTGGGCTGCACCGTCTGGATCTTCAGGGAGGTTGCTGTCCTCCCACCACTGCTTAATGATCTGGAAGCATTGCCAGTCAACCTTCTTGACATTCCATCGAGGGGCTGCTGTTGCAGGTGGTCGTCATCGAACTTCCGAGGTGACTACTGCAAAGTGGTCACAAGTGAGTTGGAGATGTACCTCCCAACTCACACTAGGCAGCAGCCAACTAGATGCAAGAGTGATGGTAGCTAGGTGCCTCCCAGCATCGTTGGTACTGGAGATGAACTGCAGTAATGGGTGGTGTGTATTGATGTACCCAGCTACAGTAAGATCTTCCGTGCAAGCAACCTTCTGGAGCTGGTGGCTGAGCTGGCTTCCTGATGTCTCTGGAATAAGGTATGGGGAAATCCCATGGATGACACTGAGGTTGTGGACATTGCTGTTCCGCCAACACCACTAGGCCTGCGTCCACGGGGGTCACTTCTATCTCAGTTGCTGCGTCCCGTGGTGGAAGTGGTGTCATTTTCTGGCCACCTATGAGAGGGACTTGGCGGGGGGTGGGAGGGGCCTATCGCGGGGCCGACTGCAAGGTGGCAGGTGCCTTTCAATAACAAGGTGGCAGGTGCCTTTCAATAACAAGGTGGCAGGTGCCTTTCAATAACAAGGACCAAGCCCATTTTGGGCTTGGTCCTTGTTATTGCTCATGATGCTGCATGGCAGCCGTCATGGGTCGTCTTCCTGGTGCGGCTGGTATGGCTGGGAAATTGGAGTCGTTGTCCACTGCATCCTCTGTGGTGCGGAGACCTGGGCCGCAGGAGCACACTGCTGGGCAGTCTTGGTTTTCGGTGACACAATTGTGGTTGGGTCTGAGGGTGGCCGCACCTGTCACCATCAAAGTACAATCTCCGGGCAAATCGGGCTTTCTCTCGCTGTTGGCACACCTGGGTGCCAGCTGACGAACCGTCGTGCTTGGATTCTTGAGAATCGCCAGGCAGTTCTTCGTGTGGTGATTCATGCTGCATACACCACATTTCCTCTTGTGTTGACATGTGGCTGCTACATGGCCAAAGCCCTGACAGTTGAAGCATTGTAAAGGGTCTGGGAGGTATAGTCTGGTCTAGAACTTTCCCCAATCTCCTAGTCCCAGGTGAGTGGGGAGAGGACCCTTGTGGTGGACAAGCACCTGCCATGACTGACCATTGTTGCTCTGCTTGATGGCCAGGATATCGGCCTTGATAATGTTTGGCTCATCCTCGATGCGAGCCACTAGCAGGGACATGCAGGAGAAGGCTTTTGTGTAACTTCTCCGTCATGCTCAGTTCCATCATCTGAAGTGAAGAGTCTGCTGTTGATGCTATCTTCAGCGGTGAAGGCACCACACTCAGGAGATTTCCTTCTAGCTGTTCCCACTTCCACCCTGGGCACTCGACTCGACCCACAGGCCATTCGGATTGGTGTTGCTCTTCGCCAAGCCGCCCCCATACTCACCGAACATAGGTGTGTTTGCGGCAGGGCGACGGCTGATCAATTCGGACTTCATGTTCTAGTGTGTCACACATCAGAAGGGAAGTATGCTAGACATGAGGAGGTCAATGATATCAAAAAGAGAAACCTCGCCACAGCCCGTTGGCCAGCCCAACGGGAACCCCAAGTGCAGAGGTCTGATGGAAGTCAAAAGCGTCCTGATGGAGCCACTATGCTACCCTGGAAGGATGGTAAGCAGATTGCTTGGGACTACACCTGTGCTACCACAATGGCAGACACCTATTTGCCATACTCCGTAGCTGAAGTTGGTGGAGCTGCCAGCCACAGGGAGACCAAGAAGACTCGCAAACATGAAGATCTTTCCCCTTGCTATAACTTCATCCCAATAGGATCGGAGACCCTTGGAGCATGGGGCAAGTGTGCTCTAAAGTTTCTCAAAGAGCTGGGTGAAAAACTCATCATAGAAACCAAGGACCACATGGCGACCAGCTTCTTCAAAACCAGTGTTCACCTTAACTACTTACATTACTCACAAGTATAGATATTTATAAAATTTACATTTATCTAAGTTATATTATTATCATTTTGTTTATAATATGGCACTTCTCAATATTTATATCTTAGTATATTCATGTCATGCAGAACCTTAACATATACAGTGACTGACTAATGGTACTCACAAACGTGCACTACAATTTATGAAAATTATTAGTAGTTACATTTATCTAAAGGTTATACATTATTATCATATATTTCTTATATATAAATTTATGGACACTTTCCAATAGTATGATCTAAAATATGTAATCAGAACCCTGCATAAAATATATATATATAATATATATATCATTCACACTTTCCCATCGAGGCAGGGTACCAAAAGAAACAAAACCCATTAAAGAAGAAAACTTTCATCATCATTCAACACTTTCATCATCAATCATACATAATCACTGTATTTCATTTTAGTAAGTTATATGGGAAAATGGGTTACTAGCCAATTGCTCCCGTATATATATATATATATATATAAATAAAGAAATATTGCAGCCAACTGAATTCGAACCCAGATCGGCAGCTCTCCACGAGTGCGTGTAGCTAGCTACCAGCCTGACGCCTCAACTACAGCTTACTGGATTGCAAGGTTACTAAAATGTTACTGCTTCTGCGAGGGGCATTGAGTATCGCTCATCACTCTTGCAAAACAAGTTTGAGGTTCACTGGTGAGCCCGGCGTCAGGAGAAACATGAAAACATGGTAGCGACCAGCGCAGGCTGGGCAGGCTGCAATTTTGAATGCCCATGGGTGTTAATCTTCTGCATGAATCAAGATGAATCATAACATGGTCAGATATCATTGCATCTCAGTTAGGATACCAGATTAATTAGAGACATCTCCCTGAGCATATTATTGAAAGCAGACGCTGTAACATCCCTTTATCATTGGCCACTGGTCTGGGACGTTAAGTTAATTAGGGGCAAGACTCACTTAAGTGCTGCCGTGGCTCCCTTGGATCACAGCCAGGAGTCATACCTTGAGATCAGGGTCTTGAAGTTGAGGATATCACCAGCACATGTGCTAGGTGTTGAGTGTAAGCTGTAAGGAGTTAGCGGAAAGGAGATAGTGTGACAGCTCGTTAATATAGCAGACAGGACGTGTTAATTGACGTCCTGTCCAAAGGAAGTGATCACACGCCCTGACACCAAGTGGCCCCAGGTATGACACCTGGGGCACAGGGAAAGTCCTTATTCATTGCCTTGTTCATTAAGGAGTTTGCAATCAATAATTTGTACAGGACAGGTGAGGATTTAGTTAAGTATAGTGGTACCAGAGTAGAGCTCATGTATGAACACTAAGTGAGAGAGCCTGTCAAGTGTCATATCAACATGTCATACATCACTATAGTGTCAAGTGTCACATCAACACGCCATGCGTTGCCCTAGTGTCAAGGGTCATATCAACATTTCATATATCCTACTTTCTTATGTTGTTATATCACCCTAGTGCCAGGTCTTTATTTATCCAGTGAACAAGTGTTCTGGAACATTTATCCCGACAATGGATGTCAGGAGCCAGTCTACAGTCGTACCTGGTAAGTATATTAGTGTCCAGTATGCTTGTGATTTACAGTCCTGTCGAGGAATGATCCACCAAGTTGTCTCAGAGGTGTGAGGCGGCTGGCATTCTCTGCGTGGAAGACTGATATCAGCTTGAGTGATAAGTGAGTCAGTCAAGCTAGTCGATAGGGACAAGAGCTATTCTGTGAATCGTGTTGGGTGGTGAGTGGAGGACTCTAAAGATGAGTCATCCAGAGTCACAGATGGTGGCCGCTGCTTAAATTTCCCAAGCGCAAAACAAAATGGTTGTAACAGACTATAATTTTTAAAGGGGTGGACCGGTAAGCCAGCGGAAGGCCTCGGTCAGATGACCAAAAGCTCCAACGGTGGGTCATCATCTGACTAAGACCCGCGTCAGGAAACACCTGTCCGGTGTCCTGACGAACCTACCCTACCTGTATTTGTATTAGAGCTTTCATCCCCTATCCCGAGTCAGTAGTGGTAGGCTTGCAAATGCATAATACCCCCAGTACGTGGCCTCACAATTCCTTCATGTATAAAATCATGTATTCTTAGATATAAAGGTATATGGTAGTTCTAATTTCAACCCCTTTTTTTTCTTATCTCCTTCATATATTTTTTTTTTGTCCCACTCTGTGACGATAGAACTATAGTATCTTCACAAAAATTCTATTTCTCCTGTGTATGTGATAGTCTATGCTAGAGATGGCAACGAAACCTTTGACGGTCACAAACTGCTGAACCTCTAATGGGAAATTTAATGATATCCTCATTACTGAAATCTCCCAGCTCAGGCTGACAACTTCAGCACTATGCATGAAACTCATCCTGTGTGATGACGTATGTTCGCACTGAATTTTAACTGCATAGAGTAGGACAGCGGCTCATGGCTGGTGTTTTCACGTTTTAGTATTACAAGTAATTGAGCCATGAGCTTACTTGCGTAGCGAATTGAGGATAATCTTGAGTCTTCCAGTGCCAGTAGTCCTGTGTGAGAGTCAGTAGGTCAGGTGTAGGTGTTGGGTGTGGCACAGGGACAGGGGCCACCACCACCACGGGACCCTCCATCAATACAGCTGTTACCACCACCAGCCACACCATCTCCCTCGCCACCTCCGTCCTGTGAAGCCGAACCATTTCCACCTGGTGGCGAAAACAGAAAAGAGTTAGAGGTGTAAACATTGTGTACCATCTACAAAGTAAGAAGTGCGAATAATAATGATGATACTCAGCATATATTATTATTAGTAGTAGTAGTATTGGTATTATTATTACTATTACATATTTAGGGAAACTAAACCAATTGGGATCATATAGCACATGGTAAAGGAATTATGGAAGGTAACCAGATTTGATCCAAGTAGAGATGAGCTCCAATTCTCTAGAGACCTTCACCTGCGTCAAGGTGCTTCCTGCGTCAAGGTGCTTCCTGCGTCAAGGTGCTTCCCTTAAAGGAAGCCAGTGAACAGTGTGATGAAAATCAGGAAGACTACGATGGCGACACTGATGATGAAGTTTAAAAATCATATGGAATCGAGGGTATACAATATGATCTCAAATGAATGTGAAACAACTTTGGTGTCTACAGTGTGGCTGAGACAATAATATTGTTGCACACTTTACCGTCAGGAAAATATTGCTTAAACGTTTCGATTGCTCTGCAACAGGTTTATTGAGTCAAAGATTGCTGCTCAAACTAAACGTTTCGGCAATAAACCCACCAAAGTGTTGCACCTGTGTTTTATTCATCGATTTGATGGTATTGTGTACTATCAATAACATGCTAGAAGATGATGTGTTTGTCGCTGCCAAGTTGGTGTGTGTGTGGTGTGTGTGTGTGTGTGTGTGTGTGTGTGTGTGTGTGTGTGTGTGTACTCACCTATTTGTAGTTGCACGGATCGACTCATAGATCCTGGCCCCGCCTCTTTGCTGCTCCATAAGCTTAATCGTATCTCTTCCATGTATGGATCCTGCCTCTACTACATCGTTCCTCAAATTGTTCCACTTCCTGACAACTCTATGACTGAAGAAATAGTTCCTAATATCCCTGTGACTCATCTGAGTTTGAGTTTTCAACTTCCAGTGTACGTGTGTGTTTATGTGAGTGTGTGCGTGAGCACCTGTTTATGTGTATGTATGTGTATGTTTGTGTGTATGTTTGTGTGTGTGTCTGTGTCTGTCTCTGTGTCTGTGTCTGTCTCTGCGTCTGTCTGTCTCTGTGTCTCTCTGTCTCTGTGTCTCTCTGTCTCTGTGTCTCTGCGTCTGTCTGTCTCTGTGTCTCTCTGTCTCTGTGTCTCTCTGTCTCTGTGTCTCTCTGTCTGTCTGTCTCTGTGTCTGTCTGTCTCTGTGTCTGTCTGTGTCTGTGTCTGTCTGTGTCTGTCTGTCTCTGTGTCTGTCTGTCTCTGTGTCTGTCTGTCTCTGTGTCTGTCTGTCTCTGTGTCTGTCTGTCTCTGTGTCTGTCTGTCTCTGTGTGTGTGTGTGTGAGTGAGAGAGAGACTGCAGTAATTGCCCAGGTGAGTCTGATGCCAGGGTAGTTGAGTAGAGTTTTACAAAACGTTTCAAAAAATGCAGCAGAGTGATATAGCGTAAGAGAGGAAGAGCCGCCGAGAGCAGACGAAGGTAAGACAGTAACTGTGTGTCGTCCAGATGAAGATGCAGATATGAAACAGTGATGCGTGTTGGACAACCTCTAAATGGTCAGTGGGTGACATTGCCCCAGGAAGTGAAGCAGTGGAACACACAGGAAGGTCAAGCAGACAGAGTGCAGAAAATTGCTAAGTTCAGCGACAGCTAATCAGTGGAATAGATGTACTGTACTGGATATTCTGAGTTGTAATACTGTACATGTACAGAGTGAGGCTTGTGTGGTGTGTACGTTTTGTTGTGGTTCTGTGCCCAAACAAAGTTATGAGTTACTGACCGTTAAAGAAAAATATTTATTTTGGGATGGGTACTGTAGGATGCTACGAAACATTTCATATTAAATTATGTATTAATTTACTTTACCTGCAGACTTTAGTGATGATTAATGTGAAGAAAACCTCGTGTAAGTGACCAGAGGTGATATAATTATATTTGGTGTGTTCCATAAAACTCAGCATTATTTTTTTTTTACCTTGAAATGCATAACTAAAAGACAGTGGAAATTCTTGAAAGCAGTAGACATTCCACTGTATATGCTGCTGTTGACTTCTGGTTTTTTTCCAAATGTAAGTGAAAAGTTGAGTTAGAATGATTTATATAAAAAAAATTATCCTTTCACATTCGCCTGGGGAATGGAAGGCATTCAAGTTCATACCAAGGAAGGCGAGAATGAATTAATTTCCTTGACTCAAGATCCCTTCATCGTCCTTAAGGCATCTTCCATGAGGGGTCGTCGTTCTACAGAATATCCTAACATTCACAGCCTAAGACGAGAAGTGCAGAGCAGATGAGTGCAGGTCACCGCAGAGGCTGTCTGCTGCTTACTTATGACTAAGTTACTCCACCGGTTGAAACAACCTGCATCGACTGTAGCACCTTGCTAAGTGTTCCCGGGATCTGCCACTTCATAATGATAAATATTAACTTTTTATTCAAGCTTGGCCAAGATTTAGAAGAGCACTATGAATTCTATGAACTTCTGAAGATAATAAAGTTTGTAGTTTAAGTCGCAACATAGTAGATGAGACGAATTAAGGCCACTGGAGACATACCTGTGATATACCATTGATGAGTTTCAAGAGTTTTACTACTCCGACGCCCGGCCCTGGGCCAGGCTTCTCTGGTCATACTTGTCCAGTTTCTTCTTGAAAACTTTTACACTTTGTCCCAGCAGTGTTTCTGATATCTTTTGGTAAGATGTTGAATAATCAGGGACCCCGGATACTGATACAATATTCTGTTATTGTGCTCACGGTGCCCCTTGCTTTACAATGGGTGTATTTTACACTTAATTCCATATCTTACACTCCATTCAGATGTTATGGCAGTCCTGCTGACTGCGATCTTTGTATATACCCGCTTGATTCTGTGTGGTCATTGATATACGTATATATATATATATATATATATATATATATATATATATATATATATATATATATATATATATATATATATATATATATATATAAAGTATTAACTTTTCAACCTTGTACAATTACGTGAACACATCAACATATTATACATAGATTATGTGGTTGTTGAGTTGAACTTGGAGGAGAATGGGGATGCGGCATAAACCTGCATTAAGAAATAAGATTCTGATGACTAGTTACGACTTCAACCTATTCATTTGTGTCACGGAAGGCTGCTATTGCAGTTCCTTTGGGTCGTGAATCTATTCTGACGGTTCCTTTGTGTGCTGCATCTAAGGTTTCTTCAGTGAACGACATCTGTAGCAGTCACTGTAATTTATTCTGTCATAAGGATTAGTCGCTTGCTAGAGTATCTTCATTTTGCATCACATCTGCTTCATCTCTTAAACATTTTGGGCCAGTATCAGTTGATGACAATTTGATATCCTTTGTTGTTTGACATACTGTATACTGCAACTTGAAGATCTCCGGAGGCTTCGACGCTAGCAGTATACACACTTTAGTGTGCTGACAGGTTGGCTGCAAGGCGCATCTTATCAATGAGTCCTCATAAGCTCGGGGAGAAGGCGTGTATATCACTGAGTCCTCACAAGCTTGGGGAGAAGGCGTGTTCATCATTTTCAGTTTTAAACATTTTGAGAAGCAAACTCATCCTCTACACAATGGATACGTGTAATTTAAGTGACTAGCAAATCTCTTGGTTATTGTCATTAAAATTAATGACTTAGGACAAGTCAGCTAAACAAAAGAGAAAAGGCTATATCTGAGTTCCTGAATTTCTTAAACATAAATCTCAGGTCCACCAAGTTTGTCACCTGCCGCAACAGGTGACAAATCCGCACTGCGCTACTCTGAGAAAACTTCCCCTCACTCCTTCAGTTGCTGCCTTGCAACATTGCATAGCTCCTGATGACGCACTGAGAAGTGTAAAAGTACTTGAGCTAAAGATTTCCACCCGTCCCCCCGTGGCTTGTCTTGCATAGTTAAATCACCTGTCTGCGATTGTTTGCACTTTATGATCTATATGATTTCTTTGATTAATCGCATCCACTCTTCTCAGATCCCATGGAACTGTTTTAATTTCATAAACCTGAGACAAGATATCTCTATCTGTGTGGTAAAGAAGATCAAAGTACAAAAAGTTCTGATGAGAATAATAAGAGTACGAAACAGGTGTTTAAGAACAACTAACACCCGCCACTTTTATATAACAACAAGGAGGAAAATATTCCTTCGAATAGATGTTAATTATAGATGTGTCGTCTAACAACTTCGCGCACATCTAATGATATTAAAAAACAGTAGAAAAAGCCAGACTGGAGTTAGGTGGAAAACTTTTTTTCAGCCATTCTGTATTATTAAGGTCACATACAGACGTCCACTTTTACATAGGCCGTATGTGCAGTATTACCTTACAGGCTTTATAGTCAGCTATAACTGGAATTATAGATTTTCATCCCATTGTGGCTTGTTCTGCATCATGTTTTGCGAAATTATTGCATACACAAATTTTCGCTTGCCTTATTCGGCAAGAAGAGCGTTGCTATTTAAGCCAAAATCGCAAGTTTCACCTATTCGGCACATTATATATATATACACACACACACCTTCCTGGAGTCTACCTGGAGGGTATTCCTGGGATCAACGCACCCGTGGCCCGGTCCATGACCAGGCCTACAGGTGGATCAGGGCCTGATCAACGAGGCTGTTACTGCTGGCCGCACGTAGTCCAACGTACGAACCACAGCCTGGCTGATCCGGTACTGACTTTAGGTATCTGTCCAGCTCCCTCTTGAAGACAATCAGGGCTCTATTGGTGATTTCCCTTATAGCTAGTGGGAGGCTGTTGAACAGTCTTGGGCCCCGCACACTTACTGTGTTTTCTCTTAGTGTATTAAGGGCGCTCATACTTTTCACTGGGGGTATGTTGCATCGCCTGCCAAGTCTTTTGCTTTCGTAGGGAGTGATTGATTTCTGTGTGCAGATTAGGGACTAGTCCCTCCAGAATCTTCCAGGTGTGGATTATGATGTATCTCTTTCGCCTGCGCTCCAGTAAATACAAGTCAAGTGCTTCCAAGCGTTCCCAGTATTTAAGGTGTTTGATGGAACTTATATATGCAGTAAAAGTTATCTGTACATTCTCTAGATTTGCAATTTCACCTGCCTTGAATGGAGATGTCAATGTACATCAGCATTCCACCCTAGAGAGAACAAGTAATTTAAAAAGGATCATCATTGGCTTGGCATCTCTTGTCTTGAATGTTCTCATTATCCATCCTATCAGTTTCCTCGCAGATGTGATAGTGGCACTGCTGTGATCCTTGAAGGTGAGATCCTCAGACATTACCACTCCCAGGTTCTTCACATTACTTTTCCGCTCTATTGTGTGATTAGAGTTTGTAGTATACTCAGTCCTAGCTATTATTTCCTCCAGTTTTCCATAATGGAGTAGTTGGAATTTGTCTTCATTAAACATCATATTGTTCTCCGTTGCCCATTGGAAAACTTGGTTTATATCTTCTTGGAGATTTGCTGTGTCGTCAATGGAGGACACTCTCATGCAGATAATAGTATCGTTTGCAAAGGATGATACAGTGCTATGGTTTACATCTCTGTATATGTCTGATATGAAGATGAGGAACAGGATAGGGGTGAGTACTGTGCCTTGTGGAACAGAGCTCTTCACTATGTCAGCATCCGGTTAAAAAGCTGAAGATCCATCTGCCTACTTTGCCGGTTATCCCTTTAGCACGGATCTTGTGTGCTATTACACCATGATCGCACTTTTCAAAGGCTTTTGAAAAATCTGTGTATACTACATCTGCATTCTGTTTGTTTTCCAGTGTATCCAAGATCATATCATAGTGGTCCAGTAGTTGCAAGAGGCAGGAGCGACATGCTCCGAACCCACGTTGCCCTGGATCTATTGGTCTATAGTTCTTAGCTATTGATTTGCTGCCACCTTTATGGAGTGGGGCTATATCCGTTGTTTTTAGTGTCTGTGGAATCTCACCTGTATTTATGCTCCTTCTTCATAGCATACTTAAGGCCTGTGAGAGGGGTTTCTTGCCGTCCTTAATGAACACAGAGATCCACGAGTCTGGGTCTGGTGCTGAGTGCATGGGCATGTTGTCAATGGCTTTCTCAAAGTCTAGAGGAGTTATGGTTATGTCAGAACTTTGGCATAGATTGACAGGGTTTTGAGGCTCCTTCATGAACAAATTATTTGGATTGTCTATCTTTAGACTGATTAGTGGCTGGCTGAACACAGTCATATTGAGATTTCAGTATCTCACTCATTTCTTTGTTGTTATCTGTGTATGATCCGTCTTGTCTGAGCAGGGGTCCTATACTAGATGTGGTTTTTGCCTTGTTTTTGGCATATGAAAAGAAATATTTCGAATTTCTTTCATTTTCACTAACCGTTTTTAGCTCCTCTTGCCTCTCCTGGATCCTGTATGAGTCCTTTAACTTAAGCTCAATATTTTCCACTTCCCTGGTTAGCGCTTCCTTCTGTGTTTCAGATAATCTAGCATTCTTGAGGAGCTCAGTGATTCTTCGCCTTCTCCTGTAGAGGGAGCATCCCCTTTTTTTCTCTCTCTCTCTCTCTCTCTCTCTCTCTCTCTCTCTCCAGTTTACTTCTTCTCTTCTTTTTCTTAGGGGAATATGCCTTGAACATACTTCAGCTACCAGAAGGTTGATCTTTTCAAGGCACTGGTTGGGGTCCATGTTATTTAAGATATCTTCCCAACATGTTTCATGTAGTACATAGTTTACCTGGTCCCAGTTGATGTTCTTGTTGTTGAAGTTGAATTTGGTGAAGGTACCCTCATAGCTGTATGTATATTGCTCATCTGGACCCCTGTGCATGTAAGTCTGGACTTACATGCCAGGTTCTCATAATTTGTGTTCTCCGGTCTTGTTGGCTCCACTATCTGTTGACTTATGGTGTGTTTATTGCAGAAATTCAGCAACTCATGTGTGTGACTTTTCATCTGAGCTGCCTCCAGGATTATTTCTGCTACAACATTATTTGCTACATTCTTCCATTTTGTATGTCTTAGATTGAAGTCACCAAGCAGCAAGATGTTTGGGGATGGGGCTGGAAGGTTTTCCAGACAGTAGTCAATTTTCAATAGCTGATCCTTGAACTGTTGGGAAGTTGCATCTGTGCAAATGAGCGACTCTGACATACAGGCGAACCTCCCCTTGTTTCTTCTTCTTTCTGTCGCATCTGAAAAGGTTGTACCCAGGTATCCATATTTCACTGTCAAAGTAATCTTTTGCGTGGGTCTCTGTGAAGGCTGCAAACATTGCAGTCGACTTCCCTAGAAGTCCACTGATGAAAGGTATTTTGTTGGTGGATGGCTTAAGACCCTCTATATTAGCAAATATAAATGAGTTTGTTTCGCATAATTGTTGGGGAGATTTTGGTGTTGGCTTCAGTAGTTGTGAGTCTGGAGGGGCCACTGGCTGTGCCTCCAGTCCAACAAGGCTTCAACGTGAACTATTTTAGTTATTTTTTCCATTTTCTTTCATCGTTTCCTACCACTAAAAAATCCCTTGGAGTAGGGTTGTCATAACTACTTTAACTACTATGATTTGTATTATGGGGTGTGTACCTCCTGGTTCCTTTTAAGTGGTATGCGGGGCAGTTGGTGTTGTAACATTGTTTTTAAGGACTGAAGAGTGGCATATGTCAGGGTGGAAGAATTTACAAGAGGTAGAACGACACACTCCTTTAGACAGAAGGTCGCGGCATTTTTTGGGATGCTCAAAGTTGCATGTCTCATTTGTTTTCCCCGATATTCCATGTTTACAGATGCCCCAAGCATAGAATTTGCACCATTTTGCTTTTGGTTGGATACAATTCGTACTGGATGTATTCCCAATTTGTGGAGATCCTAGACCTGGACTACAGTATTAGATAGCCAAACCAAAGACACCAACATCTGTTTTCGGGAGGCCAACATTTTTCCTGGAAGAGGACTCCTCTACTACATCTGTAATAGGGGCTATGGCTGTGGTGACTGTGGAAGAGTCTTTAGCCGAATCCGGATTTGCAATAAGGCTGGGGGCTGAGTCTGGGTCAGATCTAGGTCTGGGGGCCGAACTAGCTGATTTTTTTGTTTCCTGTGTTTTTTCCAGTGGGTGTCTATTTATTTTTGGGTCAACTGTTATAGACTGGACATTCTGAAAGTTAAATTTTAATCCTCTCTCTCATCCTCCCATGCTCTATATATTCTGGGTAGACTATCCAACAGTTTCTCTTTGTTTTCATGCTTATTATTTATTAACCTCCTGAGTACTTTCCTGATATCTGTGCATAGTTCCACATCCTTATTGCGGATCCAGAAAAACCTTTCTAGATGGATGTCGTTTTTGGATGCAGTGTTTATTTTTGCACAGGAGACATGATTTTTGTAAAACAAAGGTTGCATGTGATTCTGGATTTTTTCCCAAGAGCCTTTTCACATGTGCCACAGGTATACTGTACTGCCATCCTGCCTGTATCCTACTTGCAAACTGGGTACTACAAGATCAATGCACAGGTAAGTGGGATGTATTTTATATGGAGACTTACTATACATTAAAAAACAGACTTTTCCAATTTGGGTACATTTCCGGAGCACACACACACACACACACACACACACATATATATATATGGTTTGGACATGTAGAGATAATAGAATGACTTCGAGAGTGTATAGATCTGTAGTGGAGGGAAGGCGGGGTAGGGGTCGGCCTAGAAATGTTCGAGGGAGGGGGTATAGGAGGTTTTGTGTGTGAGGGGCTTGGACTTCCAGCAAGCGTGCGTGAGCGTGTTAAATAGGAGCGAATGGAGACAAATGGTTTTTAGGACTTGACGTGCTGTTGAGTGTAAGCAAAGTAACATTTATGAAGGGATTCAGGGAAACCGGCAGGCCGGACTTGATTCCTGGAGATGGTAAGTACAGTGCCGGCATTCTGAAGGAGGGGTGTTAATGTTGCAGTTGTATAACTGTAGTGTAAGCATGCCTCTGGCAAGACAGTGATGGAGTGAATGATGAAAGTTTTTCTTTTTCGGACCACCCTGCCTTGGTGGGAGACGGCCGATGTGTTAATAAATAATATATATATATATATATATATATATATATATATATATATATATATATATGTCGTGCCGATTAGGTAAAACTGGTCAATTAGCAAGAACTCATCTAAAATTAAGTCTTTTCTAAAATTTTCTCTTATACGTTTAAAGATATATTTTTTTTCATTTATGTTAATGTAAGAATTTATAATTTTGTATCAAGAGAAACTTTGAAAACCTACCTAACATTATTACAACAAGCGCAATTTAATTTAGCCTAACCCAACTAAATATATTTTAGATACGTTAACATTAATTTAATAATTAACAAACACAATGAAATATATATTTTTTCGTTATGATCAGAATGATTTTGGCGAAATTATTGCATACACAAATTTTCACTTGTCTTATATGGCAAGGTGAGCGTTGCTATTTAAGCCAAAATCGCAAGTTTTACCTAATCGGCACGACATATATATATATATATATATATATATATATATATATATATATATATATATATATATATATATATATATATATATATATATATATATATATATATTTTTTTTTTTTTTTTTTTATTAACACATCGGCCGATTCCCACCAAGGCAGGGTGGCCCGAAAAGAAAAACTTTCATCATCATTCACTCCATCACTGTATTGCCAGAAGGGTGCTTTACACTACAGTTATAAAACTGCAACATTTACACCCCTCCTTCAGAGTGCCGGCACTGTACTTCCCATCTCCAGAACTCAAGTCCGGCCTGCCGGTTTCCCTGAATCCCTTCATAAATGTTACTTTGCTCACACTCCAACAGCACGTCAAGTATTAAAACCATATGCCTCCATTCACTCCTATCAAATACGCTCACACATGCTTGCTGGAAATCCAAGCCCTCGCACACAAAACTTCCTTTACCCTCCCTCCAACCTTTCTTAGGCCGACCCTACCCCGCCTTCCCTCCACTACAGATTTATACACTCTCGAAGTCACTCTGTCTCGTTCCATTCTCTCTACATGTCCAAACCACCTCAACAACCCCTCCTCAGCTCTCTGGACAATCGTTTTGGTAATCCCGCACCTCCTCCTAATTTCCAAACTCCGAATTCTCTGCATTATATTCACACCACACATTGACCTCAGACATGACATCTCCACTGCCTCCAGCCTTCTCCTCGTTGCAACATTCATCACCCATGCTTCACACCCATATAAGAGCGTTGGTATAACTATACTCTCATACATTCCCTCTTTACTTCCATGGACAAGGTTCTTTGTCTCCACAGACTCCGAAGTGCTCCACTCACCCTTTTCCCCTCATCAATTCTATGATTCACCTCATCCTTCATAGACCCATCCGCCGACATGTCCACTCCCAAATATCTGAATACATTCACCTCCTCCATACTCTCTCCCTCCAATCTGATATCCAATCTTTCGTCACCTATTCTTTTTGTTATCCTCATCACCTTACTCTTTCCTATATTCACTTTCAATTTTCTTCTTTTACACACCCTACCAAATTCATCCACCAACCTCTGCAGCTTCTCTTCAGAATCTCCCAAAAGCACAGTGTCATCAGCAAAAAGCAACTGTGACAACTCCCACTTTGTATTTGCTTCTTTATCTTTTAGCCCAACACCTCTTGCCAAGACCCTCGCATTCACTTCTCTTACAACCCCATCTATAAATATATTGAACAACCACGGTGACATCACACATCCTTGTCTAAGGCCCACTTTTACTGGGAAATAGTCCCCTTCCCTCCTACACACTCTAACCTGAGCCTCACTATCCTCATAAAAACTCTTCACTGCTTTCAGTAACCTTCCTCCTATTCCATACACCTGCAACATCTGCCACATTGCCCCCTATCTACCCTATCATACGCCTTTTCCAAATCCATAAATGCCACAAAAACATCTTTACCCTTATCCAAATACTGTTCACCTATATGTTTCACTGTAAACACTTGGTCTACACACCCCTACCTTTCCTAAAGCCCCTTGTTCATCTGCTATCCTGCTTTCTGTTTTACTCTTAATTCTTTCAATAATAACTCTACCATACACTTTACCAGGTACACTCAACAGACTTATTCCCCTATAATTTTTGCACTCTCTTTTGTCCCCTTTGCCTTTATACAAAGGAACAATACACGCTCTCTGCCAATCCTAGGTACCTTACCCTCTTCCATACATTTATTAAATAATAGCACTAACCACTCCAAAATTATATCCCCACCTGCTTTTAACATTTCTATCTTTATCCCATCAATCCCAGCTGCCTTACCCCTTTCATTCTACCCACTGCCTCACGAACTTTCCCTACACCCACAACTGGCTCTTCCACACTCCTACAAGATGTTATTCCTCCTTGCCCTACACACGAAATCACAGCTTCCCTGTCTTCATCAACATTTAACAAATCCTCAAAATATTCTCTCCATCTTCCCGATACCTCTAACTCTCCATTTAATAACTCTCCTCTCCTATTTTTAACTGTCAAATCCATTTGTTCTCTAGGCTTCCTCAACTTATTAATCTCATTCCAAAACTTTTTCTTATTTTCAACAAAATTTGCTGATAACATCTCACCCACTCTCTCATCTGCTCTCTTTTTACATTGCTTCACCACTCTTTTAACCTCTCTTTTCTCTCCATATACTCTTCCCTCCTTGCATCACTTCTACTTTGTAAAACCTCTCATATGCTAACTTTTTCTCCCTTACTACTCTCTTTACATCATCATTCCACCAATCGCTCCTCTTCCCTCCCGCACCCACTCGCCTGTAACCACAAACTTCTGCTGAACACTCTAACACTACATTTTTAAATCTACCCTATACATTTTCGACCCCATTGCCTACACTCTCACTAGCCCATCTATCCTCCAATAGTTGTTTATATCTTACCCTAACTGCCTCCTCTTTTAGTTTATAAACCTTCACCTCTCTTATACTTACTGATTTTATTTTCCTTGTATCACATCTACCTTTTACTCCCACTGTAGCTATAACTAAAAAGTGATCTGATATATCTGTAGCCCCTCTATAAACATGTACATCCTGAAGTCTACTCAACAGTCTTTTATCTATCAATACATAGTCCAACAAACTACTGTCATTACGCCCTACATCATATCTTGTATACTTATTTATCCTCTTTTTCTTAAAATATGTATTACCTATAACTAATCCCCTTTCTATACAAAGTTCAATCAAAGGGCTCCCATATATATATTATTGTAACCACGAACGAGTGGTATTGATCAATAACAACACTGCACTAGACAGTGGAGAAGCTACTAAACATGCTTCTCCACGGGGGAACGAAAGGTATAAAGTAATATATTTTCATCTGTGTACTAGGATTCGATATAATATGAGATGTACTCGACTTCTGCTTTAATTATATACACACACACACATATATATATAATATATATATATATATATATATATATATATATATATATATATATATATATATATATATATATATATATATATATATATATATATATATATATGTCGTGCCGATTAGGTAAAACTTGCGATTTTGGCTTAAATAGCAACGCTCTTCTTGCCATATAAGACAAGCGAAAATTTGTGTATGCAATAATTTCGCAAAGATCGTTCTGAACCTAAAAAAAAAAAATATATTTCATTGTGTTTGTTTATTATTAAATTAATGTTTACGTATCTAAAATATATCTAGTTGGGTTAGGCTAAATTAAATTGCGTTTGTTATAATAAGGTTAGGTAGGTTTTCAAAGTTTCTCTTGGTACAAAATTAAAAATTTTTACATTAACATAAATGAAAAAATATATCTTTAAACGTATAAGAGAATTTTTAGAAAGGACTTAATTTTAAATGAGTTCTTGCTAATTGACGAGTTTTACCTAATCGGCACGACATATATATATATATATATATATATATATATATATATATATATATATATATATATATATATATATATATATATATATATATATATATATATATATATATATATATATATATATATATATATATATATAATGTATATATGTGTGTGTATGTGTGTGTATATATAATTAAAGCAGAAGTCGAGTACATCTCATATTATATCGAATCCTAGTACACAGATGAAAATATATTACTTTATACCTTTCGTTCCCCCGTGGAGAAGCATGTTTATAGCAAGTGATTTATACTTGAAGATTTCGTCAGTTTATAATAAAGAGGGAAGTGAATAAGCTTTAAGTCGTTCCCGCAGATCTATTTACTTAGATCTTGTTCTGTTGCCTATTGCTCTAACTTGTGCGCAGTAATACTGTCTATAATGTTTTATGTGTGATGGTATCAGCATTGCAGTGTGTTTGCTATAAATGTTGTCCGTAGTGGTTGTACAGTATAGCATTAGAGTGTGTTGACTGCACGAGTGTCATGAATGGTCGTGATTACCCTGTACACAGCTAATCAACAATAATTTAATCCCTAAAATAGTTACAGTAATTATCAGTGTATATATACTGAGATATATACACCACTCGGTTTATATACCCTCAGCACTTGTATTAGAAGTCTACTCATGCATACGTTTAGTTACACGTATGGCTGATTCCAGCTCTTATTTCTTGTTTATATAGTGATCCATCGCAGGAGTTAAGCACAGGGTGAGAGCATGCACAGCACTATTAATGTAGTTGTCAGTGTGGTTTTGACAGTAGGTTTGCTAGATACTGGTGTGTGTGTACTCGCCTAATTGTGGTTGCAGTGGTCGAATCATAGTTCCTGGCCCCACCTCTTCACTGGTCGCTACTAAGTCCACTCTCTCCCTTCTCCACCAGCTTTATCATCTCTCTTCTTAAAACAATGGATAGATCCTGCCTCCACTACATCACTCTCCCGACTGTTCCACTTCATGACTACTGTATGGGTGAAGAAATATTTTTAACATCCCTGTGACTTATCTGAGTTTTCAACTTCCAGTTGTGACCCCTTGTTGCTGTGTCGTCTCTCTGAAACATTCTGATCCTATCCACCTTGTAAATTTCTCTCAGTATTTTATACATTGTTATCATGTCCCCCCTAACCTTCCTGTCTTCCAGTGTTGTCATGGTAAGTTTCCTTAACCTCTCCTCTTAGGCCATACCCCTCAGTCCCGTGACTACTCTTGTTGCAAACCTTTGCACTTTCTCTAATTTCTTGACGTGTTTGACCAGGTGTGGGTAACATACTAGTGCTGCATACTCCAATATGGGCCTAACATACACGGTATACATTGTCGTGAATGACTCCTTATTTATATGTCGAAATGCTATTCTCAGGTTTGCTAGGCGCCCGTATGCTGCAGTAGTTAATTGGTTGATGTGAGCCTCAGGCTATGTGCTCGGTATGATGCTTACCCCATGATCCTTTTCCTTGAGAGAGTTTTGCAGCATCTGAACTCTTAGGCTGTACTTCTTCTGCGGTCTCCTTTGTCCTTCCCTAAGCTTCATAACTTTGCACTTGTTGGGGTTAAACTCCAGAAACAATTTGTCGGACCAGACTTGCAGCGTGTCCGATCCCCTTGTAGGCTTACATGATCCTCGTCCGCTTGTGTTCTCATTAGTTTCACATCATGTGTAAAGAGGGACACCGAGTATAACACAGGGGAGAGTAGTGAAGTGAAGAGGCAGTTGTGAGACTGTCTCTAGTGCTGGTATGACTGTCCACGCTAAGTTGTAAGACAGTGTCACCAGCGCTGGTATGACTGTCCAGCTCAAGTTGTAAGACAGTGTCACCAGCGCTGGTATGACTGTCCACGCTAAGTTGTAAGACAGTGTCACCAGCGCTGGTGTGACCGCTCTGACTCAGCACTTTCATTCATACACTCGGAATTTCACGTTAGTGTCGCAGCCCACGACGGTGATGAGTATAATTAGTTGTCTTTATTGACACCAACTGCGATAGCTCCTGCTGATGCTGACACTGCCCTTGTTATCATGAGAAATAATAGAAGAGGTAGTAGCCACATCGGTAGAGCGGCAGCGGAGCAGCAGCGGGAACAACAGCGGCAGCAACAGCAACAACAGTACAGCATCAGTAGCCATTACACCAGTAGCTACGACGGCGGCAACAACAACAACAGCAACTGCAACTATAAAGCATCGCTAGAAACAAGAGCAGCAGCAGAGCAGCAGCAGCAACAGCATTACATCAGCAGCAGCAGTAGAAACAGCAGCGACAGCAGCAGCAGTTGCAACAACAACAGAATATTATTAGTGGCAAGAACAGCAACAACAATAGCTACATTATCAGTTGCAACAACAGCAGTAGCAGAGGCAACAACAGCAAATAACTAACAGCAACAGCAGCAGTACATCATAAACAACAACAACAGTAGCAGCAACCACGACCACAGTAGCAGCATCAGTTACAATAACCACAACAGAAGGAACATCAGCAACTACAACAGCAACAGTAGCATCATCAGTTGCAAAACCACATCAGTAGTAGCATCATTTACAACAACAATAGTAGCAGCAGCATCAGTAACAACCACAACAGTAGCATCAGTAGTAACAATCACAAATGCAGTAGCATCAGTAGCAACCACAACAAAAGTAGCAGCAACAACCACAAGAACAGTATCATAATCAGTAGCAATAACTACAACAACAGCAGCAGCAGCAGCATTAGTAACAGTCACAATAGAGTAGTAACATAAATAACAACAACCTCAACAGAACAGCTTCACCAGTTGCAACAACAGTAATAACAAGGCATCAGAAAAAATAACAAGATAACAGTAAAACGAATAACAACAACAAGACATAGGTAGTAACAACAACAACATTAACGGGATCTGCAACAGCTCTGGCAGGGTTGAAGTCGCTGAAGGCGGAGTAATAACAGTTATTGTATTCTGTTATTACCCTGCCACAACACCAGACCCACACTACAACTACCAACACTACCACAACATCAGACCCTTGTCTCTCTTCAAGAAGGCACTGGACAGACACCTAAAGTCAGTACCTGATCAGCCGTGCTGTGGTTCGTACGTCGGTTTGTGTGCGGCCAGCAGTAACAGCCTGGTTGATCAGACCCTGATCTACCACGAGACCTGGTCTCAGACCGGGCAGGGGGGCGTTGATCCCTGAAACCTTCTCCAGGTAAACTACCACCACCACTACCACAACACCAGACCCACACTACTACCACCATCACTGCTACTGCCACCACTACCAGAATACCAGACCCACACTACTACCTGGCTACCTGGAGGGCATTCCGAGGATCGACGTCCCCGCTGCCCGGTCTATGACCAGGCCTCCCTACTACCATTACTACCACAACACCAGACCCACACCACTACTACCACCACAACAACAACAACACCAGACCCACACTACTACCACCAACACTACTACCACCACTACTGCCAATACCATCCCACCACCACCATCGCTAACAGTCCCCACCACCACCACCACCAACACCATCATCACCGCCAGACTCACACTACTACTATTATTACTACTACTACTACTATGACCACCACCATCACCACCACCCCCTACAGTACACCATCAGCACCAACACCATCACCTCCATCGTCACTACAAACATCACCATCATCCGTACATCATCACTACTACTATTACCACCATCACCACCACTATTACCATCACCATCACTACCACCATCACAACCATTATTACGTATATATAGCTGTGCCATTACAATAAATTCCAGAATGTGAGCCACAATAAGAGACTTATATAGAGGCCGTAATAAGAGTGTTACCACAATAATGTTGAACCAGTAAGAGTGAACCTGAGTATTTAACTTGGGTTACATCGGTCGCTGTGCGATCATGATGCTTAAGAATATAGATTTAAACCATTTCCTTGTTGAATTAAATAGCTTAGTTCATTCCATAAATTTTACTGTTTTGTTTGAACAAAATAACTCACTTTTTTTTTTTTTTTTTTTTTATGTTTTAATTATTAAGGGAATCTTGATTTTAAATTCAAAATATATAGAAATCCAACAAATAAATAATGTTCTTCTCATCATGACAGTGTTAAACTTTCTGTATTCTCATCAATGTTTTTTTACGTATTTGCAGCCCAGAGTTCATAGATTTATGAAATAGCTAATGGTCTAAAATACCCAAAACACTTAATTGATAAATCTTTTAAAATTGCTAGAAATACTTTTTACAGTTGAAAAAGGACAAACAGCCTTATTCAACTAAAAATGTGTTGGTTCTCCCTTACACATGGAAACTCTCTTGAGATACCTTCTCTATTTAAGTATTTAAAAATAAAAAATAATTTTTTTTAAAAAGTTCCCCCAAAAAAACGCTGATGGCTGTGTCTACAAGATTTCTTGTAAAAATGTAAAAAAATATTATTACGATCAAACTGGAAAAAGCCTTGAACCAAGATTGCAATAAAATAAATAGTATATCATTAGAACTGGACAAGAGTCGAATGCTCTTTTATTTATGTGAGAGATTTTAACCGCTCAACTGATTTTCAAAAGGCCAAGAAATTGTATCAAGCAGGTCTATAGTTGAGAGAAATATGACTGAATTAAGAGTCATAAAAATAGTATTGATTTTTATATGGATTCATTTATAATTAAAAAAAATTAGGAAGAATTTAAGCTATGCGTGAAGGTCCTTGACACTTCCCACACTCATCATATTGGAACTGGTGTAATGTCGTATATGAGGTGACATCTCAACCTCATAAGCCTTCTGTTGTTCTATTATTTATTTCTACATGTCCTTGATAATGTGAGAACTCACGTTAGCGCTTGGATGTTTACTATTTTTATCACAGTGATATCATTTGTTTACTGTGATCTTGAGATATATATATATATATATATATATATATATATATATATATATATATATATATATTTTTTATTAACACATCGGCCGATTCCCACCAGGGCAGGGTGGCCAGAAAAAGAAAAACTTTCATCATCATTCACTCCATCACTGTCTTGCCAGAGGTGTGCTTTACACTACAGTTATAAAACTGCAACATTAACACCCCTCCTTCAGAGTGCAGACACTGTACTTCCCATCTCCAGGACTCAAGTCCGGCCTGCCGGTTTCCCTGAATCCCTTCATAAATGTTACTTTGCTCACACTCCAACAGCACGTCAAGTATTAAAAAACCCTTTGTCTCCATTCACTCCTCTCAAATACGCTCACACATGCTTGCTGGAAGTCCAAGCCCCTCGCACACAAACTTCCTTTACCCCTCCCTCCAACCTTTCCTAGGCCGACCCCTACCCCGCCTTCCCTCCACTACAGATTTATACACTCTCGAAGTTATTCTGTCTCGTTCCATTTTCTCTACATCTCCGAACCACCTCAACAACCCCTCCTCAGCTCTCTGGATAATAGTTTTGGTAATCCCGCACCTCCTCCTAATTTCCAAACTCCGAATTCTCTGCATTATATTCACACAACACATTGACCTCAGACATGACATCTCCACTGCCTCCAGCCTTCTCCTCATTGCAACATTCATCACCCATGCTTCACACCCATATAAGAGTGTTGGTATAACTATACTCTCATACATTCCTTTCTTTACTTCCATGGACAAAGTTCTTTGTCTCCAAAGACTCCAAAGTGCTCCACTCACCCTTTTTCCCTCATCAATTCTATGATTCACCTCATCCTTCATAGACCCATCTGCTGACATGTCCACTCCCAAATATCTGAATACATTCACCTCCTCCATACTCTCTCCTCCAATCTGATATCCAATCTTTCGTCACCTAATCTTTTGTTATCCTCATCACCTTACTCTTTCCTATATTCACTTTCAATTTTCTTCTTTTACACACCATACCAAATTCATCCACCAACCTCTGCAACTTTTCTTCAGAATCTCCTATAAGCACAGTGTCATCAGCAAAAAGCAACTGTGACAACTCCCACTTTGTATTTAATTCTTTATCTTTTAACCCCACACCTCTTGCCAGGACCCTCGCATTCACTTCTCTTACAACCCCATCTATAAATATATTGAACAACCATGGTGACATCACACATCCTTGTCTAAGGCCCACTTTTACTGGGAAATAGTCCCCTTCCCTCCTACACACTCTAACTTGAGCCTCACTATCCTCATAAAAACTCTTCACTGCTTTCAGTAACCTACCTCCTATTCCATACACCTGCAACATCTGCCACATTGCCCCCCTATCCACCCTATCATACGCCTTTTCCAAATCCATAAATGCCACAAAAACCTCTTTACCCTTATCCAAATACTGTTCACCTATATGTTTCACTGTAAACACTTGGTCTACACACCCCTACCTTTCCTAAAGCCCCTTGTTCATCTGCTATCCTGCTTTCTGTCTTACTCTTAATTCTTTCAATAATAACTCTACCATACACTTTACCAGGTACACTCAACAAACTTATCCCCTATAATTTTTGCACTCTCTTTTGTCCCTTTGCCTTTATACAAAGGAACAATACACGCTCTCTGCCAATCCCTAGGTACCTTACCCTCTTCCATACATTTATTAAATAATAGCACTAACCACTCCAAAACTATATCCCCTCCTGCTTTTAACATTTCTATCTTTATCCCATCAATCCCAGCTGCCTTACCCCCTTTCATTCTACCCACTGCCTCACGAACTTCCCCCACACTCACAACTGGCTCTTCCACACTCCTACAAGATGTTATTCCTCCTTGCCCTACACACGAAATCACAGCTTCCCTGTCTTCATCAACATTTAACAAATCCTCAAAATATTCCCTCCATCTTCCCGATACCTCTAACTCTCCATTTAATAACTCTCCTCTCCTATTTTTAACTGTCAAATTCATTTGTTCCCTAGGCTTCCTCAACTTATTAATCTCACTCCAAAACTTTTTCTTATTTTCAACAAAATTTGTTGATAACATCTCACCCACTCTCTCAAAAACAACCACTGTGAAAGAATAGCGAAATTCCAAGGGCATTCGTGACTTCTCACATTATCAAGGAACTATAAAAAAAACATCAACAGGAAGGCATATAAAGGGTCAAGACTACACCTCACAATCAGGTCACCACAACAAGACTACACCTGTAAATGAATGGTTCAGAGAACCGACAAGTTGATAAATTAGAAACATATGCAACACTTTGGTATCTTTATTGATGAAACGTTTCGCCACACAGTGGCTTCATCATTCCATACAACGGAGAATCGTGAAGATCAGGAGGAGCATATATATATATATATATATATATATATATATATATATATATATATATATATATATATATATATATATATATATAAATCTGTAGTGGAGGGAAGGCGGGTAGGGGTCGGCCTAGGAAAGGCTGGAGGGAGGGGTAAAGGAGGTTTGTGTGCGAGGGCTTGGACTTCCAGCAAGCATGTGTGAGCGTATTTGATAGGAGTGAATGGAGACAAATGGTTTTTAATACTTGACGTGCTGTTGGAGTGTGAGCAAAGTAACATTTATGAAGGGATTCAGGGAAACCGGCAGGCCGGACTTGAGTCCTGGAGATGGGAAGTACAGTGTCTGCACGCTGAAGGAGGGGTGTTAATGTTGCAGTTTTATAACTGTAGTGTAAAGCACCCCTCTGGCAAGACAGTGATGGAGTGAATGATGATGAAAGTTTTTCTTTTTCTGGCCACCCTGCCTTGGTGGGAATCGGCCGATGTGTTAATAAAAAAAATATATATGGTTTGGACATGTAGAGAGGGTGGAACAAAATAGAATGATTTCGAGAGTGTATAAATCTGTAGTGGAGGGAAGGCGGGGTAGGGGTCGGCCTAGAAAAGGTTGGAGGGAGGGGGTAAAGGAGGTTTTGTGTGCGAGGGGCTTGGACTTCCAGCAAGAGTGCGTTAACGTGTTAGATAGGAGCGAATGGAGACAAATGGTTTTTAGGAGTTAACGTGCTGTTGGAGAAAACTGCGAAAGCAAGTCGTATAAAGTTACCTTGGAAAGGTTACAGTATAATGGTATATATCACACTAGCTTCGCTCAATGTGTTTATGGAGAGCGACATCAAGCATTACTTCTTGATCCTACCTCACTACATCTTGATACTATCTACCTCGTTGTGTTTATCAAGTGTGACATCAACCACAGTCTCGCGCCGTCTTGGATGACGACCCCTGAATAAACGTTCAAAGGTCACCTCGAAGGAGGACACTGACGGCTGTAACCGGACATTGAGCAAGTCTATCAGTGGCTCTTGCGGGAAATAACACGATGTTCAGCAGTAAGGAATTCCGTCTTTGTAGCCAAAGAAAAAAATCATTAAATCGAAACAGGTACTGCATGTCAGACGCTGTTAGATCGTATCACAAAGATGGGAAAAAAGATCTTATAGGATTTAGAAGTAACAACGTAGGATGAGCTACACTTTCTGGACCCAGAAAAAGAATGGGATGGGGGCAAATATATGGCTAGGAAAATTATAGGATGGAATATAGAAACTATTAAAACAAGGGGA
Source organism: Cherax destructor (assembly GCA_009830355.1). Classification (NCBI taxonomy): domain Eukaryota; kingdom Metazoa; phylum Arthropoda; class Malacostraca; order Decapoda; family Parastacidae; genus Cherax; species Cherax destructor. The sequence continues at coordinate 45,025 of WNWK01000772.1, forward strand.
TACCATACCTATGATGATACAGTGTACAGCTATGACACTTTCTTGACGTTAATGGTACATGTCGTTGCGTCTCCTTATAAGGTATACACACCAACCAGGAGATATATTATTATTTTTTACTACTGGCATTGATTCAATCAAACATGTGAATTATTATAATTGCTTTAAAGCAATCCCACTTTGCTGCTCGGAACACGACTAGGGAGGTACCTGGAGCTGAACCCGAGGGGGTGAGGCCTCTCTTACACTGGTTCACTTACCGCTGAACCTCACAGTTGGCCACCTGGCCAACTAGATCGTTTGTGCTGGCAGCCGACAGAGTAGACTTCACTGCTTGTTTGGTGTCGGTATACATACCACTCATACAAAGACATGACGTAATGTAGTACAATTATGGTATGACATATGGAGACTTGATGAATATATACACTCTTCCTGAAGCGTTGTCTTAATAAAAACGATCGTCTCATTACGATTTCGTGGGTCATGATGACGGCTTTGAGGGGACTTGAGCTAGAGGGAGATTCGTCTGTAAAAACTTGCATTTGTGGTCACAGTGGTGCCTATGCTAACCTTGCTATGGTGTATAAATATACTTAGTTGGATGAATCTTATTGTAGCCAGCTGGCCCAGTGGCTAACGCGTCGGTCTGGAGTTTTATGACTGATCGCGGGTTCTATCCCACACCCGTGGTATGGTTTGATCTGAAGAAAAGGTACGTAGCTTCTATTGAGACGTTTTTCGTTGTGCAGCACTTAATCAAGTCATAAGGAACAAAAAGGCACAATACAGCGACTAGCAAATGGGTCAATAGTGCAATGGGTCGATAGTGGGAGGCATCATGGCCCGAAGTATCTTGTCGGTATTGTATACTATTCATGAACAACTTGTCAGACACTGCATCATGGAATCTTGGTTCAGAGGACATCTACATAATCTTCTTCAAGGCTACTACTCCCATTACTAACCCGTCCCTTGGGTATGACCTACTTCCACTGGGGAATCCCGCTTACCAGTGACTGTGCCCTCGTCTACTACCCTTCCATTTCCACCTGACGCTAGTATATAAGAGCCCGCCTTCTTGCCTATGGTCCAGAATCTTCATGACTACGGTATTCTTCACCAACTCCAAGGCTGAGGGACTGCAACATGGTTCTTCTGTCTTCCAATTATGTCCTAGAATTTGTATTGATAAAGCCACTGGATGGCGAAACGTCTACAAAAAAGATACCGAGATGTTACACATGTGTCTAATCTCGTCGGTATTGTATACCATTCATGTACAATAAAAAAATAACCCGCACATAGTAGAGAGGAGCTTACGACGACGTTTCGGTCCGACTTGGTCCATTTACAAAGTCACACTAACACAAAAGAGTGAGGGAGCCCGTATATATAGGCGAGGGGGACAGGGACGGGACCGACAGAGGAAAAAAAAATGAGTGGTAGTTTTAATGCTGGTAGTGAAAGTAGTGGTAGCTGTAGTAGAAAGTAGTGGTAGCTGTAGTAGAAAGTAGTGGTAGCTGTAGTAGAAAATAGTGGTAGCTGTAGTAGAAAGTAGTGGTAGCTGTAGTAGAAAGTAGTGGTAGCTGTAGTAGAAAGTAGTGGTAGCTGTAGTAGAAAGTAGGAAGAGTAGTTTTTGTGGCACAAGAGATAGGAAGGGGAGTGAAGGGTGAAAGGAGGCAATAGTAGTAGCAGTAATGGTGTGGTAGTAATAGTAGAAGTGAGATAAGTTTAAGAAAACGAAGCACTGCAGGAGAGCTAAGAGCCCACAAAGGGTAGGTGACTTGACCTGATAATTACTTCTGCTCTCCCTACTTCTTCTCCATTCCTATTTTCTTTGTTTTCCTTTCTTCTGCCTAGTGTGTACTGTCCTTCAGTTCCCTCCCCTTCCCTGTGGGCCATTAACTCTCCTGCAGTGCTCCTTTTTCTTGTCTTTAGACTTACCCCACTTCTACTACTACTGCGATTACCACTCCATTACTACCACTATTGCTGCAACCACTACTATTGCCTCCCTTCATCCTTCACTCCCCTTTCTAACTCTTATGCCGCTAAAACTACTCTCTTTACTTTCTACTACCACCATTACTACTACTACTACTACTTTTTCTTCCTCTCATGGACCCGTCCCTGTCACCCTCGCCTATATATATTGGCTCCTTCACTCTTTTGTCCAGAAGACTTCTGTCAGACTTAAGTGCTCAACACACCTCCAGAGAATTTCCTGAGTCGTTTTGGCATTCGGACTGCCGCCTGAGTGCCAGGAATGGCTCAACTGGGATTGAAAGAGTAACCGTGCCCTTGCCATAGGGCTTCCCTCCGCCATAGGTCTGTAAATGGTACTCCACTTGACATGAAGACGGCTCACCGTGCCTTTGTCATAGGGCTGCTCCCGTCATAGGGCTGTAAGCGGTACTACACTTGAATGCTCACCGTGCCCCTGCCTTAGGGCTGTAAGCAGTACATCACTTAT
>WNWK01000772.1:55000-95000 GCA_009830355.1 Cherax destructor
CAGGTCATAAACCTCCCAAATATATTTCATCGGGTGAGGTTCAGTGAAGACACGTGCAAGACGTCACTAAGTTAGGTAGTTATATTTAACCTCTTTATTGACGAGTTCAGCGTCAGTCATTACACGCCACTAGGTGTTCAATGTCTGTCTCGATGCATGACGTGTGCATTCGTCGTGTTGGGGGCACAGGCATAGTCGTGTTCTAACATTCTTGATGCTGCATGCACTTTCAACAACGTAGCATTTATCACGTACGATGCACGGGGTTGTGAAGACACCAGTTTTGAAGTCAGTGTGGTTAAGACTGAAGGCTCTGGTAAGATTACGAATGATTTTAAACGTCAGGACGGCGATATTTTTACCACTTTTCATTGGTGTTTGTGTGACACTGGTGTTTGTGTGACACTGGTGTATGTGTGACACTGGTGTTTGACTTCTCTGAAGGTTAAATAATAAGCCTATCATTATTGATATTCTCTCTTGGGTTTTCAAATAAATGTTGAAGTCGCTGTTTACAGTTCTTTATGACATTTATATGGGATTTTAGAGTAGAGAAATTCTCAGTGATAACGCGACATTTCTCTCCCAATAGATGAAGACACAAGTGTAACACTAATACTTTATCTTTATTAACGAACTTTTCGGTTGCAAAGCAGGCTTCTTCAGTCGAATACAAAGTTGACTAAAACTGGAGATAAGAAAAGTAGTGGAGAGGAAAAGATACAATCAGTCTATCAATCCTGAAGTAGTTTTGAGACGGTCAGTCCCTCAGCAGCGACCAGGTCCCCGGCCACCAATGTGCTTTATTCACCCTCTTGTCAGTAGTATTGTATAAAAATATTGTAATTATCTTCTTCAAGGAATTCATTACTCTTTATGCAATACCCTCTCAAGAATAAGTCTTATGTACTCTTCGTTTGGTATTCTTGTTGTGGTGCGACAAGAAATGTATCAGGTAATTGTTGCTACTGGGACTCGGTAAACTTGTAATTTAAATTGGTGTTCCTGGTTGTTTAATGTGACGTTCAGGATGGGTGAATTGTATGAATAAATTTGCAAAGTCTAAACTATTTTAGATTTTTTTTTTTTTAGCTTGAAGAGACTGATGTTATCAGCTGGAGGTTGTCCAAGTAACGTCAGCAAGAGACAGTTTAGCAGCTGATGCTGGAGGAATGTTTCGCTTACAGAGGTTTAATGTCAGACTTCTGTGAATGGAAAACATTGTTAAAAGTGAAGTAAGTGGTAATACTATGTCTGGCCTGATTTTCCAGCTCAGTAGTGTGATGGCTCGGTCTCCAGGGGCCATGGGAAGAGTGAGGTTACATAATGATTAGATAGTGTTTTCTTCTTATTGGTACTGGTTAGTTTGTTGACTTTTAATCTGCTGAGTCAGTCTGTGAAGATCGGCATTACTGATGGTGACAGGTAATGCTGACAGCAGCTGGATGTCTGCTAATCTCTGTAGTGCTCTGTCAGTCCCTAAGCTGACTGGTTTCTAAACTATAAATTATTTATGTGACATTAATAATGCTGCTAATATAATCAAACAAATTAAGCATAACGGAAAATGAAAAGTACCAGGAAAACTTATAGTAAACTTTAGATAGATCGAGCAATAGAAATTAAATAGACGATGAATTTCAGTGGGATAGACGTTATGTGACAGATATTGATTAGAATGAAAAAAATATTCAATTTCAAGAGCATCAAGAGAAAAATATGGTGGGATGAAAATATATTTTAAGGAGATAAGAGAAATACAGGTGATAAAGTATCTTCTTAAACACGAGCAAATGTTTAGACAGCAATCATGTATATAGATGTACACAGTAGATATATATGGAGAGGTTTCCAACATATGTTAGGCCCCATGAGTATGCTAGACTCAAGCTTGTGAAGGTTAGACCCAAGGTGAAGTATGTTAGACCAAAGCTTGTATTTGTTATAAGCAAGTTTGAGTAAGTAAGACCCAAGTTTGTGTATATTAGTCCCAATCTTATAAGTATAGTGAATATAATTGTAACCTCAGATATCATTTTTGGTTCAGTAAAGTTCTCAGACTTTTTATAGATAGTATTTATTTTCCTACTGATATACTTAATAAAGTCCTACATAAAAAAAAAAAACTTTTTTTTGTTTAAGTGGTCCTGCTCCATAGAGCTGAAGGATAAGTACTGGCAAATCTATTACAAGCCAGAAACAGATTATATGCTAAAAGTGTTCCTAACAGTATTCTCTGGTAGATAACAAGCAAGTTACGTATGTTATACGCAAGCATGTGTATGTTATACGCAAGCTTGTGTATGTTAGACATAAGTTTGTGTATGTTTTACCTAAGCTTGCATATGTTGGACCTAAGCTTGTGCATGTTATGCCTAAGCTTGTATATGTTAGAAATAAGCATGGGAATGTGAGACAAGCTTGTGTATGACCCAAGTTTGTGTGTGACCCAAGCTTGTGTGTGACCCAAGCTTGTGTGTGACCCAAGCTTGTGTGTGACCCAAGCTTGTGTGTGACCCAAGCTTGTGTATGACCCAAGCTTGTGTGTGACCCAAGCTTGTGTGACCCAAGCTTTATGTGTGACCCAAGCTTTGTGTGTGACCCAAGCTTTGTGTGTGACCCAAGCTTTGTGTGTGACCCAAGCTTGTGTGTCACCCAAGCTTGTGTGTCACCCAAGCTTGTGTGTCACCCAAGCTTGTGTGTCACCCAAGCTTGTGTATGACCCAAGTTTGTGTGTGACCCAAGCTTGTGTGTGATCCAAGCTTGTGTATGACCCAAGCTTGTGTGTGACCCAAGCTTATATGTGGCCCAAGCTTGTGTGTGACCCAAGCTTGTGTGTGACCCAAGCTTGTGTGTGGCCAAAGCTTGTGTGGCCCAAGCTTGTGTGTGACCCAAGCTTGTGTGTGACCAAGCTTGTGTGTGACCAAGCTGTGTTGACCCAAGCTTGTGTGACCAAGCTTTGTGATGACCCAAGCTTGTGTGTGCCAAGCTGTGTGACCAAGCTTGTGTGTGACCCAAGCTTGTGTGTCCAAGCTTGTGTGTGCCCAAGCTTGTATGACCCAAGCTTGTGTGTGACGAAGCTTGTGTGACAAGCTGTGTGTGACCCAAGCTTGTGTGGACCCAAGCTTGTGTGTGACCAAAGCTTGTGTAGACCCAAGCTTGTGTGTGCCAAGCTTAGGTGGACCCAAGCTTGTGTATGACCAAGCTGTGTAACCAAGCTTGTAGTGAAGACCCAATTGTATGACAAGCTTGGTGTGACCAAGCTTGTGTGACAAGCTTGTGTATGACCCGAAGCAGTTGTAGCCAAGCTTGTGTGACCCAAGCTGTGTGTGACCAAGCTTGGTATGACCCAAGCTGTGTGTGACCCAAGCTTGTGTATCCAAGCTTGTGGTTATCCAAGCTTGTTGTAACCCAAGCTTGTGTGATCCAAGCTTGTGTGTGATCAAGCTGTGTTATCCAAGCTTGTGTGATCCAAGCTTGTGTGATCCAAGCTGTGTGATCCAAGCTTGGTGTGATCCAAGCTGTGTGTTATCCAAGCTTTGTGTGATCCAAGCTTGTGTAACCCAAGCTTGTGTGTTATCCAAGCTTGTGTGATCCAAGCTTGTGTGTGTCCCAAGCTTGTGTGTGGCCCAAGCTTATGTGTAACCCAAGCTTGTGTGTAACCCAAGCTTGTGTGTTATCCAAGCTTGTGTGTGATCCAAGCTTGTGTGTGATCCAAGCTTGTGTGTGATCCAAGCTTGTGTGTGATCCAAGCTTGTGTGTGTTCCAAGCTTGTGTGTGATCCAAGCTTGTGTGTGATCCAAGCTTGTGTATGACCCAAGCTTGTGTGTGATCCAAGCTTGTGTGTAACCCAAGCTTGTGTGTGACCCAAGCTTGTGTGTGATCCAAGCTTGTGTGTGATCCAAGCTTGTGTGTGATCCAAGCTTGTGTGTAACCCAAGCTTGTGTGTTATCCAAGTGTTGATCTAAGCTTGTGTTATCCAAGCTAGGTGTTATCCAAGCTTGTGTGTTATCCAAGCTTGTGTGTTATCCAAGCTTGTGTGTTATCCAAGCTTGTGTGTTATCCAAGCTTGTGTGTTATCCAAGCTTGTGTGTATCCAAGCTTGTGTGTTATCCAAGCTTGTGTGTTATCCAAGCTTGTGTGTTATCCAAGCTTGTGTGTATCCAAGCTTGTGTGATCCAAGCTGGTGTGATCCAAGCTTGTGTGTGATCCAAGCTAGTGTGTGATCCAAGCTTGTGTGTTATCCAAGCTTGTGTGTTATCCAAGCTTGTGTGTTATCCAAGCTTGTGTGTGATCCAAGCTTGTGTGTGATCCAAGCTTGTGTGTGGTCCAAGCTTGTGTGTGATCCAAGCTTGTGTGTTATCCAAGCTTGTGTGTGGTCCAAGCTTGTGTGATCCAAGCTTGTGTGTTATCCAAGCTTGTGTGTTATCCAAGCTTGTGTGTGGTCCAAGCTTGTGTGTTATCCAAGCTTGTGTGTTATCCAAGCTTGTGTGTTATCCAAGCTTGTGTGTTATCCAAGCTTGTGTGTGATCCAAGCTTGTGTGTTATCCAAGCTTGTGTGTTATCCAAGCTTGTGTGTTATCCAAGCTTGTGTGTTATCCAAGCTTGTGTGTTATCCAAGCTTGTGTGTTATCCAAGCTTGTGTGTGATCCAAGCTTGTGTGTGATCCAAGCTTGTGTGTGGTCCAAGCTTGTGTGTGATCCAAGCTTGTGTGTGGTCCAAGCTTGTGTGTGATCCAAGCTTGTGTGTTATCCAAGCTTGTGTGTTATCCAAGCTTGTGTGTGATCCAAGCTTGTGTGTGGTCCAAGCTTGTGTGTGTCCAAGCTTGTGTGTGATCCAAGCTTGTGTGTGATCCAAGCTTGTGTGTGATCCAAGCTGGTGTTATCCAAGCTTGTGTGTTATCCAAGCTTGTGTGTGATCCAAGCTTGTGTGTTATCCAAGCTTGTGTTTATCCAAGTTGTGTGTATCCAAGCTTAGTGTGTGATCCAAGCTTGTGTGTTATCCAAGCTGGTGTTATCCAAGCTTGTGTTATCCAAGCTTATGTGTTATCCAAGCTTGTGTGTTATCCAAGCTTGTGTGTTATCCAAGCTTGTGTGTTATCCAAGCTTGTGTGTTATCCAAGCTTGTGTGTTATCCAAGCTTGTGTGATCCAAGCTTGTGTGTTATCCAAGCTTGTGTGTTATCCAAGCTTGTGTGTTATCCAAGCTGGTGTTATCCAAGCTTGTGTGTTATCCAAGCTTGTGTGTTATCCAAGCTTGTGTGTGATCCAAGCTTGTGTGTTATCCAAGCTTGTGTGTTATCCAAGCTTGTGTGTGAGTCCAAGCTTTGTGTTATCCAAGCTTGTGTGTGATCCAAGCTAGGTGTGATCCAAGCTTGTGTGTGATCCAAGCTTGTGTGTGATCCAAGCTTGTGTGTTATCCAAGCTTGTGTGTTATCCAAGCTTGTGTGTTATCCAAGCTGTGGTGTCCAAGGTGGTATCCAAGCTTGTGTGTGATCCAAGCTATGTGTATCCAAGCTTGTGTGTTATCCAAGCTTGTGTTATCCAAGCTTGTGTGTATCCAAGCTTGTGTGTTATCCAAGCTTGTGTGTTATCCAAGCTTGGTGTATCCAAGCTTGTGTGTGATCCAAGCTTAGTGTGTTATCCAAGCTTGTGTGTGATCCAAGCTTGTGTGATCCAAGCTTGTGTGTATCCAAGCTAGGTGTATCCAAGCTTGTGTGTGATCCAAGCTGTGTGATCCAAGCTTGTGTGTGATCCAAGCTTGTGTGTGTCCCAAGCTTGTGGTGCCAAGCTGTGTGGGCCCAAGCTTGTGTGTGACACAGGCTATGTGTGACCCAAGCTTGTGTGTGACCCAAGCTTGTGTAGTGACCCAAGCTTGTGTGTGACCCAAGCTATTGATGACCCAAGCTTGTGTGTGACCAAGCTTGTTGTGACCAAGCTTGTGTGGCCCAAGCTTGTGTGTGGTCCAAGCTTGTGTGTGGCCCAAGCTTGTGTGGACCCAGGCTTATGTGACCCAAGCTTGTGTGTGACCCAAGCTTGTGTGACCCAAGCTTGTGTGACCCAAGCTTGTGTGTGACCCAAGCTTGTGTGTGACCCAAGCTTGTGTGTGACCCAAGCTTGTGTGTGACCCAAGCTTGTGTGTGACCCAAGCTTGTGTGTGGTCCAAGCTTGTGTGTGACCCAAGCTTGTGTGTGACCCAAGCTTGTGTGTGACCCAAGCTTGTGTGTGACCCAAGCTTGTGTGTGACCCAAGCTTGTGTGTTATATCTACATGAAAAACAGACTAGAAAATGTTTCGGAGACACAACAAAATAAATTCAAGGATTAAAGATATTTTAACTATGATGAGAGACAGAAGACAGAATTTATTAATGTTGAAATATAGAAAAAGTAGAAGTGATGATAACCACCAAGGAGAACACGAGATGCAACGAGGGGAAATAAATCTCTTGGAAACAGAAACAAGGAGGATAAAAGATTTCATTATTAAGTTACGAAAGAATCTGCGTAGGAAAGCAGGTCGTAAGAATTTCTTTACCGATAGTTATTGATATACAAAATAAACTGGACGAGGAAGGTGTGAGTGTAAGAGTCAGGGCCAAGTGTACAATTTAGTACGACACTTTATAAACGAAAATATTCCGCAACAAGCGTAACTTTATTCATGTAACCAAAAATTGGTAATTGAAAGTCGTTACAAATTTGCAATGAAAATAGATAATTAGAATTAAATAATTACAAAGATGAAGTTACAAATAATTACACACACACACACACACACACACACACACACACACACACACACACACACACACACACAACTGTATACCGTGTACGTCAGGCCCATACTAGAATATGCAGCACCAGTCTGGAACCCACACCTGGTCAAGCACGTAAGGAAACTAGAGAAAGTGCAAAGGTTTGCGACAAGGTTAGTTCCACAACTCAGGGGTCTGTCTTATGAAGAAAGGTTGAGGGAAATAGGACTAACAACACTGGAGGAAAGAAGGGTCAGAGGAGACATGATAACGACATACAAAATACTGCGGGGAATTGACAAGGTAGATAGTCACAGGATGTTTCAGAGAGGGAACACAGAAACAAGGGGACACAACTGGAAGCTGAAGACTCAGATGAGTCAACGGGATGTCAGGAAACATTTCTTCAGCCACAGAGTAGTCAGGAAGTGGAATAGCTAGGAAAGATATAGTGGAGGCAGGAACCATACATAGTTTTAAGACAAGGTATGATAAAGCTCATGGAGCAGGGAGAGGAGAGACCCAGTAGCAGACAGCGAAGAGGCGGGGCCAGGAGCTGAGTCTCGACCCCTGCAACCACAATTAGGTGAGTACACACACACACACACACACACACACACAAAGAACCCTGGAGAATAAGGAGAGCAGTCGTAGAGCCAGAAATGAATATGCACAGATCAGAAGGGAGGCCCAAAGACAGTACGAGAATGACATAGCAGCGAAAGCCAAATCTGACTTAAAGCTGCTGTACAGCCACATCAGGAGGAGAACAACAGTCAAGGACCAGGTGATCAGGCTGAGGAAGGTAGGAGGGGAGGTCACAAGAAATGACCGTAAAGTGTGTGAGGAGCTCAACATGAGATTCAAAGAGGTGTTCACAGAGGAGATAGAAGGGCCTCCAGAAAGGAGGAGAGGTAGGGTACACCATCAGGTGCTGGACACAATACACACAACTGAGGAGGAAGTGAAGAGGCTACTAAGCGAGCTAGATACCTCAAAGGCGATGGGGCCAGATAACATCTCTCCATGGGTCCTGAGAGAGGGAGCAGAGGAGCTATGTGTACCCCTAACAACGATCTTCAACACATCTATCGAAACAGGGCAACTACCTGAGGTATGGAAGACAGCAAATGTAGTTCCAATTTTTAAAAAAGGAGACAGGAACGTAGCACTAAACTACAGACCAGTGTCACTGACATGTATAGTATGCAAGGTCATGGAGAAGATAGTCAGGAGAAGAGTGGTTGAGCACCTAGAAAGGAATGAGCTTATCAAGAACGGCCAACACGGTTTCAGGGACGGGAAATCCTGTCACAAACCTACTGGAGTTCTACGACAGGGTGACAGCAATAAGGCAAGAGAGAGAGGGGTGGGTAGATTGCATATTCTTGGATTGTAAGAAGGCGTTTGACACAGTTCCACACAAGAGATTAGTGCAGAAGCTGGAGGACCAGGCAGGGGTAACAGGGAAGGCACTACAATGGATCAGGGAATACCTGTCAGGAAGACAGCAGCGAGTCATGGTACGTGGCGAGGTGTCAGAGTGGGCGCCGGTGACGAGCGGGGTTCCACAGGGGTCAGTCCTGGGACCAGTGCTGTTTCTGGTATTTGTGAACGACATGACGGAAGGAATAGACTCCGAAGTGTCCCTGTTTGCAGATGATGTGAAGTTGATGAGAAGAATTCAATCGGACGAGGACCAGGCAGAACTACAAAGGGATCTGGACAGGCTGCAATCCTGGTCCAGAAACTGGCTCCTGGAGTTCAACCCCACCAAGTGCAAAGTCATGAAGATTGGGGAAGGGCAAAGAAGACCGCAGACGGAGTACAGCCTAGGGGGCCAGAGACTGCAAACCTCAATCAAGGAAAAAGATCTTGGGGTGAGTATAACACCAGGAACATCTCCTGAGGCGCACATCAACCAAATAACTGCTGCAGCATATGGGCGCCTAGCAAACCTAAGAACAGCATTCCGACATCTTAATAAAGAATCGTTCAGGACCCTGTACACTGTGTACGTTAGTCCCATACTGGAGTATGCAGCACCAGTTTGGAACCCACACCTAGCCAAGCATGTGAAGAAGCTCGAGAAAGTGCAAAGGTTTGCAACAAGACTAGTCCCGGAGCTAAGGGGTATGTCCTACGAGGAGAGGTTAAGGGAAATCGACCTGACGATACTGGAGGACAGTAGAGATAGGGGGGACATGATAACAACATATAAGATAGTGAGATGAATTGACAAAGTGGACAGAGACAGAATGTTCCAGAGATGGGACACAGCAACAAGGGGACACAGTTGGAAGTTGAAGACTCAGATGAATCACAGAGATGTTAGGAAGTATTTCTTCAGTCACAGAGTTGTCGGGAAATGGAATAGTTTAGGAAGCGATGTAGTGGAGGCAGGCTCTATACATAGCTTTAAGCAGAGGTATGATAAAGCTCATGGCGCAGGGAGAGTGACCCAGTAGCGGCCAGTGAAGAGGCGGGGCCAGGAGCTTTGAATCGACCCCTGCAACCACAACTAGGTGAGTACAACTAGGTGAGTACACACGTGGAGGACAAGCTGCTGCTCGTTATTACAAAAGTGTTTAAGGAAACATGTCAAAGAAGAGACGAGATTAAGACTGAATGAAGAACCGACAGAGAGACAGAGGCGGCGGTATGCCCAAAAAAATCAAACAATCCCTGTGTGCTAGTGTTCTGCCAGGCAGTGGAACAGAAGAGAAATTGAAGCAAATGATGTTCAGAAAAAAAACGTAACTTTGAAGGAATGGAGTATTTTCGGCCACAAGTGGTGTGGGAGGATGAAGTGCAGTTCTTGGTTTGCAAAAGTTCCAGTTGATGATTTATTTAGTTTCCTATCTAAAGAACTTGTTAATTACGATTTACTTTTGCCAATACCTACAATCACTGAGCTTATTAAATTAAGTATTGCTGATGCAGATGGATATTTAACTCCCTAACAAGAACCCAAAAAAGTAATTGTGAACAAAGTGAAATCAGAGGCTGCCATAATGATGCGTTGTGTTCCCCAAGGCACAGTACTTGCCTCAATTCTCTTTCTCATTCCCATATGGAACATAGAAGAATAAACTACAGGCACCATATCATCCTTTGCTGTCAATACTGAAATTTGTATGAGAGTGGTACATTGAGGAGTCGGCAGACCTTCAAGACAAAATAAATCAAAACTTCTAGTGGGCTACAGACTTCGAAAGAGTATAAAACAAATTTTGATAAATCAGTAAAGCAAAGTGATAATATCCGAAGATCTCACATTCAAGGATCACAATAATGTTAATGACATAACCGCAAACAAAATAATAGTATGGATAACAAGAAACTTCACAGCAGGAGATTCCAAACCTATGATTTTACTTTTCAAGTCACTTCTCCCTCGGATGAAATATTGGTGAGCACTAACAGCCAATTTTAGGGCAGGCGAAATTACAGAGTAGGAGAATGTACAGAGAATCTTCACTACCCGTATAAATTTAAACACCTGAACTACTGGAAATGATTAAAGTCTTTTGAACTATGCTTCTTGGAACACCTGGAAAACTCCAATGTTACTAAAAAAAAAAGGTACAGAGTAGTTATTACACTGAAGATATCCCTGAGGCTCGAATAAACCATGTATCATCAGCAGCGCATGCGAGGCTAGCAAATCTTGCAATTGCTTTTCGAAACCTCAATAAAAAAAAAGTCCTTTAGAATACTGTACACTCGGTATGTCTGGTCTATTTTAGAATACGCGGCATCAGCGTGGAGTCCACATCAGAAACAGCATGTTCAGAAGGTGGAGAAAATGCAGAGGTGTGTAAGTGGACTAATAACAGAACTGAGAGGGATGAATTTTGAGAAGAGGCTTAAATGATTAAATCTGACAACCCTGGAAGAGAGATATACGATATACATGACACTTACGATCCACAGAAATGTTAGGAAATACTTCTTGATAAGTAGTTTGCTGCCACCACCTTGAGGACTCTTTGTTGGTAAACTGCATACATATTTCCATGAGAAGGTATAATAGGGGTCCAGGAGGTTGGACACTAGTATATGCCAGCCAATTTTTGTGATTAAGAGTCGAGGCCAGGAGCCGAGTTACGACCTACACAGACACACAGATGATACATTCTGTCTCACAATCTTGCTTTGATTTCTTTTATAAGGTAACAGAAGTAAGACAAGAGAGGAAGGGATGGACGGACAACATACTCCTTGACTGTCAGAAAGCATTTTACATTGTACTTCACAGAGACTTGGCTGAAACTCGAAGAACAGAAATGGATAACAGGGAAGGCATTATAGTGAAATGCCAGGAACGATAGAGTCCAATGTATTCATATTTGTAAATCATACAAAATATATGAGAATAGAAACCAGAGAGAATTGAGAAAGACGACTCTTGGATCTGAACAAACAACAGGATACGTCAGACAAGTAACAAGAATGAGTTCAACCCCAGAAAATGTAAACTTATAAAAACTGGGGAAGAGGAAAAAAAAAGATTGGAAACTGAGTACAGAGACAGAAAACCTCATTCAATGAGAAGGTCCTAAGAGTGAGTACAATATCAAGAGTATCGTCAGAGATACTCGTCAGCCGACTAATCTTTGTAGTAAACGTGCCTTTGGCAAATTTAAGAATACATTTTAGGACTCAGCAAAGTCATTCATGACCCTATACGAGTAACCGGTTTTGAATGTTTTTCTAACTTCGTAACCTGGCCTAAGGCCAGGCATTCTTGTTGATTACTTGGTCAATCAGATTGTTGCTTCTAGCGGCAAAAACTCACATTGCCATCGCAACCAGGCTAAACGAACATTTACAGCAAACAGTGGTATTCTTTCCAGATGAACACTTTCCCGTTTTTTCCAGAAATATTTCACTTTTCTAAATAGTTCTGGACTCGGAATTTCTCTGATTAGACACACTTGTGCCACTGGCTCCCCTGATTCTCACTGGATTATTTTTTCACTTCCTCCCGTCTCTTTCATTCCATTAAGTTGTTATGGTTGTGTTCAGACTGAGGTTCTGACCTTTAATATATTTTCCATGTATACAGTATATGTTATAAATTAGACACATATGCAACACTTGGGTATCTTTATTGAGGAAACGTTTCGCCACACAGTGGCTTCATCAGTCCAATACAAAGCAGAAAGGTGTAAATAGAGGAGGAGTTTGAGGTAATCAGTCCCTCGGCCTGGAATGGATGTGTTCAGTCCATCAATCTTGTAGAATACAGCACAGGTTGTTGTTGTATGTTCGCCGGTACATCCGGCCCGGGTCTTCTCCAAATGGTGACCCGGCATTGGCCCCTTGGGTAGAGGGTGTCGGTCATCATCTTTCTTCTTTCTTGGGGGCCCCTGGGTGGGGGTTGACTTCTTCTTTTCTCTTACTGTGGCTCCCCATGGTGGGGAGTGTCTTCTGACGTCGCATCTTCATCAGCAGATCTTGGTACATCAGGCTGTGGTTCTACCTACATAGGAAGAAGAAGGATGGGGGGATAAGAATGAAGGAAGTGAGAGAAAGAATAGCTGTAGTGGGTAGTCTTGGTCGTCGTCGGGGTTCTCCGGCGTCGTCATCGAGGGGGCGGGTGGGTGGCTAGGACTGGGAGCAGTGTCTCCAAGTCATGGGTGGCCAGGTAAACCAGCCGGACTGCTTTGTCCTCGCGGGTCAGATCCCCAGGTGCCATCGGGAAGTGCCTGCGGCGGATGGCCGTTGTCGCAGGACAGTCAAGCATGTAATGAACTAGAGGCTTTGGAACCATCCGGTCGCAGTGGCGGCAAAGCTCCTCACTCATGCGTTCGATGAGGCGCTTTGCAGTAGGGTAGCCGAGGCGCAGGCGGTGGACGCTGACTTGCAGCTCCCTGTTCAGTTTCCTCATGTTTGGTGGGGGCTCCCTACGTGTCGCTCTGTCATACCAGTGCCGCCTCCGAGATGCTCCCGGTGCTGGTAGTGGGCGTCTGGCTGCCGAAGCTGCCCCCAGGTGCACCTGCCTGCGGCTAATGGCAATTGTAGTCGCAGGTTGGGCCGCAAGTGTGGCAGACTTAGCCGCCCCATCCGCCGCATCATTCCCAGCAAGGTCGATGTGGCTTGGTATCCAATTGATTGTTGCTTGCCGGCCCTGCTCGTCAAGTGAGTGTAGGTCTTCTGATGGCGGTGAGGAGCCGGATGTTATCCTTGGGCTCCCTATGCATGATGGCCTGTATCGCCGCCCTGGAGTCGACGTGGATGACTGAAGGTTGGTGGTGTTCCAGGAGCGCATGTTGGATGGCCATCTGGATGGCGTGGAGTTCTGCCTGTAGGATGCTGCAGTGGTCTGGGAGGAGTGATATATCCCGGAACCCGTGCGGCCGGCCTCGGGGTGTCTTGATCCATCAGTGTAGTACACTGCACACCCGGGATGCTCCGCTGCAGCAATGCTTGCAGCTGCCCACCGCTGCAGCACGCGCTGTGGACAGTGACGCTTGCTGGCTGGCAGGTTTGCAAGGTGGATTACGACAGGTTCCGGTGCCCATGGCGGTGGCACGGTGTACCCATCGACTGGCCGGTCGCATCCCTTGTCCTCGAGGAGCGGCATGGGCAGGAGCTCCTTTGTCACTTCCGCAGCCGACCACAACCATAGTCGGACACGGCCTCCTGCGAAGTCGCCTCGCTGACGGTCAAGGAGGTCTCTCAGCAGGCGCTCACCGCCCGGTAGCTGGACAAATTTGGCCAACCTCCTGGCAGCAACGAGGGCGATCCTGTCACTTAGGGGCTGCAGTTGGGCCTCTCTGTTCAGAGTCACTGTGTTGGTCCAGCCCGGGGCCACCAGCATGACCCGAGCCGCAGTATTTTGTACAACGCTGAGGCGCTTGAGGCATGAGGGATGAGCATGGGCCAGGGTGATTGCACCATAGTCGACTAGCGAGCGCACCGCCTGCACGTAGAACATCCGGAGAATATCGTGGCTGGCACCAGTCCTAGGATTGGCCATGGCACGCATGGCCGTGACACGTTGCATGGCACGCTCCCTGACATACTCTGCCTGCTTGCGGAAGGAGAGTCGGCTGTCAATCCATATACCCAGATACTGGTAACTGCTGACCCAGTCCAGGTTGATGTCTGAGATCTGATAGGAGTAGGAGACAGGGTTTGCTTTCCTGGGGCTGGGATGGAGGATATCGTTAGCCGGCTTGACAACATCATGAACAGTAATGGGATCAATCCTATTATCTGCCTCAGTGCTGGAGGCGATGGTGTAGGCAAGCGTAGAAGTGATGATTTATTTCGGGTAGCAATAGACATAATTAAGAAGGGGGGCTCCCTGTTATATGTGGCATTTTGCCAAGATGGGGTGTTGGAAAATGAATGGTTGTCCAGAGCTGTTGGTATTAATTGTTGGCTGGACAAACACTGTAGAATAATGCAGTACCATTCATTGACAACTGGGACCACTTCTACGGTAGAAATGACATGTATGCCAAGGATGGGGTTCACTTATCCAGGGTAGGTGTGGGTTTTCTCGCTAGTTCAGTTGAAGGTGTTGTTAGGGCTTTAAACTAGGATTAGTTAGAATTTAGGAATGGAAAACAATGAGTGTGGAAATATTGACTTAGGCTTTGATATTATTAATCTCAAAAATAACAGTCGTCGAGTAACACTGGGTAATGATAATAACAGAAATTTAGTAAAAACAAAGATGAATAGGAAAAAGATGCAGAAGAAAAAACATATTAATGTATTTTATGCTGACAGTCGAAGTGCCAGAAAAAAAATTAATGAATTACGTTTGGTAGCGTGTGCTGGGAACTTTGACATCATTGCAATAACTGAAACGTGGTATAATTTAAAGAGTCGAGATATGATTGCTGAGTGCCATATTCAAGGGTTTAAGTTGTTCCATGTAGATAGGTATAACGGGAAAGGGGGTGGAGTTGTATTATATGTGCGAGAAAATATAAATTGTTGCATAAAAACAGGTATAAAAATACATGGATTAGTAACAGAATCTGGGTGGGTAGAATTTCTAGAAAGTCAAGAAAAAATTATTTTAGGTGTGTTATATCGTCCTCCTGGCTTAAAAAAAAACGATAGAGGGAGACTTCTAGACACGATAACGTAGTAATAGTGGGGAATTTTATCTTTAGTCAAATTGACTGGACTTCTTTGACTGGTAATCTGGAGTCCAGTGACTTTATGGAAGTAGTTCAAGACTGTTTTCTGAAACAATGTGTAACAGAGCCTACCAGAGGTAATAATTTGCTCGACCTAGTCTTGTCAAATATAGGAACCCTCATAAATAATCTGGAGATCACTGAAGAACTTGGCGCCAGTGATCACAATATTAAAAGTCCCCGATTTTCGTTCTGCCGATTATAATGGACTTAGGGAACACCTGTCTAATCTCAATTGGGGTAATCTAGCTAATAATTATATTGACGATGATCATACTCGCGATAACGAAGGGATCTGCGTTTATGATATTTTTCTTAATAATGTACAACGTGCACAGAGTATATATATTCCCAGAGAGAAATTAGATCAAATAAGAATGACCCTAGATGGATTAATAATAGACTAAAGCATCTATTGGGAGAGAAAAGAGGAATTTATAGATGCATCAAAAGAGGAGAGGTTAACTTTATTGACCAATATGTTCATTTTAAGAGAGAAGTAAAAAAGAGGATGAGAAAGGCTAAACGCGACTATAAAATTAGAGTTGCTAATGAATCAGACTAATCCAAAAGGGTTCTTTCAAGTGTATAGGACGAAAGTCGGGGAAAAAGTGGGTCCACGGAGAATTGAGAATGGGCAGTTGACTGAAAATGAACAGGAAATGTGTTCTCTGTTTAATGGTTATTTGTTGTCAGTCTTTACACAGGAAGACATAAATGATATCCCAGAAATTGACAATTATTCAGTTCCTGAAGAAAACCAATTAAAGAATATTACTGTCACGAGGGAAATGGTTATCAAACAGGTAGATACACTGAAGCAAATTATTATATTATAATCAAGGGGGAGCGCTAAACCCGTAGCATTATGCACCGCCTGTGGGGAAGATGTGAAAGGTAATCAGGTTTAATTCAGGGAACCGGTGCACAGATTCAGTTCCCTAAATCAAGAGCCCCTCACCAACATCAAGGAACCTTCCTTGACGGACCACGATGAATTATTTTCAAGAGTGCTTAAGGAATGCAATTTGGAGCTTAGTCAGCCATTAACGAGGGTGTTTAATGCGTCCATCCAATCTGGTGTTGTGCCAGAGATGTAGAAAATGACTAATCTAATTCCTATATTTAAATCAGGGGATAAGTCCATTCCATCAAATTACCGCCCAATAAGCCTGACGTCTATAGTGGGCAAATTATTGGAATCCATTATTAGAAGTCACAATGAAGAGCATAATTTGATTAATGAATCTCAGCATGGATTCACGAGAGGTCATTCCTGCCTGACAAATTTAGTGACGTTCTTCAATAAAACATTTGAGGCAGTAGACGGTGATAAAGAATATGATGTTTATTTGGATTTCAGTAAAGCCGTTGATAGAGTACATCACAAGAGACTCTTAAGAAAAGTGGCAGCTCATGGTATAGGAGGTAAGTTGTACTTGAATGGTATACGATACCAACAAGATGAAAAATTAGACACATGTGCAACATCTACATTATTGTAGACGTTTCGTCACCCAGTGCATTTATCAATACAAATTCATGGACATAACGGAAGACAGAAGAACTATATACAAAAGATGATGTAATCAGTCCCTCAACCTTGGAGTTGAAGAGCACCATGGTCGTGAACATTCTGGAGCACAGGCAAGTAGGCTGGTGCTTATATATTTCATCTTGTTGGTATTGTATACCATTCATATACAACTTGTCAGACACTGCAACATCATGGAATTTTGGTTCAGAGGACATCTACATGACCACCTTCACGGCTGCAGCTGCTACTACTACCACCACCATTAACCCGTGACTCAGGTATGACCTACTTCCACTGGGAAGCCGCCTACCAGTGACTACGCCCTCGTCTGCAACACGTCCCTTTCCACCTGACGCCAGTATATAAGCACCAGCCTTCTTGCCTATGGTTCAGAGTCTTCATGACTTCGGTGCTCTTCACCAACTCCAAGGCCGAGGGACTGATTACCTCATCTTTTGTATATAGTTCTTCTGTCTTCCAATTATGTCCTAGAATTTGTATTGATAAAGCCACTGGATGGCGAAACGTCTACAATAAAGATACCAGATGTTGCACATGTGCCTAATTTTTCATAGCATGGATAGAGGCATGGCTTACCAATAGAAAGCAGAGTTTTTCCATTAATGGTGTCAAATCTGAATGGGGACTGGTCACTAGTGGCGTTCCACAAGGATCTGTTTTAAGCCCATTGTTGTTCATAATTTACATTAGTGACCTTGATGAAGGAATTACAAGTGACGAGTAAATTTGCTGATGATACAAAAATAGGCCGAATGATTGATTCTGAGGAGGATACCAATGAACTCCAGGAGGATTTGGACAAATTAATGTCTTGGTCTGAAAAGTGGCAGATGAAGTTCAGCGTAGACAAGTGTAAAGTCCTAGTCCCTGGGATTGAGAATAACCTTCAGAGTTATAAACTAGGTGAAGTAGAGCTTGATCACACAGTGTGAAAAGGACTTGGGAGTCATGGTAAGAGAAACCTAAAGCCAAGACAACAGTGCCTAAGTGTGCGCAATAAGGCTAACAGATTACTAGGATTTATCACAAGAAGTATAAGTAACAAGAGTCCAAAAGTTATTTTACAGCACAAGTGAGGCCTCACTTTGATTATGCCGCTCAATTTTGGTCCCCTTACTATAGAATGGATATAAATTCATCGGAGAACATACAGAGAAGGATGACAAAAATTATTCACAGTATAAGGAATCTCCCATATGCAGATAGACTTAGATCCTTGAATCTTCACTCTCTGGAGAGACGTAGAATGAGAGGAGATATCATCGAAGTGTATAAGTGGATGATGGTTATAAACAAAGGCGATATTAATAAAATACTGAGGATACCGACTCAGGTAAGAACCAGGAATAACGGATTTAAGTTGGATAAATTTAGATTTAAAAAGGAAATAGGTAATTACTGGTTTTCAAACAGAGTGGTCGATGAAAATTATACATGCAACATCTGGGTATCTTTAATGTAGACGTTTCGCCATCCAGTGGATTTATCAATACAAATTCTAGGACATTATTTGAAGACGGTAGAACTATGTACAAAAGATGAGGTAATCAATCCCTCAGTCTTGGAGTTGGTGTAAACAGCACCGTAGTCGTGAGATTCTTCACGACTACAGTGGTCTTCACACCACGTTCCTTGAATCAAGAGCCCCCTTACCAGCATCAAGGCACCTCCGTCGAGGGGCACTGACTTATCCAGTTCTATTGTCATTTCGTTCATTTCTTTTGCCGTCCTTACACTTCCTCTTGGTAAAGGGTCAACATATACATGCATGGAATAAGTATTTATCTCCTATTTAATGTGTTTTTTCTTTATCTATCCTCGTGTGTTTTTTCTTAAGCTATCCTCGTGTGTTTTTCTTCAGCTATCCTCGTGTGTTTTTTCTTCAGCTATCCTCGTGTGTTTTTTCTTCAGCTATCCTCGTGTGTTTTTTCTTCAGCTATCCTCGTGTGTGTTTTCTTCAGCTATCCTCGTGTGTTTTTTCTTCAGCTATCCTCGTGTGTTTTTTTCTTCAGCTATCCTCGTGTGTTTTTTCTTCAGCTATCCTCGTGTGTTTTTTCTTCAGCTATCCTCGTGTGTTTTTCTTCAGCTATCCTCGTGTGTTTTTCTTCAGCTATCCTCGGATCTGAGTTTCTCAGTGTCTGACAACTACTTTCTTTTGAGCAAACAACAAAAGATGTGACGAATGTCACAATGTTACCAAAATCTTCTCCAAGCCCCACAGGAAACTTAAGTGTCTCAAGTAAGTTCCTAATAAGCTCGCTGTTAGTACCATCAACCTGACTGGACATGCCATCAACGAGCATGTTGACCATCAATAGGCAGGTAATCACAAACAGTCAAGTCTAGAGATTCGTAACTAAGTTTACAAGCAAAAGATACAAGGAAATACAAGGCGCTGAACCTCGTGCCACTGGACGAGTGTCAGAGGAGACGTAATCGAAACAAATAAGATACTTTGGGGCATTGGAAAGAAGAACGAGGACAGACTGTTTGGCATGAGGAGATGATAGAACATAGAGAGGACAGGTGCAGAACACAGAGGTGCTATAGGAATTTCGAGCCAATTACAACAGTCAAGCGAAGTTTAATGATGAAGAAAATGAACATTTCAGCACAAGCTTTTATTGGAACAACGTTTCGCTCTCAAGTGGTGACTAGATGAAGCTCTAGAGGGAGATATAAGCTGTCCAAATAAAACCCGCAACCTGTACGTGTCACGTCCTCACTATTGTCGACAGAACGACACTTCTATCCACTCTGAAATTTAAAAGACGTGGTCAGGAACTAGTGCTCGACACAAGGAAGTACAGCTGGGTGAATACACACACCATTCTACACTACAACCCACTTTTTCTTCTCCTATCTAAAAAAAAAAATATATACTCACAAATATGTAGACGGAACACATGATGTTCATTGAAGACAAATTTCAGTCACTATGTTATGGAAGGACTGAGGAAAGATAAGCAAGATCTCAGTAGAACGTAAGTCTAAGGTGAGATGAGCCACGAAATCGTAATAACACGATTGCAGACAAACCAGACCGTCGCGTCAGCCACTGGGCCAGCTAGCTTCAATAAGATTCATCCAACTAGGTATATTCTACACCATAGGAAGGTTAGCAGAGGCACCACTGTGTCCACAAATCCAAGTGTTTACAGACGAATCTCCCTGAGATTCGTCTGTAAAAACTTGCAAGTAAACACTTGGATTTGTGGACACAGTGGTGCCTCTGCTAACCTTCCTATGGTGTAGAAATATTACCTAGTTGGATGAATCTTATTGAAGCCAGCTGGCCCAGTGGCTAACGCGACGGTCTGGAGTTTTGAGACTCTCTGACCGCGGGTTCAAACCCCACCCGTGGTATGGTTTCTAAGATGAGAGACCTCGGAATTATAATGTAGGAAGAACTTACGTTCAAGGAGCATAAGAACATCATTATCGAGACTATAAGAACATCATTATCGAGACTATAAGAACATCATTATCGAGACTATAAGAACATCATTATCGAGACTGCATGTCAAATGATAGGTTGGATAACCAGAAATTTCAAAACAAGAGATGCCAAGCCAATGATAACACTCTTCGGGTCCTAATTTATCTCTGGGTTGAAGTATTTCTTAGTGCTAACACCTCCCTTCAAGGCAGATGAAGCTGCAGTGTGTATGAACTCAGTTATTACAAACACAGGTACTGTTACAAAGCTTGTACCTGGCCGCAAAGCTCATACCTGGCCGCAAAGCTTGTACCTGGCCGCAAAGCTTGTACCTGGCCGCAAAGCTTATACCTGGCCGCAAAGCTTGTACTCATGGCGCAAGTTGTACCTGGCAACTCTGGCCGCAAAGCTTTTACCTGGCCGCAAAGCTTGTACCTGGCCGCAAAGCTTGTACCTGGCCGCAAAGCTTGTACCTGGCCGCAAAGCTTGTACCTGGCCGCAAAGCTTATACCTGGCCGCAAAGCTTGTACCTGGCCGCAAAGCTTGTACCTGGCCGCAA
Source organism: Cherax destructor (assembly GCA_009830355.1). Lineage (NCBI taxonomy): Eukaryota > Metazoa > Arthropoda > Malacostraca > Decapoda > Parastacidae > Cherax > Cherax destructor. Next base: position 75,480 of record WNWK01000772.1, read on the forward strand.
AGCTTGTACCTGGCCGCAAAGCTTGTACCGCAATCCGGCCGCAAAGCTTGTACCTGGCCGCAAAGCTTGTACCTGGCCGCAAAGCTTGTACCTGGCCGCAAAGCTTGTACCTGGCCGCAAAGCTTGTACCTGGCCGCAAAGCTTGTACCTGGCCGCAAAGCTTGTACCTGGCCGCAAAGCTTGTACCTGGCCGCAAAGCTTGTACCTGGCCGCAAAGCTTGTACTCCCCTGACCTGGCCAAAGCTTGTACTCAGCTTACCTGGCCGCAAAGCTTGTACCTGGCCGCAAAGCTTGTACCTGGCCGCAAAGCTTGTACCTGGCCGCAAAGCTTGTACCTGGCCGCAAAGCAAGAATACCAATCGATAAAACAGTCAAGAATTTTAAGAATTAAAAATTCACCAGAAATTTGCTTTTGTGTACCAGTATATTCCTACCACCAATATTATTCACAAATATGTTCAATATTTGAAATAAGGTTGACATATATAGTAGTATGAGAGGTCTGATGAGACAAGAGTAAGAATGAGTACACTCACGAGCTACAGCTTACACACCCCTACAGAGGACAGAACACTTGTGTGTTAATCAGCTGAAAGCGTTTGAGGAACCGAACTCCATGGTGGACCCTTGTTGCACGGTAAACTACCCTGGAGCGCCCTTCCCTCCTCACTCCGAGTCTTTGACTTGTGCAAATAGTAGTTGTCCTGTATGAGAATGGGGGTCCCTTCACTGGCACCAGCAATAAGCTGCCATGCTTTAAGCTTATTATTGATGGTATGCATGATTTGTGGCTACACATGATGCATGCCATATGTGATGTACTCGGCGTACTCCTTAGAATGCAGGAAGGAAAGGTAAATAAAAATCTACACTTGGAAGATTATGGAGGATTGGTCCCAAATTGTGTAGAAAAAAAATCTGCACACCAAAAAGAAAAGAATTGGCAGACAGCGCAAGATTCTTCCGGTGAAGAGTAGAGGAGCGATACATGATAAGCTGAGAAGGAACTCAATAAGTGTAAAGGGACCACAACTCTTCAACACTCTCCACTCGTAAATAAGAGGTATTACCAACAAATTCCTAGATGTCTTCAAGAGGGAACTCGACGGTGGACCCAACAACATGATCAAGTAGGCCAGCAGCCAGGTGGCCTACCTACCTGGAGGGTATTCCGGGAATCAACTCCAGTGCGGCCCGGTCCATGACCAGGCCTCCCGTTGGATCAGGGCCTGATCAACGAGACTGTTACTACTAGCCGCACTTAGTCCAACATATGAACCACAGCCCGGCTGATCCGGTACTGACTTTAGGTATCTGTCCAGCTCCCTCCTGAAGACAGCCAGGGGTCTATTGGTAATTCCCCTTATGGCTGGTGGGAGGCTGTTGAACAGTCTTGGGCCCCGGACACTTATTGTGTTTTCTCTTAATGTATTAATGGCGCCCCTACTTTTCACTGGGAGTATGTTGCATCGCCTGCCAAGTCTTTTGCTTTCGTGGGGAGTGATTTCTGTGTGCAGATTAGGGACCAGTCCCTCTAGGATTTTCCAGGTGTAGATTATGATGTATCTCTCTCGTCTGCTCTCCAGAGAGTACAAGTCAAGCGCTTCCAAGCGTTCCCAGTAGTTAAGGTATTTGATGGAACTTATATGTGCAGTGAAGGTTCTCTCTACATTCTCTAGATCTGCAATTTCACCTGGCTTGAATGAAGATATTAATGTACAGTAGTATTCCAGCCTAGAGAGAACAAGTGATTTAAAAAGGATCATTGGCTTGGCATCTCTTGTCTTGAATGTTCTCATTATCCATCCTATCAGTTTGCTCGCAGATGTGATAGTGGCATTGTTGTGATCCTTGAAGGTGAGATCCTCAGACATTACCACTCCCAGGTCCTTCATATTACTTTTCCGCTCTATTGTGTGAATATAGTTTGTAGTATACTCAGTTCTAGCTATTATTTCCTTCAGTTTTCCGTAACGGAGTAGTTGGATTTTTTTCTCCGTTGCCCATTGGAAAACTTGGTTTATATCTTCTTGGAGATTTACCGTGTCCTCAATGGATGACACTCTCATGCAGATCCTAGTATTGTCTGCAAAGGATGATACGGTGCTACGGTTTACACCTCTTCTATGTCTGATATGAGGACGGGACAACCACCACTACGACCAACATCACCACCACCACCAATTACCATCACCACCACCCCTCCCACCATCATCACTACCACCACCACTACCACCGCCATCACCACTACCACCACCACCATCACTACAACCACCACCATCGCCCCCACCCCCTACCACTGGTCGCACGACACCAGCCACTCTCCACCCATACAAAAACCATCAGCGTGTAGCCTCCACTACCCAACGTTTGCCATACTAAATCTAGCTTCAACACTATTCTCAGCTCTGTTTCCTTCCCCGCTACTCCAGAGGATCGTCAGGCCACCGCAGATCATAATTAAGCTACGAGATCCTGGCCAGACGCTCTCTCAGGGGCTCCGTGGCGGCTGGCCGCGCCACACACGCTCTCATAGGACGATCATTTCTGAAAAAAGGTGGTTTTAGCCGACACCACGTGGGAAACTGTCAGTCATGTGGGAGGTTCATAGAATAGCCACGGGCGAGGCTCCTTGACACACACCGCCAGCCCCGTCTGGCTACTTCTATTATTGTCTAAGTTTTTTAGGCATTTTTGGGGGCTGTTTTTTTGTGGTTTTAAGTGGTTTTTTTTGTGGAGGTGTTTTAACAGAGATCGGGCGGGAGGGATGAGGTTGTGGATTAGACGGTAAGAGAGAGGAATATTTGGCTAGTGTGTTGTAAACACCTTCCTCACATGTGCATGTACACACACGCGCACGTACACACACACACACACACACACACACACACACACACACAGGCCAGGAGCTGTGAATCGACCCCTGCAACCACAACTAGGTGAGTACGCATGCATGCATAGCCAGGACCTGTGAATCGACCCCTGCAACCACATGTAGGTGAATGAGTACACAGACGTAAAATGTGGACTCCTCTTAGGTGAGTACATCAGGGACAGGTCCAGCCTTGCAACGCAGGGCAGAGCGAGACGTATGGGCAAGTCTTACTCCTGATGCCCAGGTTCACCTAGCAGTAAATGACTAACATAATCTGGTATTAGTCGTTTGTTGTGTCATATCCTGGTGATGGTTCAATGTTAATGAGAGACGACAGAACCCCACATAAACACACACACACACACACACACACGCACCTACGACTCGACCCCTGCAACCACAATTGAGTACACACACACACACACAAACACACACACACACACACACACACACATACACACACACACACACCTACGACTGTTATTACCACCACTACCACTAACATCATTACCACCATCATCCTCAATCCCCACCATCATTAGCACCACCATTATTAATACCCAAAGCTGTGGAGAAATAGATGAAAGAAAGGGAATATTAAGATAATAAGCTTCACATGTGTTGTGTGAGGAGTTGAGAACTTGTTGATAAACCAGAATTGTTATATAAGTTAGGACGGTGTACGGGAGTACTTTGGATCTTGTGAAGGATCCTCTTAAAAAAACGAGAAGGATTATATGTGATTTATGTTTTTCTTAACACCAAGTCTCTTGTACAATGGACATTAATCTACAGAGATGCTTATGGATTTACAACAAGGATATGGGGTTATGGACAAGTCTCGGGGAAAGCAGAGTGGAGGAGTTTGTGTGTGTGTGTGTTGTGTGTGTGTGTGTGTGTGTGTGTGTGTGTGTGTGTGTGTGTGTGTGTATACCTCACTGACTGTTAATTAGTCTTGAGTCTATTTACCTACAGCTCGTCAGTCTCTCCACCTGTTGTCAAGTAACTGGTGAATACCTCCCCCTCTCCATAATTAGCTGTCAAAAATATATCTACGTTTAAACTTACAAGTTTAACGTCCCTGTTGACACCTGGTTCCTGGTTCATTACCAGGCGGAATGTTCTACTGTAATTGGTCACTGAATGAAGCTTGAGCTGGCACAAGGGTAGATACATGGCACCTGGCAATGACACTTGACCAGTTCTAAAGATTATTCTCCTAGTTTGCCCTATTCCAACCATATATCCGGCAGGTCTCTACCTGCCTTGCACAAGATTATGGACAAGGAAAGGGAGAGAACTTTTTACCTCACCATCAGGTCCATTAATTCTACCTGAAGGTCTGGTGGTCTTGGACTCACAGAGAGGTCAGAACAGAACGCCTCTTAACTTATGCTCTGCTGAATGTTGAGCGTTCATCATATGTGAATGTCGTCAGTCAATATAGCCGACTCTCCATTTAACCATTGTGCTGGCTATATCGTCAACGTTACAGTCCACTTCCAAGAGTGTAGACCCCAGCTGAAGTCCAGAAAGTCTACTAATAACACTTGAATGAGTTTTGTTACTCTCTCACACACGTCACTGAATAGACGTCTGGAGCAAACACCAAATTAGTGGCACTGTTGGATAGCAATCCAGTTGGCAGGTGCTCGCATCACAGAAGACATACAGTGTGGTGTTTGGCACAAAACTGTAGACTAACGCCCCAGGCATTTAGAGGTTTGGCCTAAGAACCGCCAACAATGCGCTTGAGTGCTGTTGCTAATGGCAGAGAGCATTAAGCACTGTAGATACGTCAGAACATCAGTCACTACGACATTCTCATTTTTAATATCACTATTGCCACTGCTCTACCAGCTGAGCTATTAGATGAGGCACTCAGAAATTATCTCACGAAAATCAGTATTTAAAGTTTAAATATGCATGTAAGTAGTTAAGATTTATTAAACGAACTTTATGTATATTTAACCTAGGATAACCCAATAAATTCAAACATTGATTATCACTGATCAGAAGAGACATTCACCAGTTGCATTCACCTGTCTCTTTTAGTTACATTATTCAGTGTCACACTACTAAAAGAAGCCTAGTTTATTTGACAGTCTTTAATAAAAATGGCATATTAACATTTAAACAATTTAAAATTAAGGGAAAGCGTCCATTAAGGAAACCACATCAGCCTTACAAGATTAAAGTCAACCACAAGAGTCATTATTCAGTTATAGCCACAAAATGTGAGTCTACACAGCGTAAAGCCAAGAAATTATTCATCTATTTCATGAGTCAGTCAGTAAAGATCGATATTGTTAACAACTGTTAACAAGTGCTAAACCAGTAGGGGATCATACAGCGCCTGTGGGATGTGATTCATTCAGATTCGATTCAGGAAAGAGGAGGATAAGTCCAGTTTCTTGAATCACGAGTCCATCACCAGTCAAGGAAAAATAATGTAATAATGTAAAATGATATTATTCTCTTGCGAGATTAAAAGTGACGAACTGTCACCTACACTCCATTAACAATAACAACATTATTTTATATAGGAAACGTCAGTGTTAACATTTTGAAACCGGTCAGTGGAGGTTTTCCTCCATATATCACACGGAAATAAAATCTCTGAATGACCTATGTAACATTGTCCCTAGGACAATGTTGCTTAGAAATATTCTACTTCAAATTCTCTTCAATCCTATAAAAAGATTTAGTTGATTTATATTTTTCAAGATAAAAATGGCAAATTAGCTCCCACACAAATAAAAATCAATATAAAAGTACTTCCATTTAAGACACACCAGCGTTTAAGGTTTGAATCCGAGCATAAGAGGCATTCTCTAGTTATTACATGCGAAACAATTTATTTAATAAAATTTGTAGACTGAAATTTACACAGCTCAAAGGGAGTTGTATGAAAGTTTGAAGTCGATCAGAAAAGGCATTCTCCAGTAAATGATCTGATTTAAACATTTCAAATCTGGGTTATTATAACTTTCAGGAAACATAAATACGAAGAATAATTAATTAGTTACTGAATATAAATTATCACTATTCAATAAAGCTGGCAGACTAGGACTTATACCTCCCAAAACCAGCATGAATTTTATGTTCAAGAAACCACATCGGTGGTGGAGATTTGAAGCCGATTAGGTGAGTCATTCTCCAGTAATAACACAGATTCAAACAATTCCAATTTCTTTTAACAATTTTAATATAATAAATTTACTTGCACGTAAACAAAACCTAATGGGTACTATCCTGGCCATAAGATGCGGCAGCTCTTAAATATTGAAGCCGTTCAGAAGAGATAAACTGAAATCTATACAACATAATTTAACATGAAAACACATTTTACACTATTTTACACAAAATGGTCAACTCCATCGTCGAATTACGAGGCGTCTTTTGGGAACGTTTGATGGTACGCCGCTGAGGATTTTGAACATTAACCGAATCATTCCAAGATGCTGGGTCTGGGTTGAACAAGTGTGCTCATAAAGCACCTGTGCATGCCAAGTACTCCAAGGGTCTGGCTTAGTGACTGCACAAAAACAAAAGAAAAAAGTTTTAAGGTCCCCCTTCGAGAATACTTAATTCGAGCAACTTAAAAAGACCTCAAATGGAGGAATAGGAGATTAAAGCATCTCTTGGGAAGGAAGAGACAAATTTACAGGGACATCAAAAGAAGAGAGGGTTACCTTTTTAAAAGAGATGTAAGGAAAGGGACAAATAAAAGGCTACGAAAATTATAGTGGCTAGCGAGTCAAGACAAAGTCCAGAAGATTCTTTCACTTGTATAGAACTAATGTCAGGGGAAAAAATAGGCCCACTGAAAACTAGAACTGAACAGTTAATACCATCTAATTATCGCCCAATAAGCTTTTACTTCAAAAGTAGGCAAATTATGAGTATCAATTATAGACGATGTAATAAAAAAAAAGTCATCTTGATGAGCATAATTTGATTAACGAGTCTCGACATAGATTCATAGTGGGCATCCATCCCTGCCTGCCAAATTTACTGATCTCCAGTGAAGCTTTTGAGGCAGTGGGCCAAGACAATGTATATCTTTCTGTTTATTTGAATATTTGTACCGCTTTTGATAGTCCCATACGCAAGCCTGTTCTCCAGTCGACATGACTCACGAAATCGTAATGACACGATTGCAAACAAACCATACCACGGGTGGGGTTCGAACCCCACCCGTGGTATGGTCTGTTCGCCAGCCTTCTTGAACAGTCTTGCCTATGGGACTACGTCTTATAAGACGTATTTGCTGCGCTTGGTTATCTGTATTGCCGATAATGAAAATATAATGTCGGCAGTAAAGATACCTAAGTGTTGGAAATGTGGTTTAGTCATCAAGTTTTCGGTACATCACCAATAATATGATACCGACAGACCGTAGGAAAAGAAGAATGCAGATGAAAGGAATCTTGGGACATCTTTACTGGATATACTTCCGTCTTGGGACCTTGGTTACTCCAAATGATACAGGAGAACGAGAGAAGGTGAAGATCAGGTAAGGGCTTGAGGTCACCTAATACCTGAGTCACGTGGAGGCAGGTAAGCAGCATGGAGTAATATCATGTGCGGAAGAGTAGTTGAGATGATGTATTTGCCAATTTTATAATGCTGGAAGCAGCAATTAAGGATGCTGCCACGTGATACGGAAATTAGATGACCTGACTCCTTCACCGGTGACCTGCTTTCTCCACGATATGTACTGTGTTCTCTCATTCTCTTGAATCATCTGGAGTAATCAATGTCCCAGAATCGAAATATATCCAGTGAAGATGTCCTAACTGCATGCGCTTGTGACCTTTCATTCATAATCGCGGTATAAATATACCGACATTTATTGAGGAAATGTTTTTTCACGAGTGTCTTCTTTATTCCTAATACAGAAAACTAGGGCAACCAGTAAATAGGTCAAGGTCAGGTGAACATAGATGTACGGATTTTTGTGAACACAGAATCACTGTTAAAATGTGGCAGCACATGGTATTGATGGAACAATTCTTTCATGGACTGAGGCATGGCTAATAGGAAGCAGAGTGAAAAGGGGTGAAGTCAAACTCGGGATCAGTTATAAGTGGAATTCTATATAGATCAGTTTTAGGCCCCTTGTTGTGTATTATTTACATGAATGACCTTGAAGAGGAAATTTCGCTCACCACACAAAAACAGGCCGAGTAATAGATTCGGAGGAGGATACTAGTGGACGTCTGCAACTAATGTTATGGCACGAAAAGTAACAGATGTGGTTCCATGTATAAAAAAACAGTCTAATTCTATGGAGTGAAATATCCCTCGCACCTATAGATGTGAAGAATGACTTGCGAGTGATGATGAGCAGAACTCTGAAACCCAGACACCTAACAAATTACTTGGATTTATATTAAGAAGTATATGCAACAGGAATGTAAATATTATTTTACAGATCTATACATCTGGGTATCTTTATTCTGGAAACGCTTCACCAGCCAGTGGCTTCTCCAGTCCAATGGAGAGAAAGGTGAAAGGTGAGGAGGAGTTTGAGGTAATCAGTCCCTCAGCTTGGAGTCGATGTGTTTAGTTCATTAATCTTGACAGAAGTTTAGCTAAGGAAGACTTCTTTGGGATGAAACTGCTAAGGCTTCGAGGCACGATAACATAGTTATTCTTGGGGATTTTAGCTGTAATCAGATTGACTGGACTCTTTTTGACTGTGAATGTAGAGTCAAACGACATCCTAGAGGTAATCCAGGACTTTTTCTTAAATTAGTCTGTGACAGAACCCTCGAAGATAAAATAACCCGGTTGATTTTATTCTGGTAAACAAGGAGACCAAGAAGAGGAATCAGACACATGTGTAACACCTGCTATTTTATTTGAAAGCACTGCCGTGTACATACATAAAAAATCTTAACCAATGCAGAATTAAAATCTAGATAAGAAGAGTTATCAAAAGCCTAAAATGTATTTATAAACAATAATACATGCTAAAAAAATCTTGCATAACTCTTTTAGCCAACCAGAGTCCTTTACAGATCAATACAGAGATGATATGCGAAACCATACCACGGGTGGGGTTCGAACCCGCGGTCAGAGACTCTCAAAAAACTCCAGACCGTCGCGTAAGCCACTGTCTGGAGTTTTGAGACTCTGTGACCCCGGGTTCGAACCCCACCCGTGGTATGGTTTGTTTGCAATCGTGTCATTACCATTTCGTGAGTCATGATATGCAAAAACAGGAAAAGATGAAGTAATCAGTCACATCAGTCAGGAAGCCAGTGTTCAGTCCATCAGTCAGGAAGCCAGTGTTCAGTCACATCAGTCAGGAAGCCAGTGTTCAGTCACATCAGTCAGGAAGGCAGCGTTCAGTCACATCAGTGAGGAAGGCAGCGTTCAGTCACATCAGTCAGGAAGCCAGTGTTCAGTCACATCAGTCAGGAAGCCAGTGTTCAGTCTCTTAGTCTTGATGATACTAAAGCATAAGTAGGCAGCTGGAGTCTCAGATATTGGGATCAGATACGGTGGAGGAGTTGAAGTCTCACACCAGAGTCAGATCAGAAACCACACTGTGTTTCTAGTTTGAGTGTGTCCAAAAACTATGAAGTGTCCAGAAATTAGTGTAGGTCCAAAAATTAGAGTGTCCAGAAACTAGAGTGCGTCCAGAAACTATCGAATGTGTCAACAAATTAGAATGTGTGTACACAAACTAGAGTGTGTCCACAACCTAAAGAGTGTCCAGAAACTAGAGTGTGTCCAGAAACTAGAAATTGTGTCCAGAAACTAGTGTGTGTCCAAAGGTTTGCTACAAGACTAATTTAAGCGCAAATATAACTGACCTACAAAGGCAAAATACAATAATTACTCCTGACCATCTTGAAGCTTAGAAGCATCAGGGGAGACATGATAACAACATGAAAGATATTCAAAGGACTTGATAATGTCTACCGCACTGTTTGAAAGATGGTGAAGTAAGACAAGAGGGCATAGAGGAAAATTAAAGAGAATGAACCACAGTGAGGCCAGGATTTCCTTCAGTCTCTCATTAGGCAGTAAGTGGAATGACTTACCACACCAACTGGCCAACGTGATCACATAATTAATACACTAGTTGGCCAGGGTAATCACTTAATGACCATAACATCTGGCCAAGGTAATCACGTAATGACCACAACATCTGGCCAAGGTAATCACATAATGACCACAACATCTGGCCAAAATAATCACTTATCACAACAGCTGGACAATGTGATCATTAAAACAGCTGGCCAAGGAAATCACTTACCACAACAGCTGGCCAAAATAAACACTTATCACAATAGCTGGCCAAGGTAATCACTTACTATATATGGCCAAGGTAATCACCTCAACAGCTGGCCAAAATAAACACTTATCACAATAGCTGGCCAAGGTAATCACTTACCACATATGACCAAGGTAATCACCACAACATCTGGCCAAGAGATCTTCGTCAACATTCTTACCTGAAACAAGAAACACAAAAAAAAAGGAATAATTTTCCGTATCATATTCATCACTGACAATATTTTTCACACATAAACCATATCACTCCATCCTGTGTACGTACCAAAAAATATATTAACCATTCAGAATTAAAACCTAGATAAGAAATCCCAACAAGAAAAGCCATCAAAAGCCTAAAATGTATTTAAAACAATAATACATTCTACAAAATTCTTGCATAACTTTTTTAGTATTTTTCTGCATTGCTACTTTAAGAGTGCAATGAATTTTCTAAATATATTTACATAATTAAATATATATATTTCATAGAGAAGGAAAGAAAGAAGTAAATTATTAAATTTGCTTCCACCGACAGTGAAACCTGTTATATAAAACCCCACAAGCTCTGATTAAATATATAAGCACAAATATATTAGGACACAGAATTATGTAAACATTGAGCTCACTTGACCTCACTAGAATCCAGCCTAGCTATATCATTCTATGTTTCCTTAAATCCCTTGTATGGAGTCAACAAAACCCTACTGTTCAAGTGTCTTCAGCAACATGTCTACCTTTTTTACGTTACCCTCAAAGTGGAGGCAGTTCGAAAAGTTTGCGCTAGTTACTGTATGAAAAAACGAAGTGTTAGATACATAAAAGAGGATTATAATGAACAGACAATCGGCAGTAAAGAGTAAATAAACATTTAATAATTGTCCAGGAGCTTTGAGTTGAGACTATAACAGCATAAGGAGCTAAGAGTTGAGTCTTCATAACAGCCCAGGAGCTAAGAGCTAAGACTTCAAAACAGCAAAAGGAGCTAAGAGCTGAGACTTCAAAAGAGTAAAAGGAGCTAAGAGCTGAGACTTCAAAACAGTAAAAGGAGCTAAGAGCTGAGACTTCAAAAGAGTAAAAGGAGCTAAGAGCTGCGTCTCCTGAAGTTTCCACTGCTAAGTGTGGCATATTTGCCAGTTGCTTCAGGTACAGTATTGTGAGTTTTGTCCTTGTTTGGAATTAAGAATTAATAAACATGATTGATCCCACTATTACGTAGCAGAGCGGCGACGCCAAAACCAAACCTCGCCCTTGAGGATTAAGGAAATGCATAGGTTAATAAAATATGGAAAAACATTTGAAGGAATAAAAATGGGAAAGTTTCCACCAACTTCTTTCATACGAAAAAGACCTGGGAACTTTATGATAGATAAGAAAGCAAATGCTGGATGGAGAAAGGTAAAGAAATTATCCTACACTAATATGGGGGAAGCTGCAATGTGAGGGTATGCACTTCCCAACTGGTTGGTTGGCTGGTTAATGGGTTTAAAGACTATCGACTACACGAGGGTCATTTAGGGTATGTGAAACCTGTTCACCAGCAGTCAAGAAAACCTTAATCCCTGATGTAGAGATTAAACTCTCAGCATTTATACACTAAGTTCTGTGTGTATATTTTTGTGAGTCATGGTTTAGGTATGTCTGGAATATTTAACAGGAGTCAAAATCTAAAGTGGATTCTATCTCCCACTCTGGCCTTCTCTCCCACCCTGCCCTTCTTCTCTCCCACCCTGCCCTTCTTCTCTCCCATCCTTCTTCTTGTTATGTACGTATGTTATGTAAATGAAGTTCGTTTTAGTTACCGCATTGCTTACAATGTTAATTTAGGATGTGTTGCTTGTTTTGTAGCAAAATTATTAAATGGATACAATAGTTAGCCTGGCTGTATTTCATTTTCCTTTCGGAGGAGAGAAGGCGAGAGTGAGTCTTCTGGGGAGCCCAGAAACGCTATCCAAGATTTTTGTTCTGTTATGAAAGTTTGTTATAGAGTGTTCCAGCAACGGTTTTGTTATTTTTATTCTACTCTGCCTTAACCTGCTGTCACACTAGAGGACGTCATATACACTGACAGACAACTGTGGCCTTATCTTAAAAATTATCAAATAACATGGCCCTTTTTTCTTTATGCATTCTCAATCTAAATCGATCATCATTTTTGAAGGCGTGTGGGAAGTAAGGGTCGTCGACATCAGTAATGTTCCTCATTCTTCGCATTTCCCTTCGTCTTCTTTTCGTGTTTAGGTCCATTATGAAATAAGCCTAGGAAGGCACTCACAGAAAAAATAACCTTGACAGAAATGGGAAAGGAATGTTAATTTTCCCCGCCCAGCCAGTGTCAGTAACCTATGAAACCACAAACATTGGCTGAGTGGCGCTCTGGAAGACATCCAAGACACGTCTCCCGCCGGGGACAGTCCTGCCTGTTCTTGTCACTCTGACGCCTTTGTTTGACTACTTAGCTGACCCTGGCAGCTAACACCAGCCAGCTTTCATGAAGGTGACGCTGCTTCAACTTTCACAAGAAGGTGACGCTGCTTCAACTTTCACAAGAAGGTGACGCTGCTTCAACTTTCACAAGAAGGTGACGCTGCTTCAACTTTCATAAGAAGGTGACGCTGCTTCAACTTTCACAAGAAGGTGACGCTGCTTCAACTTTCACAAGAAGGTGACGCTGCTTCAACTTTCACAAGAAGGTGACGCTGCTTCAACTTTCACAAGAAGGTGACGCTGCTTCAACTTTCGACACATTGGTCAAACCAGTTTAGGCGGACACTTGTGTTCACGTCGACTACTTTGCATTTTTACAAGATGGTGACACTGGTGGGGTTGTGTGGCAGCTCCTGGACCTCTTGAACACCGCAATTACCAACTTACTTTTGTATTCCATAGTGAATTATTTACCAACAATGTAAGTTTTCCCCTGAATACTAAATTTTTAAAACAATGATTTAAGAGAAGAGAGACAGACAGATGTTGACTTAAGAGACTTACTGGCAGTATTTATTTTCAATGACAGTTAAATTTTAAGGTTACATATATAAGGTTAGACAGACGGTTTTTCGAGATATAGACACGAAATTTTTAGAGATACAGATAATTTTTTTTAAATTTAGAGACAGGAAGTTTTAAACACACAGACAGGTATTTCTCAAATGAACAAAATTTTTAAGTAAACAGAAAAACATTTTTAGAGAGACAGACATTTTTTCAGGAAGAGAGAGCACAGGAGACTAATATCAGATAGACAGGCAGTGTTTAAGAACAGATATGAGAAGAATTTTAAAAGACAGATAGACAGACAGTCTTAAAAAGCGGGTAGACAGACTTTCCAGCCTTTACCGGCTGGCAGATAGACAATTCTTAAAATACAGATATACAGACAGTATTTAAGTATTGACAGACATTTTTTATATATATCGAAAATACAAAATTCAGTTTTTAGAGACAAACCTTCAGTGCTGAGAGACAAAGACAGAGTCGCCAGCCAGTAATAGCAGACTTTAATAGCAGACAGAGAGTAAGACAGTCTCAAGACGTTTCCTTCTATATAATGCTGATGGGTCACAATGCTCACAATGCTGCTGGTTTTGACACGTTTCCCTCCTTATGTCGCTGGAATCAACAAGCTTCCCCTCTTAACTGCTCTGGTGGTCCCAACACGTTTCCCTCCTTATAATGCTGATGGCCACAACACATTTCCCTCCTTATAATGCTGATGACGACAACATGTTTCCCTTCTTATAATCACGATGGACACAACACGTTTCCCTCATAATGACGATGGCACCAACACATTTTCTTCTTCTTCTTCTTCTTATTATTATTATTATTATTATAATCATCAAAACTAAGCGCTAAACCCACAAGTGTCATACAGCGCTGAATCCTAGTGCCCACAACACGTTTCTGTCATTACACTGAAGGTGGACACAACACATTTCCTTCCTTATAACAGAGGTGGCATCAATACGTTTCTCTTCTCTTTCTTATGATGCTGGTGGCCTTCCCTACACGTTTCCCTCATAATGATGGTGGCACCAACACGTTTCTCTTCCTATAATGCTTATGCCTTTTATACGTTTCTCTTCTAATAATGTTGATGCCACCTATACGTTTCCCCCTTGTTGAAATGCTGGCGGAGAAAAAAACACGTTTCTCTCCATAGAGTGTCTGGCCCGGAGCCGGACTGTGGCAGTAGCGAAACTCTCGAGATCCTTCAGCGATGCTGGCGGCCTCGACACATTTCCCTCGTAATGCGGGGTGACACAGCACATTTCCCCTTATAATGCTATTAGCCCCAAGACGTTTCCTCCTTTTAATGGTGATGGCACCAACACATTTCCATCCTCATTATGTCGGTGGCACCAGCAACTTTCTTATAATGCTAAGGGTTTTAATAATATTGGATACCTTTCTCGTGCCACTAAGGTAGAGGGGGCTGGGCTTGTGAAATACGGGAATAAATACCTGGGATCACTGAGACAGAGATGGTTGGGTTCATGGGATACAAGGATGCCTTCCTCTGATCATTAAGGAAGAAGGGGCTGGGCTTTTAGGATATGGGAATGCATTTCTCGGATCGCGCTGCGACTGAAACGCATATAGGTATTCTTATATTCATTCGGTGTGTTAAACCAGAAGGGGTCATGCAACGCCAGGGGGAGGGAAATGGGAGGCAATCAGATTTCATCTAAGGATACTTGAGGTATATCTGAAGGATGTTTACGAGGGTCAGTGCTCCCGAGGCCCTGGTTCCAGACCAGGCCTCCTAGTGACTCAAGACCTGATCGACGAGGCTGTCGCTGCTGGCCGCACACTGTAGAAACTACAGCCCGGTTAGTACGATGGGAAACTAATCAAGTTCTGTCTTGAAGATAGCCAGGGGTCTGTTGGTAATTCCCCTTATGTATGTATGTATGGTGGGTGCTGAAGAGTCTTTGTCCCTTTACACTTACTGTACAACAGCTTGATCACAGGTGTTTCATGGGAGTGCCACAGATGTGTTACACAATCGAAGACTTTATGAGGATTATTCCAGAGGCTTAGTACCTACCTGGAGTCACGCAGGATATTGCAGTTACTCTGTCTGATTTCCCTTGCGATCCATTGGTTTGTCTTCCCCAGGATGCGACTTATAACGGTCGCCCAACACCCAGGTACCTACATATTGTCCAGCAGGTGTAAGGAAACATGCCAAAACACCTCCACCTGCTCCGGAATCGAACCTGGGTTGCTCGATTGTAGTCATAAAGAAGAGAGAGACATAGTGAGGAAAGGGCCATCGAGATACGTTCTTAATCACTACTGAATGGAGAGAGAGAAAATTACATGTATTAGAGCGTCTTGCTAGGTGGGTGTCATTGGTGGGAGGGAGGGAGGGAGGGAGAGAGAGAGAGAGAGAGAGAGAGAGAGAGAGAGAGAGAGAGAGAGAGAGAGAGAGAGAAACGGAAAAGGGGCAGGATGGTAGGGAAAGGGTGGAAGGAAGGGAAAGGGAGGGGGTACAGGAAAGGTCTAGCGGCCGTTCACAGAAATAATTATAAAACGGTAAGAATTGAGGCTAAATAACAGGGAAGCTGAGGAAATACTAAGTCGACCTTACACACTGCCCCTCACACACACTGCCCCTCACACACACTGCCCCTCACACACACACTGCCCCTCACACACACACTGCCTCTCACACACACACACTACCCCTCACACACACACACTACCCCTCACACACACTGCCCCTCACACACACTGCCCCTCACACACACACTGCCCCTCACACACACACTGCCCCTCACACACACACTGCCCCTCACACACACACTGCCTCTCACACACACACTGTCTCTCACACACACACACTACCCTCACACACACCACTACCCCTCACACACACTGCCCTCACACACACTGCCCCTCACACACTGCCCCTCACACACACACTGCCTCACACACACACTGCCCTACACACACACTGCCCTCACACACACACACACTGCCTCACACACACACTGCCTCTCACACACACTGCCCTCCACACACACACACTGCCCTCACACACACTGCCCCTCACACACCTGCCCCTCACACACACACTGCCCTCACACACACACTGCCCCTCACACACACACTGCCCTCACACACACACTGCCCCTCACACACACACTGCCCTCACACACACACTGTCCTCACACACACACTGCCTCTCACACACACACTACCCTCCCACACACACTCCCCTCACACACACACACTACCCCTCCCCACACACTGCCCCTCACACACACTGCCCCTCACACACTGCCCCTCACACACACACTGCCCCTCCACACACACACTGCCCCTCACACACACACTGCCCCTCACACACACACTGCCCTCACAACACCTCCCCTCACACATACACTGCCCCTCACACACACATGCCTCTCACACACACTGCGTCTCACACACACTGCCTCTCACACACACACACTACCCCTCACACACACTGCCCCTCACACACACTGCCCCTCACACACACTGCCCCTCACACACACTGCCCCTCACACACACTGCCCCTCACACACACTGCCTCTCACACACACACACATTGCCTCTCACACACACACTTCCCCTCACACCACTGCCCCTCACACACACTGCCCTCACACACACTGCCCCTCACACACACTGCACCTCTCACACTGCACCTCACACACTGCCCCTCACACACACGGCCCCTCACACGCACTGCCCCTCCACACTGCACCTCACACACTGCACCTCACACACACTGCACCTCTCACACACTGCCCCTCACACGCACTGCCCCTCACACACACTGCCTCTCACACTCACTGCCCCTCACACACTGCCCCTCACACACACACTGCACCTCTCACACTGCACCTCACACACTGCACCTCTCACACTGCACCTCACACACACTGCCTCTCACACACACTGCCCCTCACACACACTGCCCCTCACACACACACTGCACCTCTCACACTGCACCTCACACACACTGCACCTCTCACACTGCCCCTCACACACACTGCCTCTCACACACACTGCCCCTCACACACTGCCCCTCACACACACACTGCACCTCTCACACTGCCCCTCACACACACACTGCACCTCTCACACTGCCCCTCGCACACACTGCCTCTCACACACACACACATTGCCTCTCACACACACACTTCCCCTCACACGCATTGCCCCTCACACGCACTGCCCCTCACACACACTGCCCCTCACACACTCAGCAGCAGCAGCAACAACACGATTAGCATCTGCAGAAGAAGCAGCAACAACAATAACAACAGCAACAATAATAACATCATCAACAACAATAACAGCATTAACAAAAGGTGCAACAACAGATGCAACACCTGGAGCAACATCAGCAGCAACACCACAACCAGCAATGGCATCAGCAGCAGCAGCAACAACAACACAATTAAACGGTTTAAGATCCTCATAATGACAATTTCACCGGTGATTTTCACTGTCAATATCATTAAATGTTTAGAAGTGATAAGAAATGCATTCACTGTACAAGATACTGCAGAGTGCACTGTAACTGCCACCATAAATGTTTCCAGTGTCACTATAATACAAATTACGAAACATTAATCTCTCTATCTATCTCTCTCTCTTCCATCTATGCATTAATCTCAAACAAGCGATTACAGATTGAAAACAACCAAAAGAGGGAGATGAGTGATGTGTGTGTGTATATATATATATATATATATATATATATATATATATATATATATATATATATATATATATAAGATTTAAACTGGGATGCTTGAATGTGCGTGGATGTAGTGCAAATAAGAAAGAGATGATTGCTGATGTTATGAATGAAAAGAAGTTGGATGTCCTGGCCCTAAGCGAAACAAAGCTGAAGGGGGTAGGCGAGTTTCAGTGGGAAGAAATAAATGGGATTAAGTCTGGAGTATCTGAGAGAGTTAGAGCTAAGGAAGGGGTAGCAATAATGTTGAAGGATCAGTTATGGAAGGAGAAGAGGGAATATAAATGTATAAATTCAAGGACTATGTGGATTAAAATAAGGGTCGGATGCGAAAAGTGGGTCATAATAAGTGTGTATGCACCTGGAGAAGAGAGGAGTGTAGAGGAGAGAGAGAGATTTTGGGAGATGTTAAGATAATGCAAGGTAAGTTTGGGGTGCCAGGTGTAAATGATAATGGGAGCCCTTTGATTGAACTTTGTATAGAAAGGGGTTTAGGTATAGGTAATACATATTTTAAGAAAAAGAGGATAAAAAAGTATACAAGATATGATGTAGGGCATAATAACAGTAGTTTGTTGGACTACGTATTTGTAGATAAAAGACTGTTGAGTAGACTTCAGGATGTACATGTTTATAGAGGGGCCACAGATATATCAGATCACTTTTTAGTTATAGCTACAGTGAGAGTAAAAGGTAGATGGGATACAAGGAAAATAGAAGCAGTAAGTAAGAGAGAGGTGAAGGTTTATAAACTAAAAGAGGAGGCAGTTAGGGTAAGATATAAACAACTATTGGAGGATAGATGGGCTAGTGAGAGTGTAGGCAATGGGGTCGAAGATGTAATGTTAGAGTGTTCAGCAGAAGTTTGTGGTTACAGGCGAGTGGGTGCGGGAGGGAAGAAGAGCGACTGGTGGAAGGATGATGTAAAGAGAGTAGTAAGGGAGAAAAAGTCAGCATATGAGAGGTTTTTACAAAGTAAAAGTAATGCAAGGAGGGAAGAGTATATGGAGAGAAAAAGAGAGGTTAAGAGAGTGGTAAAGCAATGTAAAAAGAGAGCAAATGAGAGAGTGGGTGAGATGTTATCAATGAATTTTGTTGAAAATAAGAAAAAGTTTTGGAGTGAGATTAATAAGTTGAGTAAGCCTAGGGAACAAATGGATTTGACAGTTAAAAATAGGAGAGAGAGTTATTAAATGGAGAGTTAGAGGTATCGGGAAGATATAGGGAATATTTTGAGGAGTTGTTAAATGTTGATGAAGATAGAGAAGCTGTGATTTCATGTATAGGGCAAGGAGGAATAACATCTTGTAGGAGTGTGGAAGAGCCAGTTGTGAGTGTGGGGGAAGTTCGTTTGGCAGTGGGTAAAATGAAAGGGGGTAAGGCAGCTGGGATTGATGGGATGAAGATAGAAATGTTAAAAGCAGGTGGAGATATAGGTTTAAGTGGTTGGTGTTATTATTTAATAAACGTATGGAAGAGGGTAAGGTACCTAGGGATTGGCAGAGAGCATGCATAGTTCCTTTGTATAAAGGCAAAGGGAACAAAAGAGAGTGCAAAAATTATAGGGGAATAAGTCTGTTGAGTATACCTGGTAAAGTGTATGGTAGAG
>WNWK01000772.1:100000-102500 GCA_009830355.1 Cherax destructor
ACTTCTTCAGTGGCGCAACAGACTTCTTCAGTGGCGCAACAGACTTCTTCAGTGGGCAGAAGATACCCAAGTGTTACACAGGTGTGTTATTCATCAGGTTGTCAGCATTGTTTACCACTGACATAATGATAGTGTTTTAGTGGTGTGTGACTCTCACACGAGCCACATGGTGTGCCAATTCTGTGACAGGAGGAGAAAGAGGAAACGTTTTCTTGATAGGGACCTTAGTCATGTGACGACCCACTCAGTGGAACTGATGGACATTTGGCATTTGATGGATCCATGGCAAGTGGGTCCTAAAACTCACAGACCAGTGCGTTTTAGAACACTCTTGCCATGGGATCAAACCCCCACCGGTTCCCTGATTACCTATTAGTTACCGGAGGAGAGCTGAGGGGATGAAGGAAATTTTTTGAAAAACTGGCACCTACACACAAAATTTTCCTGTACGTCATACACATCATTGTTGAGTCTGTCAAGGTAATCAGAGGAGACGTGCACAAATTATCGTATGAAAACAAATATTTTAGTTTTTTTTTCCCATTTTCAAATAAATTGGCATTTACATAGCATAAAAATCAATCAAAACCTATCTTTAAGTGAGATACACCAGCGTTTAAGGTTTGAAGCCAGTTAAAAGAGGCATTCTACAGTTATTTCACAAAATCTAATTTATTTAATAAAACTGGGACTTGTGCAGCTCAATGACAATGAAAACCTTCCTTTGAACAAAACAGATTAGTGCTAAAAGTTTGAAGCCAACCAAAATAGTCATTCTCTTTTTAATCCATTCTTCCTTTGGTTTTTCAGATTTTAGAACTCAATGTCAAGGTTGAATCCCTTATTGTGAATTATTTATCGAATTAGCTGCCAGTAACATTATCTTAGAAGAAAAAAAAAATTATTATAATTCTCATCAAATTCTCAAAAAGGCATGTTTTCTCCATCTAGAATTCAGAATATTTCCATATCTTGTCATTTAAATTTAATATTAGCATGAACTATAAATTTTGTTCTTATTTGCATTTGGATTATTTGAACAATAGCTGTCCTGAATGCATTCACTTAAGACGCCATTATTGAAGACGTTTCGGTCCTGGGACCTCGGCAGTAATATGTCTACATACTAAATATCAGTCTGAAGGAGGAAGCAACAATACTCATGTTGAGAGAAAAGAGCTTGCACTTAAGTGCTGGAACAATGGTGAAACTCACTCTCTTACCTCACCTCATGCCCTAATTACCTGGAGAACTAGGCCAGGTAACTCTAGTTCAACACTCCCATCATTCCTCTTTCCGGTGGCTGCGGAAGTTTTCGCCTAAGTTGTGTTTTTCTTTGTAATTTTTTTTTTATATTTTATTTAAAAACAGAATATTACATATAAAAATTAAAATAACGCCAACAGGCAGTACACTTACAAAAGCGTACATCAGACATATGATTTGAAACTCCTAACCACAGGACACAAACCTCAAATTTTCACAAAAAAACACATAGCTTACAGCCCTTATTAACCAAACACCATTCCACACATACTAAAGTACCCACTGCAAAACAACATTGAGCCTACAGCTAAGGCATCTCTACACACCGTACACCCTCATTCCAAAACTACATAAAATGTACATGATGTGGTTGAATCCTATCCTTATGTACAGTGCACCAGTAAATCAAATTCACAATACCACACATCAAAGAACTCTCAATATAGCTCAAAACAATAAGAATGCTAAACAAAGTTTACATTGTTAATGACATAAGTCTATTAAACCAAAACACCGTTACACATGACAACATAAAAATATAAAAGATCCATGCACCTACAACCCCCACCCCAACCCCTCATGATCAAAACCCCAGTACACTCATGGCACATGGCTCAGCACTTATGCAAATTCCCATTAAACAAAGAGATCTTGTCTAGGGTTTTACCAATATATAATGTCCCTGAAACATGAAACCAGATCTCAAAAATATATCACCATTTGGCAAGGCACTAACCTATACTCGCCACAAAAATATAATTGTAAACCCTTGTCCTCGGAGCACAAATTCCAAATATCGTACAAACACATGGCTTACTGGTCGTTAAATCAAAAATACCATTCCACACATACGAAAGAACCTCAAACAAAACAAATATTGGTTCTACCGCACAGGTGTTCTTACACACAGGACACCCCCATCACTAAACTAAAAATTATACATGATGTGTTGAAATCCTACCAATTATTTACAGTGACCAGAAAGCCAATATAACAGAGCTCTACAACAGACACCAAACAAAAGGAGCTCAACATTTATTACAAACACTAAACAAAGTTTACATGATATATTGACAAATGCATATATAACAAAATACACCAATCACATGACAAAATAACATAAAAGGCACATGCATATGAGTGCCGTTATGGCACACGGCTCAACACATTTACTACGTCACAATAAGCCAAGAAATAATGTCAAGGGACCTACTCTATACAATGTCCCTGTTAA
>WNWK01000772.1:107500-337500 GCA_009830355.1 Cherax destructor
ACTGCAGGTTCTGGTAACCATCACTACAACCAACACTGCCACTGATGTCACCGCCGCCACCATAACCACCATCATAACTACCACCACCGCCGCCGCAACCTCCTCCACCACTACCGCCATAACCACGACTACCACATCTACAACCCCACCCTGCCTGTCCCCATGACACCCTGGCTAACTCTAGCGTGCAATGATTCGAAGAGTTAATTAGGAATTAGGTGAAGCGTGTTCCCGGAGCTGCTCTTGTACCTGGCGGCGAGGACTTCTTGCAGTGAGTGGCAGACCACCACGCCACTCACTGCTGCAGCCCACTCAAATATCAGCCACTTTAAAAGTCTTCCTGCCAGTCAATGGCTAGACGCAGCCAGCCAGTTCATTAATCACTCAGCCTTTGGTGTTCCATAGCCAGTAAGCGATCAAGTCAACCTACCAGTCAATCAGCCAGCCAGCCAGCCAGCCAGCCAGCCAGCCAGCCACCAGCAGTTAATCAACAATGTTCCAGCCACCAGCTAGTGCCAGCTCAGTTTTGGCCAGAGCAATAAATCAATCAATGTTGTTCCCAGTCCCCAGCTTGAACGGTTCCAGAGTTCATATGCGCTCAGCAGCCATAACCTGGGTAGTCCCAGCCATGCTACCGCCATACACCTGCTGTTCCACACCCGTCCCCCATACACCTGCTGCTCCACACCACTGCTCCCATACACCTGCTGGCCACACTACCCTGTCCTGGGCCCATACACCTGCGTGACTCCACACCACTGCGTCCCACTACACCTTGGCCTCCACACTACACCTAGCGTCACTGTGGCCACACACACACCTAGCGTCACTGTGGCCACACACTACACCTAGCGTCACTGTGGCCACACACTACCTAGCGTCACTGTGGCCACACACTCACCTAGCGTCACTGTGGCCACACTACACCTAGCGTCACTGTGGCCACAATTACACCACGTCAGTGTGGCACACATAGTATGCGTCACTGTGGCCAAATGTCACAGGCGTATGGTGTGCCAACACTACAGTAGCGTCACTGTGGCCAAATGCACACCACCTAGTGTGTGCAGCAGATAGGTAGTGGTTGCAGCAGACAGCCAGTAGTGTGCAGCAGGCAGGTAGTGGTGTGCAGCAGACAGCCAGTGGTGTGCAGCAGACAGCCAGTAGTGTGCAGCAGACAGCCAGTAGTGTGCAGCAGACAGCCAGTAGTGTGCAGCAGACAGCCAGTAGTGTGCAGCAGACAGCCAGTAGTGTGCAGCAGACAGCCAGTAGTGTGCAGCAGACAGCCAGTAGTGTGCAGCAGACAGCCAGTAGTGTGCAGCAGACAGCCAGTAGTGTGCAGCAGACAGTAGTAGTGTGCAGCAGACAGCCAGTAGTGTGCAGCAGACAGCCAGTAGTGTGCAGCAGACAGCCAGTAGTGTGCAGCAGACAGCCAGTAGTGTGCACCAGACAGCCAGTAGTGTGCACCAGACAGCCAGTAGTGTGCAGCAGACAGCCAGTAGTGTGCAGCAGACAGCCAGTAGTGTGCAGCAGACAGCCAGTAGTGTGCACCAGACAGCCAGTAGTGTGCACCAGACAGCCAGTAGTGTGCACCAGACAGCCAGTAGTGTGCACCAGACAGCCAGTAGTGTGCACCAGACAGCCAGTAGTGTGCACCAGACAGCCAGTAGTGTGCACAGCCAGTAGTGTGCACAGACGCCAGAGTAGCAGATAGTGTGCACCAGACAGCCAGTAGTGTGCAGCAGACAGCCAGTAGTGTGCACAGACAGCCAGTAGTGTGCACAGACAGCCAGTAGTGTGCACCAGACAGCCAGTAGTGTGCACCAGACAGCCAGTAGTGTGCACAGACAGCCAGTAGTGGCAGCAGACAGCCAGTAGTGTGCACCAGACAGCCAGTAGTGTGCACCAGACAGCCAGTAGTGTGCACCAGACAGCCAAGTGTGCAGAGCGTGTGTCACCAGACAGCCAGTAGTGTGCACCAGACAGCCAGTAGTGTGCACCAGACAGCCAGTAGTGTGCACCAGACAGCCAGTAGTGTGCACCAGACAGCCAGTAGTGTGCACCAGACGCCAGTAGTGTGCACCAGACGCCAAGTGTGCACAGACTAGTGTGCAGCAGACAGCCAGTAGTGTGCAGCAGAAAGGTAGTAGTGTGCAGCAGACAGCCAGTAGTGTGCAGCAGACAGCCAGTAGTGTGCAGCAGAAAGGTAGTAGTGTGCAGCAGACAGCCAGTAGTGTGCAGCAGACAGCCAGTAGTGTGCAGCAGACAGGACAACCTACCCTGGTGTGCTATGGTTCAGCAGGTCTGCTGGCTGCTACCTTCACCGCCACTCTCAGACACCATCATACTGAAGGCAAGGTTACCCACCCACCACGTGTGTCCCTCACCCACGTACCACGTGTGTCCCTCACCCACCACGTGTGTCCCTCACCCACCACGTGTGTCCCTCACCCACCACGCGTGTCTTGCCAATCACGTGTCTCTCACCCATCCAGTACGTGTCTCACTCACCCAGCACGTGTCTCTCTTACTCACCTAACACTTGTCTCACCCATCGCGGGTGTCCCTCACTCACCCATCACGTATGTCCCTCACTTATCACGTGTGTCACTCACCAATTACGTGGATCCTTCTCTCACACAATAAAGCGAAAAACTAATGTGAAGGACCTGGTAGCGATAATGTTTGAGAATCTCACTTGCAAGGATCACAACTGTATCATTATCGCGACCGCGAGGGAAATGATAGGATGGATAATGAGAACCTTCAAAACAAGGGATGCCAAGCCATTGATGATCCTCTTTAAGTCACTTGTTCTCTCTAGGCTGGAACTGGAATACTGCTGTACACTAACAGCCCTTTCATGGTAGGTGAAATTGCGGATCTAGAGATTGTACAGAGAACCTTCATTGCAGATATAAGTTCTGTCAGGTACCTTGTTTACTGGGAACGTTTGAAGTCCCTTAACCTGTACTCCTCGGAATGCAGGCGAGTTACATGATAATTTACACCTGGAAAATCATAGAGGAACTGGATGAAAATCTGACACAGAAATCACTCCCAACGAAAGCAAATACTGGGTATCCCTGGCTTACCAACTGCTAGCCTACTCATACTGGGTATCACTGACCTACCCATGCTGGGTGTCGCTGGTGTAACAACTGTTAGCCTACCCATACTGGGAGTCAGTGTCTTTTAAACTATCAGAAGAATAAGCAGAGTTAAAAGGCAGAGTTCTCCTGTGGATTGAGGAGTACCTCAGTGACTGAAGTGAGAGAGTAATAACAAGGGATAAGACATCAGAACGGGATAGAGTAACTAGTGGGGTTCCACAAGGATCAGTGTTAGGGACACTGCAGTTTTCTCATATACGTGAATGACCTACCCTAGGGGACTGGGACCTGAGTATTGCGGGTTGGTGATGATGTAAAACCAATGAGAAGAATGTGGTAGAAGAGGACAGTGATTAACTCCAGAGAGACTTCAACAGACCTCAGAAGTGATCAAACAAGTGGATTCTCGAGTTTAACCAAAACAAATACAGGGTTATGCGTTTTATACGGGGTAGACCAGATACTGAGTACAGTATGGAAGGAGAGAAGCTGAATTACAGATTGAAAAAAAAAACAGACCTGTAGCTAAGTATAAAACCGATCACATCGCCAGAATTGCACATAAACCGCTCGACGGCAGCGGTAAATGCAAGATTAGTAAACCACGGAACAACATTGAGGAACCTGACCATAGCATCCACCAGAACTCTTTGTTGTTACGACGTGCTGTATGTTAGGCCAGTCACTGAGTACCAGGTGCCAGCATGGAGCTCACACCTGGTCACACGTGGTGAAGCAAAAAAGGTCCAAAGGTTTGCCACCAGACTATTACTGAACTGAGAGAAACACTCTGCGAGGTGAAGCTGAAGGAACTAAACCTGACAGGGCAGATAGGGAGAGACTGTTTGAATTAAGAGGAGGTGGTCAAGGAACAACAGGTGGTAGCTGAAGACACGGATGAGCCACAGGGATGTCAGGAAGTATTTCTTTAGCCTCGGGGAGGTTAAAAATGAAATGATTTGGATATGGCAATGGTGGAGACAAACTTAATACACAGCTTCAAGAGAAGATATGATAATGTCCAAGAAACCAGCAATCAGAGACGCCGATCAAAATTGTCCAAGAGGCGGAGCCAGGAGCTGAATCTCGACACAAGTCGATGAGTACACATACACACACACACACGTATACACACGGAGAACCTGTGACTCAACCCCTGAATATATACACGCACACAGACACGCACTCACACATTCACACACACACACACACACACACACACACACACACATGACACACATGAACCACAGGGATGTTAGGAAGTATTTCTTCAGTCACAGAGTTGTCAGGAAGTGGAATAGTCTGGGAAGTGATGTACTGGAGGCAGGATCCATACATAGCTTTAAGGAGAGGTATGATAAAGCTCATGGAGCAGGAAGAGTGACTGAGTAGCGGCCATTGAAGAGGCGGGGCCAGGAGCTGAAACTCGACCCCTGCAACTACAACTAGGTGAGTACACAAAAAAAAAAAAACGTTTCAGAGATGGGATATGGCAACAAGGGGTCACAGCTGAAGGTGAAACTTATCCTCGTTAAATATAATATTGTAGTCCGAGGCCCAATACAAGACTTACGTTATATCCGCTTGAAGATTTACTGTACCTTCGACGGACACCACTCTCACTGAGAGTCTAGTGTCATCCACAAAGGATGCAACGGTGCTATGGTTTATGTTCTTTTCGATGTCGATATAAGAATGATAAACATAAGTGGCTTGAGTACTGTGCCTTGAGGAACAGAGCTTCTCACTGTGGCAGCCTCCGACTTTACTCTGTTTACCACTACTCAGTGGACTATAATTAAGATAAATATCCATCAGCCAACTTTCCCCACACATTGCACGAATGGTACACAAGAGGAAGGAGTAAATGCTACAAGTATTAGTGGCATACAAGAAGAGATAGTAAGTGCAACAACAACTCGAATGGTATACAGGATGTGGTAGTGCTACAACTGCTGGAATGGCAGCAGTTGTAGCACTACACCACGAGTGCAGTGTAGTAAGTGCTACAATTGCAGGAATGACATACGAGAGGAGGTAGTAAGTGTTATAAATACTGGAATGTTTAGAAAATTAATGATACATTAATCAATGATGGTGAGATATAGTGGGCACTAGGCATAACGTCTGTCATAGGGAAGAATATGCAGACAAATCTTGCTCCTTGGCAGGTTTAGTGATGAAAGACAGAACTGGTTTTGTTTCATCAAACACTACCCACTGATGAATAATTTATAGTTGAGATATGCCATTGCATCACTAGTGTCATAACACTATCCTTTTTCCACTGATTAACATTTTTTTCTCTCTTGACTGCAACTATTCGACCGAAGGAATTGAAGGCAAAATAAAGAGAGACCAACTATCGTCGTCTATACGTAAGCGCTCAATGGTAGACTGTTATATGTGTTTGTTGTGTCAACCCCAACAAAAGGAGGATTTGGATGGAAATTCTAAATCTACACAAAAGCTACTTGATGCTATAAGAATTCGAGTCGAGTGCGAAGAGAGTGAATATAAACACCTTGCAGAACACTTCGAAAATACAACTGCAGAAGAAATAAACGCAAGGTATCCTCTTTCTGGTCTATCGATGAAATTTGTGCACACACAGAGATAATGTTGAGGGAATAGAGACCGGATACATCAAGCAGCTGGCAAAACATGATGATGCTGATGAGAGTTAAGTGACTAGAAAGGAACTTTCCTGTACAAAATCCCAAAGAACCGCTATGCAATTACAAAAAAAAAGAGTCTGCTTCATTTTGCAGCAGACCTGAAGCTAGGAGGCAGCCACTCCACACTGTTTCCACTAACGATGCACGTCATAAGGTGTATTATGCTGTTCAGTTGAGAGGAAATAGTCAATGAGAACTGAAGTTGACAGGAGTTGCTGCCATTTTTGTGAAGTTCTACGCCGTATTGAATATAAAGGAAGAAAGGTTTGCCTACTGTGCTACAGATCATTTGGACTTTCTTGAAGACACATCTGATGGAAAAGAAACCCATCATACAACTGTGATTAATTGTTATCAAGAATACCACGATAAAGATGAACCAGTCTACTTCATTGTAGGATGGAAGCTTGCTCAATAATGCACTATAGAAACTTCCCAACTACATGACAAACTTCAATTCCGACAATGGACGAAAAGAAATTAAAAATTAACGAGCAGACAGATCAATATTTGCCCCACTACTTGTTATAAGCAAATCACAGCATCAAGAATATTTACGTGAGACACAGAATTCTTTGCTCCACTATCACTGATTACTAATGATAAAATTATATAATAAAAGTAAACTCATCGAGCTCTTTAAGTCGATTCCGCCGCCACCACAACCACTATCACCACTATCACCACTATCACCACTACCACCACTATCACCACACAGCAGCAGCCCTGTTACAACTGGTGACAGCATGGAGGAACTTCAAGCTTTAGATAAGACAAAAGTCATTCAGACTGGCAAACATCTGGCTGAAGCACTGGCCCATACAAAAAAAAAAAGGTGATAGTGGTGATAGTGGTGGTAGTGGTGATAGTGGTGATAGTGGTGATAGTGGTTGTGGTGGCGGCGGAATCGACTTAAAGAGCTCGATGAGTTTACTTTTTTACATAATTTTATCATTAGTAATCAGTGATAGTGGAGCAAAGAATTCTGTGTCTCACGTAAATATTCTTGATGCTGTGATTTGCTTATAACAAGTAGTGGGGCAAGTGTTACACAGGTCAGTGTTACACAGGTCAGTGCTACACAGGTCAGTGCTACACAGGTCAGTGCTGCACAGGTCAGTGCTGCACAGGTCAGTGCTGCACAGGTCAGTGCTGCACAGGTCAGTGCTGCACAGGTCAGTGCTACACAGGTCAGTGCTACACAGGTCAGTGCTACACAGGTCAGTGCTACACAGGTCAGTGCTCACAGGTCAGTGCTACACAGGTCAGTGCTACACAGGTCAGTGCTGCACAGGTCAGTGCTGCACAGGTCAGTGCTGCACAGGTCAGTGCTGCACAGGTCAGTGCTACACAGGTCAGTGCTACACAGGTCAGTGCTACACAGGTCAGTGCTACACAGGTCAGTGCTACACAGGTCAGTGCTACACAGGTCAGTGCTACACAGGTCAGTGCTACACAGGTCAGTGGTACACAGGTCAGTGCTGCACAGGTCAGTGCTGCACAGGTCAGTGCTACACAGGTCAGTGCTCACAGGTCAGTGCTACACAGGTCAGTGCTACACAGGTCAGTGTTACACAGGTCAGTGCTCACAGGTCAGTGCTGCACAGGTCAGTGTAACAGGTCAGTGCTACACAGGTCAGTGTTACACAGGTCAGTGCTGCACAGGTCAGTGCTACACAGGTCAGTGTTACACAGGTCAGTGTTACACAGGTCAGTGTTACACAGGTCAGTGCTGCACAGGTCAGTGCTGCACAGGTCAGTGGTACACAGGTCAGTGCTGCACAGGTCAGTGGTACACAGGTCAGTGTTACACAGGTCAGTGCTACACATGTCAGTGCTGCACAGGTCAGTGCTACACAGGTCAGTGTTACACAGGTCAGTGCTACACAGGTCAGTGCTCACAGGTCAGTGCTACACAGGTCAGTGCTACACAGGTCAGTGCTACACAGGTCAGTGTTACACAGGTCAGTGCTACACAGGTCAGTGCTGCACAGGTCAGTGGTACACAGGTCAGTGCTACACAGGTCAGTGTTACACAGGTCAGTGCTGCACAGGTCAGTGCTACACAGGTCAGTGTTACACAGGTCAGTGTTCACAGGTCAGTGTTACACAGGTCGCTGCACAGGTCAGTGCTGCCAGGTCAGTGGTACACAGGTCAGTGCTGCACAGGTCAGTGGTACACAGGTCAGTGTTACACAGGTCAGTGCTACACATGTCAGTGCTGCACAGGTCAGTGCTACACAGGTCAGTGTTACACAGGTCAGTGCTACACAGGTCAGTGCTGCACAGGTCAGTGCTACACAGGTCAGTGCTACACAGGTCAGTGCTACACAGGTCAGTGTTACACAGGTCAGTGTTACACAGGTCAGTGCTACACAGGTCAGTGCTACACAGGTCAGTGTTACACAGGTCAGTGCTACACAGGTCAGTGTTATACAGGTCAGTGATACACAGGTCAGTGCTACACAGGTCAGTGCTACACAGGTCAGTGCTACACAGGTCAGTGCTACACAGGTCAGTGCTACACAGGTCAGTGCTACACAGGTCAGTGCTACACAGGTCAGTGCTACACAGGTCAGTGCTACACAGGTCAG
The DNA here is from genome assembly GCA_009830355.1 of Cherax destructor. Classification (NCBI taxonomy): domain Eukaryota; kingdom Metazoa; phylum Arthropoda; class Malacostraca; order Decapoda; family Parastacidae; genus Cherax; species Cherax destructor. The sequence continues at coordinate 115,886 of WNWK01000772.1, forward strand.
TGCTACACAGGTCAGTGCTACACAGGTCAATATTACACAGGTCAGTGCTACACAGGTCAGTGCTACACAGGTCAGTGCTACACAGGTCAGTGCTACACAGGTCAGTGTTACACAGGTCAGTGCTACACAGGTCATGTGATTACTGGAGAAAGGTTCCTCTGATCCGCCATTTTGTCACTTTAAAGCTTGAAATAGAATAGAATATCTTATTCCATTATTTTCCCCTTGACACAGGTAAGGAGCTCTTGATCCAGGGAAGTGGACATATCTTCCCCTTGTTTGAAAGAAATTTGAAATGGCTCCCAGTCCACAGACGCTATATGAGCCCTACGGGTCTAACCCGTTTCATGGGTTTAGGCTGTGTAGGCACAAATATTGTTGATTCTGTGGAATAACTGGAAAATGCATCTTCTGGTCGGCTTTAAACTTTTAGTGATGTGTTTTCCTCAAGGGTAAACAACCTCCTCATGTTAGGTTGTGTCAGTCTTATTAGTCAAATTGGTTTGTATGAAATAAGTGAAAAATGTTTCTTCTGACCAGAAATATGTCACAGCTTTTGACGTTATATAGTTATCGCATTTTAAACTAACAATAACATTTGTGTCCTCAAGACCAGTGCTCAACATACAACTATATTACTTTTGTTCTTAATTTTATGTTATGTACACTAGGCTTACATACAACTATATTACTTTTGTTCTTAAAAGCTTGTCAGTCTTAGAGAAAAGTTTGAATTGATTTTAGTGTGTGAAGGTCCCACTTCGCTTTTTGTAAGAAATTTTAAAAAAAAATGAAAGACTGTTTCCATGTAATTTCTGTGACCCGCATCTGATTGACTTAATTTAGCCTTCCATGAATATAAGGTGATAATGCAACTTCTGAGCGCCTTCATAGTGACACCATGAAAATCATTCATCCGTAGGCAGTTTCTGATGAAAAAAAAAAAAAACAGCCCCACAAGTTCATCACAAAACCTACCACGAAATTACATAAGCTTCCCTACTGGTATTGATGAAGCCACAAATAAGCATTTACAAATAACAGATACAGCCATACACATGGCTCAGGACGATGACTAACCAACAGGCTGATCCACCTCGCTGCCAAATTATCAAGACCGAGATTAATTACTCAAAAGGTAGTCAAGAGGTAAACCCAAAATTGTCACGGAACATCCGTCAAGCAGCATTATACTGAAGCATTATTGTGTATTTCTTGCCCAGCTAAATGGGAATGGTTGTCCAAGAGATAATGAGGTCCTTGACCGATGCTTCTTCCCTCGCTCAGACTCAAAACAACCGAATTAAAAACAAAAGCAACCGAATTAAAAACAAAAGCAAAAAACGGACAGATACCCCGCTAACGCCAGGTAAGATTTCCCAAGAGTTAATGGGAAAAAATACAAATTTGAGACCTCTCTGGGTTGACAGCAGTGAAGACAAGCTACTTGAAAGCTGCAAGTTATGGTGCTCACACCCTGTGGTAAAGATCTGGATGCTCTCAGTATAGCATAAAATACCGATAAATCTGGAATAGAAAAAGAATATGAACTACGAAGAAGACTGACAGTAATAATTATTACTATTACCATTATTTTATTATTACGATTATTACAGTTATTATTATTACGATTATTATGATTATTATTATTATTATAGGGGTCATAAGGAAACTGACACTCGTCTCTGTTACCCACGCACACCTGCGCACCTCGACTCCGTATTATTATTATTATTATTATAATCGAGGGGGAGCGCTAAACCCGTAGGATTATCTCGCGAGACGGGTGCTGAAGCACACATAATGCAGACCAAGACTGCTTCAGTGTTTCGCTGAGGTCTCAGCGCAATCAAGTCAGTTCCCAGCTCACACGGCCATCACAATTTGGATTAGCTGACACTTTTTTTTGTGCTGTAAGTCATTACCAAAGATCCATTGTTTACACAGTCTCGCTACCATGACCGGCATCCTATTTGAGAAACAGAGTAATTTATCCATTTTTATATGGAAAAACAGAGTTATTCGTTCATATTTAATGAAAAACAGAATGATTATTTTATTCTTTATATACCTGGAGGGTTTCTTGTTGTTATTATTATTAGTTATGGTCTCCTTAATATAGGATGGATATAGGTTCATTGGAGAACATACAGAGAAGAATGACTAAAATGATTTACTGTATAAGGAATCTCCCGTATGAAGATAGACTTAAGAGCCTTGAATCTTCACTCTCTGGAGAGACTTAGAATGAGGGGAGATATCATCGAGGTGTACAAGTGGATGATGGGCATAAACAAAGGTGATAATAATAAAGTACTGAGGATGTCGATCCATGTAAGAACCAGAAAAAACGGATTTAATTTTGATAAATTTAGATTTAGAAAGGACATAGGCAAGTACTGGTTTTCGAACAGAGTTGTAGATGCGTGGAACAATCTTCCGAGTAGGGTGATAGAGGCTAGGACCTTGGGTGGCTTTAAAAAGAGATTGGACAAATATATGAGTGGGAGGGGCTGGGTTTGATTGGTGTCGTGGGTACGGAAGTAAATTCTTGGGTTGCTTTGGGTTTACTTGGAGTTTACCTGGAGAGGGTTTCGGGGGTCAACGCCCCCGCGGCCAGGTCTGAGACAAGGCCTCATGGTGGATCAGGGTCTGATCAACCAGGCTGTTACTGCCGGCCACAAGCAAACTGACGTACGAACCACAGCCCGGTTGGTCAGGTACTGACTTTAGGTGCCTTCTTGAAGACAGCCAGGGGTCTATTGGTAATCCACCTAATGTATGCTGGCAGTTGAACAGTCTTGGGCCCCGGACACTTATGGTGTTGTCTCTCAGTGTACTCGTGGCGCCCTTGCTTTTCATCGGGGGAATGTTGCATCTCCTGCCGAGTCTTTTGCTTTCATAGGGAGTGATTTTCGTGTGCAGGTTTGGTACCAATCCCTCCAGGACCTTCCAAGTGTATATTATCATCATGTATCTCTCTCGCCTGCGTTCCAGGGAATACAGATCAAGGACCTTCAACCGTTCGCAGTAATTTAGGTGCTTTATCGTACTTATGTGTGAGTGTAAGTTCTTTGTACACTCTCCAGGTCTGCAATGTCGCCAGCCTTGAACGGGGCCGTTAGTGTACAGCAGTATTCCAGCCTAGAGAGAACAAGTGATTTGAAGAGTGTCATCATGGGCTTGGCGTCCCTAGTTTTGAAGGTTCTCATTATCCATCCTATCATTTTCCTAGCCGATGAGCTAGATACATTGTAGTGGTGGTTTTGATAAGGACCTGAATTGTATGGGCCAGTAGGCCTTCTGCAGTGTTCCTCCATTCTTATGTGTCCTTTTACCTAACATATTGTCGGTAATTCTATCAATTTTAATACATTATTATTATTATTATTATTATTATTATTATTATTATTATTATTATTATTAAAACACTAGGGACGTGTTTCCATAAGACACCTGCTGTCCCTGTCCATGTTCACCCATCAGTAAAATGGGTACCTGGGTGTTAGTCGACTGGTGTGGGTCGCATCCTGGGACAAAACTGACCTAATTTGCCTGAAATGCTCAGCATAACAAGCGGCTTTCTATATAGTAGTATATCATTGTACATGTACTTGTAGTAAATGAAGATATACTATTATACTATACTATTATAAATTCTTAGGAGATTAAGTGGGACAAATGAGAAATTCATAGAAAAGGGCTTAAACCTTCTGGGTTTAGACAGTTTAAGTGAATTTTAAGTTAATAAACTTAAAATTGCTGCGTTCTAGTAATAACTGGAGAATGCATCTTCTGGTAGTCTTCAAACTTTTACCACAGTTGTGTTTGCCTCAAAGGAAGCTTCGCACTGATTTTGGGTTACGAATGTTTCAAATTTGCCAATATTATGTAAAGCAATGGCTGGGAAATACTTGAATATGCAACAGCTGAGAAATGTCTCTTCTGTTAGGCATCAAACCTTAAATGCAGGTACTAATTTGTCATTGTTTTGGAAGAAAATGCGAGAATTTGAAGGCTGGTTTTCATGAAATAATTTGTGAATGCTTCATCCAATCGGTTTAAAACTTTCAAAGCCGATAACTTGATAAGGCAGCCTCTGAGCGGCTTAAAACTTTGAGTGATGGTTGATTGAGATGTTGCCTCTTCTGACAAGTTCTAAATTTTCAAAGCTAGTGCTTCCTAGTAGAAGGATCAAACTGGTTTTGCGCTGTTTAGGTGCCAAGTTTCTAATTTTAAAGAAGCTGGGGTAAAAGTTTCCATTCGATAACATGTGAATGCCTCTTCTGACTGGCTTCAAACCTTCAAACCGCATTAGATATTTATACTGCACTCTTTACTGCTCCTTTTACGTGCAATGAGGTAGAGGAGGCTGAGCTTGTGAAATATGGGGATACCTTTCTCGTGTCACCCAGCGACTGAAATACGTCTAGTTTATTCTGGATTAATCAGTTTTCCACAACATCTCACAATTTAAGTCAACGCTGCTTGACATCGTTCCACATGTGATATCTATTTTTCATGTTACAATAATAATTGTACTGGAAGATCAGGTTTTGCAATCATTAGATAGGAGATTAACAGAGCAAACATCAATACCCAATCAGGCGTCAGTGAACCATACCACGGGTGGGGTTCGAACCCGCGATCAGAGAGTCTCAAAACTCCAGACCGTCGCGTAAGCCACTGGGCCAGCTAGCTTCAATAAGATTCATCCAACTAGGTATATTTCTACACCATAGGAAGGTTAGCATAGGCACCACTGTGTCCATAAATGCAAGTTTTTACAGACGAATCTCCCGCTAGCATGGCCGTGACGAACTCTAGCCCAAGTCCCCTTCAAAGCCGTCAACATGACGCCTGACTCACGAAATCGTGAGTCAGGCGTCAGTGCTTAGTCAGACATCAGTGCCTAGTCAGACTTCAATATCTAATCAGATATCAGTGCCTAGTTAGACTTCAATGCCTAGTGAGACATTAGTTTGACACCAGTGTCTTATAGACTAAAACTCATCTGAAGCTCTCAGAACGGACGTGGGTGGGTACTCCTGTAATCTTAATGCTAATAATGATGGAAAATTTAATTCCTCGCTTAAGTCACATTATACTTACATCATGTATGTTGTATAATGAATAATGATGTAATTAAGTAAACATTCATATAATATATATATATATATATATATATATATATATATATATATATATATATATATATATATATATATATATATATATATATATATAATATATATATATATATGTCGTGCCGAATAGGTAAAACTGGTCAATCACCAAGAACTCATTTAAAATTATTTTTTTTCGAAAATTTTCTCTTATACGTTTAAAGATATATTTTTTTAATTTATGTTAATGAAAAATTAATAATTTTGTACCAAACGAACCTTAGAAAACTTACCTAACCATATATATGTCGTGTCGAATAGGTAAAACTTGCAATTTTTGGCTTAAATAGCAACGCTCTTCTTGCCGAATAAGGCAAGCAAAAATTTGTGTATGCAATAATTTCGAAAAAAATCATTCTGAACCTAACGAAAAAAATATATTTCATTGTATTTGTTTATTAAATTATTGTACACTTATCTAAAATATATTTAATTGGACTAGGCTAAATTAAATTGTGCTTTTTATAATAAGGTTAGGTAAATTTTCTAAGGTTCATTTGGTACAACATTTTTTATTTTTACATTAACATAAATAAAAAATATATCTTTAAACTTATAAGAGAAAATTTTAGAAAGAACTTAATTATAAACGAGTTCTTGCTAATTGACCAGCTTTACATATTCGGCACGACATATATATACATATCAATAACAACACTGCGACAAGCCGAGGATTCGAACCCATGTCGTTTTGGCCCGCCTCATGGTGAGCGAAAATCACACATGACGCTCTAACCCACAGGACCACGCAATCCTACAAGAATCACGCACCCAGCAAAGCTAGGTGTTTTACCGTGATCCGAGGACATACGGTGGTGTGGGTGCCTCTGAGCTAATTTCATTCTACTTCCCGTATGGTCACAAAAAAATAGGCCCCACAATTTTTTTGATGATTCAGAAATGAGAAAAGAAAACTATTAAACCAACCTAAATTTAATAGAATTACTTTTTAAATATTTTTTTAATACATCTACAACTACTGTAGTGTGTGTGTGTGTATATATATATATATATATATATATATATATATATATATATATAAATTTAAATAGAATTTAATAGAATATTATTGTAATATATATATATATATATATATATATATATATATATATATACAGTGGACCCCCGAGTTACAACACCCCGGAAATCGTACAATTATGTAAGTATAATATTGTAAGTGCTTTTGTAAGTGTATTTTTGGGGGTCTGAAATGGACTAACCTACTTGACATTATTTCTTAAGGAGTAAATTCGTTCGGTAATGGCACTTGAGCAGCATTCTGGAAAGAATTTTGTTCGTTACTCGGGGGTCCACTGTATATATATATATATATATATATATATATATATATATATATATATATATATATATATATATATATATAAATAATAAATCACACACACACACACTACAGTAGTTGTAGATGTATTAAAAGAATATTTAAAAAGTAATTCTATTAAATTTAGGTTGATTTAATAGTTTTCTTTTCTCATTTCTGAATCATCAAAAAAATTGGGGGCCTACTTTTTTTGTGACCATTGTGCCCACTGGACAATCCGAGTCAGTCTGGACTACACCCAAGACAATAATCGATAAATACTATAAATATAAAAGCAGGAACTATAGTTATCCAACATTATGTACCTCGTTAGTTTTAACAAATCCTTCCTAATTCTACGCTATATTTAGAAATATCGATAATTTCTCCGCCATAATAAAAATATCGACAAAATGTCCGGCAACAGAGCAAAAAAATTGTGTAATTTACCCTAGCAAACAAATATTGTTAATGTTACGGATAATAACACAATATACCACTGGTATATCCTAGAGGGGAAAAACACCAATATATTCATCACATTTAATAACCCACAAAAAAAAACGCTGCTCAACATGATGGTTCAGACCATCAGACTCTTGTGCCAAGAATGCGCTCGCATTGTCTTGTGCCAAGAATGCGCGAGCATTGTCTTGTGCCAAGAATGCGCGGGCACTGTCTTGTGCCAAGAATGCTCAAGCAGTCTAGTCAATTCTGAGTTTCCAGAAAAAAAGGCTAAATTCCTGAACATTCGCTCTGCTTACTCAATGAAATCAATAAAATATGGTGACGAAATGTTTTTATATGTGAATATTTTATTTTGAAGCAAAATAAACAAAGCAACGTAGTCTTGCTTTGCTAAAAATACCCGTTAAATTCAGTATCTTAATAGGCTTAATTTATCTAATAATTTGCTTAAGTATATTTCACTGTTTTCCTTAGAAGATACTGAAACAATCCTCAAGTGATCCTCTTTATTAAGTATCCCCTAAAAGAAGATACCTATTGTTTATTAGAATTCTTTCTTCCTCTAAGACAGGGGTGCCTAGATTTCAGACCCCCAGTGGAGTGCCCAATATGTCCCCATACCACCTTCTGATCGACTTCAAACTTTAAACGCTACAATAACTTACTCGGAGGAAGTTCAGATTAATATTAGTCAATGTTGCTGAGTTACTAATTGTAATTAACAAACAATATATTTGTTTCTGAGTAAACACTAGAAAAGGCTCTTCTGGTCGGCTTAAAACTTGCAACGTAGACTCACTTGACTTAGGAAAAGGTTAGGATAAGTTTTGGGCTGTGTAGGACTAATCTGCCAATGTCAGTAAAAAAAAAAAGTGGTATGGCGCAGTGCCCGACATACAACCTAGCATTAATAACATTGACAGAGACAAGGCAACAATGAATCTCTCCTAACACTGACAAATGTAGCTGTACCGCAAATCCTTTAAGATACAAAGAAACTGAGAGTTAGGAGTTGTAGCTTAGCCCTCTCAAGAGGTCCAGAAGCTTCAACCCTACACATTAATGAAGCCTAACAAAAGCAGCTTAAAACCCCTCAAAAGACCCATGAGACTCAACATACTCTAGAGACACAAGACCTGCATATCAGCAACTCAACTGAGCTAAAAGCTAGAACAAAATCAGAATTGCGACCAATCAAGCAAAAGAACTGGCTTGTCAATAGAGTTTCTTCTATTGCATAGCGTGGAGGTCAACAGACAAGAATAGTGTTCAGGGGGAGTTAGCCATATCACTCACTTCAACAGACTGATCTTCATGAAACTCAACTAGTTACTCTCCTTCAGCAAGTAAAAAAGGTAGAGCAAAGCATTGCAACATAGTGTAATTAAATGTCTGAATTAACTTTAATTTTCTACGCTTGTTCCAGGTTTAAAATAAAAATAATTAACTCCTAAACCGCTGAAGGGAACTGCCTGTAAAATAACATGCTGAAGAGTTAATGTGATAACATGCTGTTGAGTTTTTCAGCTTAATATCACAATTATTTTTTTCTGCTATCACACGAAAACAAATAATATAATCCTCACAGTTTCTTTTATTAAAAAAAAAATAGCAAGTATGCACCTACACAGCCTAAGATTGTATTGAAACTTTCATTATGTGAAGTATATCAGTATTGTAGATATGAAGCCATTCAGGAAGGGCTTTCCCAAATTACGTATTTCACAGAAAACAATAGCGTCTTACTCTTACATAAAATTGGCAAATTGGCAGCCAGAGAGTTTAATAACAATCTCAACTTTCATTTAATGACGATATACCAGCATTAAAGGTTTGAACCCGAGTACAAGAGGCATTCTGAAGGTTAAAGCAGGAAAACAGCTTCGTTATTTTCGTATATAAAACTGGCATCTTGGATCGAGTGACCTTCAGCAGCATCAAGTAAATAAATTCAAGGAAATAAAAGAGTGAGGTAAAGCGTCGCCTCGGGGAAAGTACTGCAGTGTTATGAGTTATCACTGATAAGCTCACGACCACCTCAGTAATCACTCACCCTGCGTGGGCTGCTAGAGTCGTTACTCACACGACCCTTTCCCCAGCACACGACCCATCTCATGACCACCTCAGTAATCACTCATCCTCCGTGGGTTGCAGGAGTCGTTACTCAAAAGGCAGCCTCCTGCTGCCTCATTACACTTGTAGCTGCCTCCATCACACGACCCTCTCTTACACGACCCCCTCTTACACGACCCCGTTACATGACCCTATCACACCACCCCCCTACCCTCGCATGACACCGTCCCCCTCACACGACCTCCATTCTGCCCCCTCACACGCTCCACTCACACGTTCCACTCATGACCTCACACAACCCCTCTCACCAGAAAGGCACCTACCCCCGCCACCCCCAACCTCCTAGCACCCAACCGCTATCACACACAGAATCCCCCCTCCCTCCTCCCTCTCTCTGAGTAATGCCTCCTAAGTGAGCCATATATTCTTAGGTGTTTTCAGGTATCCTTGGTATATACAGCGGGCCTGAGTAATTGCTCTACGCTGTGCACACACCTGCCTCTTTTGTGTTGGAGTTCCTGGCAAATTATTAAAGAATATATTGTCATACCCTACTCGTGAGACGCATATTTGATAGCTTTCTGTTTATAAAGAGAGAGAGAGAGAGAGAGAGAGAGAGAGAGAGAGAGAGAGAGAGAGCTCTTACCTCGTATATAAGCACCCGTCCTCCAACAAACAAAGCGTCGGGTTATCGACGCTTTTAGTAACGACGTTATGCCCATCCCACTGAAGGACATAAACCTTGCAGAACTCTTATTTAGACAACGTTTCGCCCTGTATAGAGCTTCGAGTCATGTTTTGCTCCCTGTAGAGCCTTACTGAGAGTGACGCTTACTCTTTCTAAGCTTCTAGGTCTTCTTTCATTTATAATTATTTTTAATCATGAGGAAAGCGCTAAATCTGTAGGGCTTCGGCGTCTGGGGAATGAGAGGTAATCAGGTTTCACCCAACAAAGCGTAGGGTCGTTCCAACTCCTTGGATCCTACTATATCATTCGGAGGTACACTATTTTAAAATTAGTCTGACATCAATGTTAGACTATCGTAATATTAGTTTGACATCAATGGTAGTTAGACTACTGTAATATTAGTCTGACATCAATATTAGTTTGATTGTCGTAATATTAGTTTGACATCAATGCTAGTTAGACTATCGTAATATTTGAAGGACATCAGTGCTAAGTAGACTATTGTACTATTAGTTTGATATAGGTGTTAGGTAAACTATCTTAAAATTAGTTTGACATCAATCTTTGGGTAAACTCATCCAAACCAATATTAGAACAATACCAAAATGTCTTGAATAATGAACATTTTTAATTGATATAATTAACATACATTTTGATAAATTAGACACATGTGCAACACTTGGGTGTTTTTAGTGAGGAAACGTTTCACCAAACAGTGGCTTCATCAGTCAAAGGAGAATGGTGAAGAACAGGAGGAGTTTGAGGTAATCAGTCCCTCAGCCTTGAGTCGATGTAATCAGTCCATCAATCTGAGGGACTGATTACCTCAAACTCCTCCTGTTCTTCACCATTCTTCTTTGTGTGGACTGATGAAGCCACTGTGTGGCGAAACGTTTCCTCACTAAAGATACCCAAGTGTTGCATACAATATATTAACAGCCAATGGTCCAGACGGTTGAACACTTTGCCATAAGATGTCAGAAACACTGCCGGGACACGTATACAAGTCTTCAAGAAGAAACGCGACAATTATCACCGTCAAAAGGCGTTTCAAGCAGGCTGTGATGGATATGTGGGCCAGCGGGCTGCCAGCAGCAACAGCAGACGAGCCTGGTCAAAGGCCATCAAGGGATAAAAGTATCAAAGGAATGGTAGTTTTTACACTGGAATTTGTCTGGAAAGCATCGGCCATCCCGCCCTGGTTAGTCACACTGGTACTTCCGCTCCCAGAATCTTATCAGTTCCATCATAAGGACAAGAATTTGTTCATAATTTCTCTTGTAAAGAATGGATACACTTTGAAGAACAAGCTTTTTTTTTTTTTTTGGGGGGGGGAGAACCTTCTGTTGAGTACAGAACTTTACCAAGTCATGATGAAGAATGACTTAATAAAGCTCTACACAGAGTAAAACGTCGTTTCACTCGCAGTCTAGGCGGTCCAGGGCGGCAGCAGCCGCAGCTGGATCATCACTGCTGGACTCACTGGTCTGAGTGAAGCCCCGTAATTAGGTACCCCCGAAGGGAAACCTTTAAGAGGTTGCCCGATTTCTTTTTTCTGCCTCCTACTTTTCTATATTATTTCGCTCTTAACTCGATAACGCTTCATCCAGTCGGCTTCAAATCATCAACATTTGTGTAACATTCCCTGTGACCAAAGTTGTTCATAGGCGCAGCTTCAAACGTTCATAAAGGTACGTAAAAATACAACGACGGAGGTTCAAACGTTCATAAAGGTACGTAAAAATACAACGACGCAGGTTCAAACGTTCATAAAGGTACGTAAAAATACAACGACGCAGGTTCAAACGTTCATAAAGGTACGTAAAAATACAACGACGCAGGTTCAAACGTTCATAAAGGTACGTAAAAATACAACGACGCAGGTTCAAACGTTCATAAAGGTACGTAAAAATACAACGACGGAGGTTAAAGTTCATAAAGTACGTAAAAAAAACTGACGAGGTTCAACGTTCATGGTGTAAAACGACGATGAAAATCTTAATTTGAAGAACGCAGTGCACTTTGTGGACAGTAACAGTATGAAATTTGTTCCCTTAAATCCGCAGATCTTAGGCTGAAGTAACAATTAGTTTCTTTAATCTGGCAGATTTCTTCAGTGTGAAACTAAAATCGTCGTTGAACATGACATAACTGTGAATACTTTCGGTCGGCTTCAAATTTTTACCAATAGTGAGGTTTCGTGAACACATGACTCACATTATCAGTGACTGGCATAAGTCCCACTTTCCGAATTTTATTGAATAAATAGTAATGTTAATCATCGAATATCTAAAGAATGTTTCTTCTCATTTGCCTCATAATAGTATAGACGATGTGAAGATTTGAAATTTCACTGAAATAGCAGTGGAATAAGTTGGAGTTTTTGCAATCAAATTAATTGCTTGAGAATCCTTTTCTGATAGTCTTGTACAAGAATAATATACAATACCAACAAGATGAAATTAAGACACATGTGCAACATCTGGGTATTTTTATTGTAGACGTTTCGCCCTCCAGTGGTTTTATTAATACAAATTCTACTGTCTTCAAATTATATCCATGAATTTGTATTGATAAAGCCACTGGAGGGCGAAACGTCTACAATAAAGATACCCAGATGTTGCACATGTGTCTTAATTTCATTCTGATAGTCTTCAAACTTTTACTGTTATTGTACTTAATTAAAACACAGTTTGTCATTACTCTGAGATATGCCATATCATATGCCAGTTTTATTAAGTAGATTGTTTCCCTGTGTAGTAACTAGTGACTGCCTCTTCTAAGTAGATTTATGGCGATATTTTACTTTCCTTTATCACAAATTTACTTTATTCGATCTGCTTCAAAATTTCAACGATTGTGTAATGTATCTTTGAGAAGATTAATAGGTCAATTAGGAAATCTGCGCGACGTGTATACGACCTGACTACTGGAGAAACGTTCCTCTGATCCACCATTTTGCCACTTTTAACCTCGAAATAGTGTAGTATAATTTTACCTTATTGCATTAGTTTCCTCCTTGATGCTGGCGAGGAGCTCTAGATCCAAGGAAATGAAGTTGTTTGAATCGAATTTTGAATGACTCCCATTCCACTGGAAAATGTATCTTCTGATCAGAAATAAATCACAGTGTTTGACTTTATTTAGTTTTTTTTTTTTTTTTCAACAAGTCGGCCGTCTCCCACCGAGGCAGGGTGACCCAAAAAGAAAGAAAATCCCCAAAAAGAAAATACTTTCATCATCATTCAACACTTTCACCACACTCATACATAATCACTGTCTTTGCAGAGGAGCTCAGATACGACAGCTGAGAAAAGTCCCTCCCAGCTGTGACTATCTCAGACCCCTCCTTTAAAGTGCAGGCATTGTACTTCCCATTTCCAGGACTCAAGTCCAAATAAATCAATTAACTGGTTTCCCTGAATCCCTTCACAAAATGTTACCCTGCTCACACTCCAACAGATCGTCATGTCCCAAAAACGATTCGTCTCCATTCACTCCTATCTAACACGCTCACACATGCTTGCTGGAAGTCCAAGCCCCTCGCCCACAAAACCTCCTTTACCCCTTCCCTCCAACCTTTTCTAGGACGACCCCTACCCGCCTTCCTTCCCTACAGATTTATACGCTCTCCAAGTCATTCTACTTTGATCCATTCTCTCTAAATGACCAAACCACCTCAACAACCCCTCTTCAGCCCTCTGACAAATACTTTTAGTAACTCCACACCTTCTCCTAATTTCCACATTCCGAATTTTCTGCATAATATTTACACCACACATTGCCCTTAGACAGGACATCTCCACTGCCTCCAGCCTCCTCCTCGCTGCAGCATTTGCAACCCATGCTTCACACCCATATAAGAGTGTTGGTACCACTATACTTTCGTACATTCCCTTCTTTGCCTCCATGGATAACATTTTTGTCTCCACAGATACCTCAATGCACCACTCACCTTTTTTCCTTCATCAATTCTATGGTTAACCTCATCCTTCATAAACCCATCCGCTGACACGTCAACTCCCAAATATCTGAAAACATTTACTTCTTCCATAATCCCTCTCTCCAATGTGATATCCAATTTTCTTTATTTAAATCGTTTGATACCCTCATCACCTTACTCTTATCTATGTTCACTTTTAACTTTCTACCTTTACACACTCTCCCAAACTCGTCCACTAACCTTTGCAACTTTTCTTTAGAATCTCCCATAAGCACAGTATCATCAGCAAAAAGTAACTGTGTCAACTCCCATTTTGCATTTAATTCTCCATAATTTAATCCCACCCCTCTCCCCAACACCCTAGCATTTACTTCTTTTACAACCCCATCTATAAATATATTAAACAACCATGGTGACATTACACAACCCTGTCTAAGACCTACTTTTACCGGGAAGTAATCTCCCTCTCTCCTACACACCTTAACCTGAGCCTCACTATCCTCATAAAAACTCTTTACAGCCTTCAGTAACTTACTACCTATTCCATACACTTGCAACATTTGCCACATTGCTCCCCTATCCACTCTATCATATGCCTTTTCTAAATCCATAAATGCAATAAAAACTTCTCTACCTTTATCTAAATACTGTTCACATATATGCTTCACTGTAAACACTTGATCTACACATCCCCTACCCACTCTAAAGCCTCCTTGCTCATCTGCAATCCTACTCTCTGTCTTACCTTTATTTAGTTATCCTGTGTTAATTCAACTTAATGTCCTTTTATGCGTGTATAAGATCTTCAACACTAATATTTAAGTGCATTATCAAATTATGCCGCACTTTGCACTATTCCATTAGCACTAAGAATTGGGATTATGGAATACTGGGATACCTTCCTCGGATCACCAAGCGAGCGAAATACATCTGGAAAAGAATAAAAAGACACAATACCATGACTGGAATTCCCATATAACTCTCACGTTAGAAAATGAGACTTTTGACGATGTTTCGGTCCGACTTGAACCCGTGTGACTAGTTAATGGTATAAATAAAGCCAAAACGTCGTCATAAGTTTCATTCTCTTATATTTTGGTTATTTGTGTATATCAAGTACACTGAAAATGGTATGTGCAAACGTTGGGTATCTTTATTGTTGACTGAAACGTTTCGCCTCTGCATTAGGCTTCTTCAGTCAGTTACAGAGACCGCAGACGTAGTAGCGAAATAAAGATGATGTAATCACTCCATCAACCTTGGAGAAATATTTGATGGACTGATTACAACATCTTTATCTCCCTACTAAGACTGCTGCTTCACACACGGAGGGCCCGGGTTCGATTCCCGGCGGGGTAGAAACATTTCGACGTGTTTCCTTACACCTGTTGTCCTGTTCACCTAGCAGCAAGTAGGTACCTGGGAGTTAGTCGACTGGTGTGAGTCGCATCCTGGGGGACAAGATTGAGGACCCCAATGGAAATAAGACAGACAGTCCTCGATGACGCACTGACTTTCTTGGGTTATCCTGGGTCTCACTCCTCAACATCTAGCGCAGCTTGAGATGGACATGCACGCAGACATAGGTACCAGCCGCAATCCTACTTAGGACTCCTAATGAACGCTCGTCTCCCTCGTATACCTGTTCTTCAGTATCAGCTGCAGTTCGCCACTTGGATCCAGCGTACCACGTAAAGTCTAATTTCAGAGATAAATCATGATATATGTTTCTCTCCTGCGCTCCGGGTATTACAGACTGGGCGATTTTATGCATTCCCAATAACTTTGGTGCTTGAATGGTTACGGGCAGTGAATGTTCCCTGCAATTTCGCCGGCCTTATATGGGGCTGTCAGAGTAAGGAATTCTTCCAATCTAGAGTACAAGTGTCTTAAAGAGTATCATCACTGACTTGGTATCTCCTTTTGTGTAAGTTCTTGATATCCAGACTGTTATTTCACTGCATCAATGACAGTAACGCTATTGTGTTCTTCGAACGTAAGATCTAGTTAGATTTTCAAAACGATTTTCACAAAATACTTAAAAAAAAAAACAGTGTTAGGTAAAATATAATCGCATGATATATTAGGAAAGTTACCTAGGAAGAAGAGACTGAAATTAAAAACGTAAGGAATAAAGAGTGTCTGACAGACACAAAGGACTTAAGGATCGCAACAGAAATTAGTTACATTACTCAACTTTGGGTTATCCTGGGTTAATAATCAGAAATCTTCCTCTTGAAGCATTCAAGTGACTCACCTTAAAACGTTTATATATATATATATATATATATATATATATATATATATATATGCAAAAACAACCACTATGAAAAAATAGAAGAATTCCAAGCGCTTTCGTGATTACTCACATTATCAAGGAACTATAAAAGGAAACGTGAGAAGAAGGCTTATAAAGGGCAGAATACACCTCACAGTCACATCACACTAACAAAGACAACACCTCACAGTAGCGTAACATCTCACGACTCTGTGAAGAGGAACATATGTTCCTCTTCACAGAGTCGTGAAACTAACGAAAAAAAATATATTTCAATGTGTTTCTTGATTATTAAATTGTTAACTTATCTAAAATATATTTAGTTGGATTAGGCTAAATTAAATTGCGCTTGTTATAATAAGGTTAGGTAAGTTTTCTAAGATTCTTTTGTTACAAAATTATTAATTTTTAAATTAACAAATGAAAAAAAATATATATCTTTAAACGTATAAGAGAAAATTTTAGAAATGACTTAATTTTAAATGAGTTCTTACTAATTGACCAGTTATACCTGTTCGGCACGACATATATATATATATATATATATATATATATATATATATATATATATATATATATATATATATATATATATATATATATATTTATACACACACACATATATATATATATATTGCGACTGGCCAGGAATCAAATCCCCGGTATCTTACCACGCCACCTGGAAAGCTCGCCAAAATTCCGAGATGCCTTAGTTCACTCGGCCATCAATGCTTCAAACATCAGGTAGCCAGTACCACTGGACATGACACCCGCCAGCACATACGTGACCATGGAAACTACAGGACTAATTTCATTTTCCTCTCGTTTGGAATACTAGTCTTCACGAGCAGTACACATATTAATGCACCCACGATCGAGTGGTTTTAAGTAAATATCAATACTGCGACTGGCCACGTATGTGCTAGCATCAGGGGTGACATGTTCACTGGTACTGGCCACCTGATGTTTGAAGCATTGATGGCAGAGATTTATAATCTTATTTGCTATGTTGTACTACTGTATTTTTGTGACTTTTACATAAAGATATATACATATATTTTTTAACATATCGAGATAAAGTGACCCGAAAAACAATAAATATTTCACCATCAGTCACTCCATCACTGTCTTGCCAGAGGCACGTCCTACAGTTCAGATGCCCCCTCCAAACAGCAAATATCCCCACCCCTCCGTCAGAGTGCAGGTACTGTAACTGCCACCTCTAGGACACAAGTCCACCTAACCGGTTTCCCTGAATCCCTTCATAAATGTTACCTTACACTCCAACAGCATGTTAAGTCGTAAAAAACCACTTGCCTCCACTCACTCCTATATAATACTCAAGCCGCTCGCATACAAAACCTATCTCTTCCCGCTAACCTTTCCTAGGGCGACCCCCTGCCCCCATCTTCCCTCCACTACAGATTTATACATCCTCTAAGTCATCCTATTTTGTTTCATCATCCTCTATGTATATCCAACCCACCTCAACAACCCCACCTCAACAACCCCACCTCAACAACCCCACCTCAACAACCCCTCCTCAGTCCTCTGGTTAATGTTTCCTTTTTATTTCCAAGCTACGAATTCTCTACTTAATATTTACACTACACAATGCCACTCAGACACCACATTTCCATTGCCTCCAGCCTCCTCCTCGCTGCAACATTCACAACTCATGCTTCACACCCATAAAAGTGTTCGTACCACTATGATTCATTTCCATTTTTGCCTCTATGGATAATATTCTTCGTTGCCAAAAGTGCCTTAATACATCACTCACCTTTTTTCCCCCCATTGATTCTATGGTTTACCTCGTTTTTCGTAGACACTTCTGCCACTGAGTCCACCCTCAACTTCTGCACACATTCACTTCCTCCATACTCCCTCCTTCCATTCTGATATCCAATCATTTATTAACTATTTTTTGTTATCCTCATCAAGTTGCTCTTCCCTATGTTCACTTTTAACTTTCTTGTTTTACACACCCTTCTAAATTCGTCCACCAATCTCCCAAAAGCACAGTGTCATTAACAAAAAGCAACTGTAGAAACTCTCACTATGTATTAGACTCCTTATGTTTTAATCCCACCCTCCTCCCCAACACCCCTGCATTCATTTGTTTTTCAGCCCCATACATACATATGTTAAATAACCATAGTGACGTCACGCACCCCTGTCTAAGGCCTATTTTTACTGGAAAATAATCTCCCTCCCTCCTACATACCCTAACCTGAGCCTCACTATCCTCATAAAAACTCTTAACTGCATTCAGTAACTTACCACTTATTCTATACACTTGCAACATCTGCCACATTGCTCCCCAATCCGCCCTATCATATGCCTTATCTAAATCCATAAATGCAACGAAAACTTCCCTACCCTTGTCTAAATATTGTTCACTTATATGCTTCACTGTAAACACTTGGTCTACACATCCCCTATTCTTCCTAAAACCTCCTTGTTCATCTGCGATCCTGCTCTCCATCTTACCTTTAATTCTTTAAATAATAACTACCTGGTATACTCAACAGGCTTATTTCCCTATAATTCTTATAATTTCTTTTGCCCCCTTTTCCCTTTATACACAGGAACTATGCATGCTCTCTGCCTGGTCTCAGACCGAGCCGCGGGGGTGTTGACCCCAGAAACCCTCTCCAGGTAAACTTCAGGTCCCTAAAAACCTTCCCCTCTTTCATACATTTATTAAATAAAAACACCAACCACTCCAAAATTGAATCCCCACCTGCTTTTAACATTTTGGCCTTGCTCTATCACTGAAAGGGGGTAAAGACCCCCTTTCATTTTACAGCCTCACGCACGTCCCACACACTTACATCTGGTTCTTCCCCACTCCTAAAAGATGTTATACCTCCCTGGCTAATGCAATATATGCAGGTCTTTCTTGCCGCAGCCTTCTGTATTATTCTTACTGTATTATTGCTGTTATTGTTATTATTATTATTTGTATTATTATTAGATCATTATTATGGGGCCAATGGCTACCAGACCAGCTGTTCCTAACCTGGGGGGCTTGCCCCCCATAGGGGGCGTGAGTCATTTCCGGGGAGAGCAATGCGAACCCGGAGAAAAAACAAGGAATATACTGAGTATTTGCGATTGGCTCCTTTAAAATATCTTAGAATAGTTAAAAATAATAAAGTTAAAACTGAAAGCTAGTTTCTCAATCTTCCTATTTAAACAAAGAGGATTTCTGGGGGAAAATTTACATTTTCAATTTTATATTGAGAAAGGAGGGGGCGTGGGGGTGAGGACCAACTGCCATAGGGGGCGCCACCCCACAATAGGTTAAGAACCAAGATTCTCAAGATTGATCGACTGAACACATCGACTCCAGGCCGAGGAACTGATTACCTCCTCTTCCTCATTTTTCACCGTTTATCTATGTACTGGACTGAAGAAGCCACTGGCTGACGATACGTTTAAATCAATGAAGATTCGCAAATGTCGCACAAGTGTCTCATTCTTCAACTTGTCAGTTTTCTCAACCATTACATCTCAACCAATGCCTTTGACACACCATATTGCCTCGACCCCTTCATAAAAATTCCATTTCACCTATGCATGAGCTAGGTTATCCCGAGATGGTAATTGCCAAGCAATAGCAACTTCAGCTGTGCTGGAACGAAACTTTTAAAGCTCACATAGTTGATGAACCTTAACAGAATACTTTACGATATCCTCATTGGCCTACCGAATTCTCCCATCTCAGGCTGATAGATTTCCTATGAACCCCAGGGAAACAGAAAAACTGTTAGATTTCGTTTCCACTGTAACTGTCATGTAGTATACGGTAGCAGTACAATGCTGATATATCCAATTTTGCCGAGTAAAAGGAATGAAACGAGATCATCTTCTGAGAAAAACCCGCGTCATGTGATTTTCGCTTACGAATAAACCAACAAAAAATGTGAACCTGCGGGGCACGGGTATGAAATAGTTGATTGAATGTTGTGATGACGTGGAGCACCGGCCAGAGGTGAGGCTGAAGGTGACATTACTACAAACCGGGACAGCTGTAGCAGAGCGAAGTAATATTAATGGGGAAACACTAAACATGTAGAGATAAATACAGCACCTAAGGAATGAGAGGTAATAATGATTGATTCAAGGATGTGTAGAGCAGTTCCAGTTCCTTAATTCAAGGCACCTTCCTTGAAAGGGACGTACATGAGTAGGTATCCTGTCCTAGACATCATGACTAGTATGTTATTAATGGTCTACAATAGTATATTAAGACTATGATGGTGCTGGTGGCAGTCTAGAATATGTGGTCTTTCTACTATACATGTAGAATTATACATAATGATGAGGCTATTGGCTAACCATGTACGAGGAAAAAAACTTCCAAGAGATTTCAGACGTACTTCTTTAAAGAACAGCATGCCGAACAGAGGAGAGAGACGATAGTGAAGTAGATGGAAAATTACATTCGATGCTGCGGTGAAGAGTGAATGCCCTCGACACGGTGACTCAGACTCAAGTGAAGATATACAGACAGATGCCTCTACACTAGTCCCCGTTTCGACCCACTGAGTTTAGGGAATCAGCTAAGATGGTAGTATGGATAGACATGTTAATGAGCCTCTCTTAGTTTAATTCAAAAGCTTGTGTCCCTTGGGCAAAAAAAAGTGTGAAGGGTTCAGATAAACAACCCTTAAAAAGATGGTTATTAATGTGATGATTTGTAATGTTGATGCCGGGTCGTCTAGCAGTTTTGGATAAGTTAGGTTTTGCTTCGTATTCAGGAATTATGCGAAGTTACATAATAAACAGCAACTTTAGAAGTAGTTACATAAGTGACATTCTTAAAAGACGTTAACTAAGTGGCAACCTTAGAAGTTACACAAGTGGAAGCTTTAAATATTACACAAGTGGCAACATTAAAAGTTACATAAATGACGACCTTAGAAGACGTTACATAAGTGGCAAACTTAGAAGATTCACAGTGTGTTAGCGTAAGATGTCACTAGGACGTCCAAGACGAGATGATGCAAAGTTGATACAGGTCGAGGGTGTACCTCTGCTCTTACTGGCTGGTTACTCATCCATGAAAATACCCAGACTCGGGTCTTCTGTCATACGAGGCGCGGCTCAGCGATGCCTGTCCCATAGCTGGGTGGCGGGTAGACGTGTGAGGACACAGGAAGGTGGGGGTAGCCTCGGTCGTCCCTACACCGGCCCACCTTTACTGCGACCGCTGGCTTAGCCGGGCTGGACTGTATGTGTGCAACCTATCCTCCTTTTCTTAAGTTAATTTTCTCACGCGGTTCCCAAGATAAGTTTCTTAACGATTCCTGTAAACGTTTGCACACTGTTATCTTTAAGTTACTTAGGTAAGGTTAGGTTTCATAAAATTTTATAAAAGCGTATAATCAGTCACAAAAAAAAATGCAAATTAAAAGTACGTCCGCGATATGTCTGAAAAATATAGGTGACCTAAAGGGTGAGAGGTTTTATTATATGCGGCTAATGACTGGTGGTGCAAGAATGGGTCTGTGTGTGACAGGTGTGGTGGTGTATCCAGTCCCGGTCTGCACGCCACGCCAAGCCTTTGAGAAATAAATAATACATTCGCGCATTCTACACACTTGCTGTTGCCGCTGACTGTGGGTTCTGTAGAACTCCATTAACTAGTCTGCGTGACTAGTTCATGGTCAAAGTCAGAGCGAAACGTAGTCATAATTTTCATTCTCCCAAGTGCGGGTTATTTGTGTACTGTTCTAGTCACGGTATTGTGTCTTTATAATCTTGCTCCATGAATACTTACAACAACGGCAACAATAGTATTCATGTCCGTAAGGGTATGAATACTTACAAACACCATTTTAGCATCCCGATCTTCAAGTTCCTCCCAGAACTACCTTCACAAACATGAGACGAGATTCTTTACTATTTCGTGAAAGTAACGAACTGTGTACAATGTACTGGACTCGCACTTGCAATGACACTTATCAGTTCCCTCAAACACCACTTTCCACCGGCTGCGGCGCACTTACATATGCCGGGAGAAGTCAATAGAATCGTTTCAGAACAAGCTTTAATTTGGACAACGTTTCGCTATGTGCGGCGCTTGATAAACTTCTATACGGAACAAATGGTGGTCTCGGCAAAAGCTTGTTCTGCAACGTTTGTTTTTTCTTCTGAGTACGACATCTGAGATTCACTTGGGAGACAGTCTTCATCTACGACTTAAGAAACAGTGAATGTTTCGAGCATAGCAGTAGAAGTGCATTAGATGAAACACATGTTTATGGTTAAAAGGGGGAAAATAGAATAGAAGAGACGGTGGTGTGGGAGGATTCCTTCAAGTTACCTATATATATATAGAGAAAGATCGCAATCAGCAGGATTCGAAACCACATCAGGGGAGACTGGCAAGGTTCCCCAAAGTAATGCTCTAGACCACTCAGCCACAGATGCCTCAAAAGCTGAGTAGCCTTGTTTACAAACCTTGGCTTGTAAAGAAAGCTGTCCAACTTTTGAGGCATCTGTGACTGAGGGGTCTAGAGCTTCAATTGGGGAACCTTGCCAGCCTTTCCTGACGTGGTTTCGAATTCTGCTGACTGATATCTTTCTCTGTATATACCCACTTGTTTCTGCGTGGTGCATTGTTACCTGTATATGTGGCAGGTTGGTGTAACAACTCCAAGAGAGGAAAGACGAAATATTAAGTGAGGAGGAGAAGGAGGAGGAGGGGAGAAACACACTCAAGCATTCTAGGAACATCGCAGATTACACGATTATCCAGCTAATATTACAAATATTTATTCACTATACAAGCACGTTGTAACTAAGTTTGATAACATTTTACCAATGAACGCGGGATTCGTTACAGTTGCATTATGGTTATCCGTAAAGAAAGTGATAGTTGTGGATAAGGTTATTGCATATTGAAACAGCCTAGGATGAAGATGATAATGCCAATTGCGTCTCAACTATTTGGACAGCAATAAACTACTTCTCAGCAGTCACTCACAGGTCGAGTGGCGCTGCCCAAAATCTATAAAAAAAACATCTACTTTATAGACTCAAGCCAATCCATCTGCATGCACAGACTGGGATATGACGGTTTATTTTAGTTTAGGTTAGGTTTGGCTCAGTTAACGTTAATTAAACACTTACAGCATACATAAATGATAATGAATTCAATGATGCATTAAGGAGAGATAATGTTTTAGCGAGAGAAGAGAAACCTGAGGAAGCCACTAAGACTGAGGAAGCCACTAAGACTGAGGAAGCCACTAAGACTGAGGAAGCCACTAAGGCTGAGGAAGCCACTAAGACTGAGGAAGCCACTAAGACTGAGGAAGCCACTAAGGCTGAGGAAGCCACTAAGACTGAGGAAGCCACTAAGACTGAGGAAGCCACTAAGACTGAGGAAGCCACTAAGACTGAGGAAGCCACTAAGGCTGAGGAAGCCACTAAGACTGAGGAAGCCACTAAGACTGAGGAAGCCACTAAGGCTGAGGAAGCCACTAAGACTGAGGAAGCCACTAAGACTGAGGAAGCCACTAAGACTGAGGAAGCCACTAAGACTGAGGAAGCCACTAAGACTGAGGAAATCACTAAGACTGAGGAAGCCACTAAGACTGAGGAAGCCACTAAGACTGAGGAAGCCACTAAGACTGAGGAAGCCACTAAGACTGAGGAAGCCACTAAGACTGAGGAAGCCACTAAGACTGAGGAAGCCACTAAGACTGAGGAAGCCACTAAGACTGAGGAAGCCACTAAGAATACAAGACTGAGGAAGCCACTAAGACTGAGGAAGCCACTAAGACTGAGGAAGCCACTAAGACTGAGGAAGCCACTAAGACTGAGGAAGCCACTAAGACTGAGGAAGCCACTAAGACTGAGGAAGCCACTAAGACTGAGGAAGCCACTAAGACTGAGGAAGCCACTAAGACTGAGGAAGCCACTAAGACTGAGGAAGCCACTAAGACTGAGGGAAGCCACTAAGACTGGGGAAGCCACCTAAGACTGAGGAAGCCACTAAGACTGAGGAAGCCACTAAGACTGAGGAAGCCACTAAGACTGAGGAAGCCACTAAGACTGAGGAAGCCACTAAGACTGAGAAGCCACTAAGACTGAGGAAGCCACTAAGACTGAGGAAGCCACTAAGACTGAGGAAGCCACTAAGACTGAGGAAGCCACTAAGACTGAGGAAGCCACTAAGACTGAGGAAGCCACTAAGACTGAGGAAGCCACTAAGACTGAGGAAGCCACTAAGACTGAGGAAGCCACTAAGACTGAGGAAGCCACTAAGACTGAGGAAGCCACTAAGACTGAGGAAGCCACTAAGACTGAGGAAGCCACTAAGACTGAGGAAGCCACTAAGACTGAGGGAAACCACTAAGACTGAGGAAGCCACTAAGACTGAGGAAGCCACTAAGACTGAGGAAGCCACTAAGACTGAGGAAGCCACTAAGACTGAGGAAGCCACTAAGACTGAGGAAGCCACTAAGACTGAGGAAGCCACTAAGACTGAGGAAGCCACTAAGACTGAGGAAGCCACTAAGACTGAGGAAGCCACTAAGACTGAGGAAGCCACTAAGACTGAGGAAGCCACTAAGACTGAAGAAGCCACTAAGACTGAGGAAGCCACTAAGACTGAGGAAGCCACTAAGACTGAGGAAGCCACTAAGACTGAGGAAGCCACTAAGACTGAGGAAGCCACTAAGACTGAGGAAGCCACTAAGACTGAGGAAGCCACTAAGACTGAGGAAGCCACTAAGACTGAGGAAGCCACTAAGACTGAGGAAGCCACTAAGACTGAGGAAGCCACTAAGACTGAGGAAGCCACTAAGACTGAGGAAGCCACTAAGACTGAGGAAGCCACTAAGACTGAGGAAGCCACTAAGACTGAGGAAGCCACTAAGACTGAGGAAGCCACTAAGGCTGAGGAAGCCACTAAGACTGAGGAAGCCACTAAGGCTGAGGAAGCCACTAAGACTGAAGAAGCCACTAAGACTGAGGAAGCCACTAAGACTGAGGAAGCCACTAAGATTGAGGAAGCCACTAAGACTGAGGAAGCCACTAAGATTGAGGAAGCCACTAAGACTGAGGAAGCCACTAAGACTGAGGAAGCCACTAAGACTGAGGAAGCCACTAAGACTGAGGAAGCCACTAAGACTGAGGAAATCACTAAGACTGAGGAAGCCACTAAGACTGAGGAAGCCACTAAGACTGAGGAAGCCACTAAGACTGAGGAAGCCACTAAGACTGAGGAAGCCACTAAGACTGAGGAAGCCACTAAGACTGAGGAAGCCACTAAGACTGAGAAAGCCACTAAGACTGAGGAAGCCACTAAGATTGAGGAAGTCACTACGACTGAGGAAGCCACTAAGACTGAGGAAGCCACTAAGACTGAGGAAATCACTAAGATTGAGGAACCCACAAACACTGAGGAAGCCAATAAGGTTGAGGAAGCCACTAAGACTGAGGAAGCCACCAAGACTGAGGAACCCACCATGACTGAGGAAGCCACCAAGAGTGAGGAAGTCACTAAGACTGAAGAAGCCACTAAGACTGAGGAACCCACCAAGACTGAGAAACCCACCAAGATTGAGGAACCCACCAAGATTGAGGAAGCCACCAATACTGAGGACGCCACCAATACTGAGGACGCCACCATTACTGAGGACGCCACCAATACTGAGGACGCCACCAATACTGAGGACGCCACCAATACTGAGGACGCCACCAATACTGAGGACGCCACCAATACTGAGGACGCCACTAAGACTAAGGAAGCCACTAAGACCGAGGAAGCCAATAAGACTGAGGAAGCCACTAAGACTGAGGAAGCCACTAAGACTGAGGAAGCCACTAAGACTGAGGAAGCCACCAAGACTGAGGAACCCACCGGAGATGACCCGGGCCGGATGTACCGGCGAACCTACAACAACAACCTCGGGCCCGGGATCATGGTGCCCGCACCTCGGTCCCAAACCAGTACCCACTGTTTTAAATTAGCCTCTTAGGTCTGGTCACAGACCGGGCCGCAGGGGCGTTGACCCCTGGAATTCTCTCCAGTTCTCCAGGTAGGTTTTAGGCCTTATAACTACATGTCTACAAATCTATTATTTAATAAGGCTGTATCACAGATTGTGTAGTTTAGTGTATGGATGGAACAGGCAAGATATATATATATGTAGATACAGTATGTACACATTGAGTTTTGTATATCTCAGTATGCGGTATATGGGCACATTATTTATTACAAAAAAAATTCAATGAAAAAATATTAAGATAACTGCAATGCATTAACATATATTTTTTTCGCCAGTAAGACTCGGATTCCTTTAAGAACTAAAATTATTATCATTATTATTATTATGATTATTATATAATGGGAAGTCCTAAACCCTTAGGGATCAATAAACCTTGAAGAGATTAAGAAATAAAAGTTGACGGTTTGCAATTAAAACAAGAAAATTACTCTTAATTATCTCCGGGGATATTATTACTATCCATTATTAATAATTACACAAGGAAATAAAATTTAACTTTTTTTATCCAGCTCAGAAAGCAACCTGGTTGTTTTAACCTGCATCTGTCACCTCTAGCAGGTGTGTATGATGGCTACATTAACAAATTACAAACCCAGATGAAGTGTAACTAGTTCATTTATTGAGGACGTTTCGCCCATGCAGTGGGCTTTATCAAGCCCATAATGTAGGTTTTATTCGTTACTTGAGAAGGGCCACTGAGCTGTGTTGGTGACTGCAGCCAGGCTGCTCCACACCACCGCTGTGTTGGTGACTGCAGCCAGGCTGCTCCACACCACCGCTGTGTTGGTGACTGCAGCCAGGCTGCTCCACACCACCGCTGTGTTGGTGACTGCAGCCAGGCTGCTCCACACCACCGCTGTGTTGGTGACTGCAGCCAGACTGCTCCACACCACCGCTGTGTTGGTGGCTGCAGCCAGGCTGCTCCACACCACCGCTGTGTTGGTGACTGCAGTCAGGCTGTTCCACACCACCGCTGTGTTGGTGACTGCAGCCAGGCTGCTCCACACCACCGCTGTGTTGGTGACTGCAACCAGGCTGCTCCACACCACCGCTGTGTTGGTGACTGCAGCCAGGTTGCTCCACACCACCGCTGTGTTGGTGACTGCAGCCAGACTGCTCCACACCACCGCTGTGTTGGTGACTGCAGCCAGGCTGCTCCACACCACCGCTGTGTTGGTGGCTGCAGCCAGACTGCTCCACACCACCGCTGTGTTGGTGACTGCAGCCAGGTTGCTCCACACCACCGCTGTGTTGGTGACTGCAGTCAGTGCCACACCACCGCTGTGTTGGTGACTGCAGCCAGGTTGCTCCACACCACCGCTGTGTTGGTGACTGCAGTCAGGCTGCTCCACACCACCGCTGTGTTGGTGACTGCAGCCAGGCTGCTCCACACCACCGCTGTGTTGGTGACTGCAGCCAGGTTGCTCCACACCACCGCTGTGTTGGTGACTGCAGTCAGGCTGCTCCACACCACCGCTGTGTTGGTGACTGCAGCCAGGTTGCTCCACACCACCGCTGTGTTGGTGACTGCAGTCAGGTGCTCCACACCACCGCTGTGTTGGTGACTGCAGCCAGGCTGCTCCACACCCTGTGGGTGACTGCACCGGTTGCTCCACACTGTGTTGGTGACTGCAGCCAGGCTGCTCCACACCACCGCGTGTTGTAACTGCACCAGCTCTCCACACCGCTGTGTGTGACTGCAGCCAGGTCTGCTCCACACCACCGCTGTGACTGCGGTGCTCCACCCTGTGGTGACTGCAGCCAGGTTGCTCCACACCACCGCTGTGTTGTGATGCAGCAGCTGCTCACCAGGTGCTCATCCACCCGTGTTGGTACTGCAGAGTACAGAGACTAAAGCAGTTCTCAACCCTGTGTTGGTGACTGCCAGCCAGGTGTTTGACTCACATGTCACCACCGCTGTGGTGACTCCAGTGACCAACCGTGGTAGCAGCACTGCTCCACACCACCGCTGTGTTATCCACGCTCATCTCAGTGGAACTTTCCATTAAGTTTACTGTTCAGGAAGAACAAGATAAACAGTTTGCATTCTTGACGCGCTACTCAGCAATATTGTATACAATGGATTCACCGGCAAGATGGTGAATTAGACACGTGTGCAACATCTGGGTATCTTTACTTGTGGACGTTTCGCCCTCCAGTGGCTCTATCAACACAATATATGGACATAATATGAAAGACTGTAGAAATATATACAGCAAACAGTGGAAGATGAGGTAATGAGTCCCTCAGCCCAGGAGCAGGTGATGAGCACTGTAGTTTTGAAGAATCTGAAGCACAGGCAGGTTAGGTAAAGTAAGGAACGTCAGGAAACAGGACAAGTGTTTCCTGACGAGGGTCTTAGTCAGATGATGACCCTCCATTGGAGCTTTTGGTCATGTGATCGAGGCCTTCCGTTGGCTTACCGGTCCACCTTTTCAAAAATTTTGATTTTACCACAGGCAGGAAGACTGGTGCTTATATACTGGAGTCAGAACCAGTCTCCCTGCCTCTGCTTCAGATTCTTCAAGACTACGGATATCATCACCTGCTCCTGGGCTGAGGGACTCATTACCTCATCTTCCACTGTTTGCTCTATATATTTCTACAGTCTTCATATTATGTCCATGTATTATATTGATAGAGCCACTGGTTGGCAAATCGTCTACAAGTAAAGATGCCCAGATTTTGCACATGTGGCTAATATCGTCCTCAGAAGTGCTGTCCTTTAACGCTTATTAATTAGAAATCTAATCAATGTTATTTGTTGGCACCATGACACGAGAACCAAGAGCGGGGTTGATCATCGACTACACCTTCGAGCATGCAGAATTTCAAGTCCTGCTTTCCTTGAAGAGTAGTGTCCTTATATTCATCAGACACTAACTAAACTGTAGTTTCCTTCCCACTTCATCAATGACAGTGTGGGCCAATAGCTCTCTTGCAGTGCTCCTTTTACTCCACTTCTACTACCACCATCACTACTACTAGTATTACTTCGCTTCACTCCCCTTGCTGTCTACTATTCCCACTACTTACTAATACCACTGTAGATTATTCCCACAGCCAGGCGGGAGCGATCACCGTGGAGATTTGTTGCTCTGCCAGTTGTTAAAGTGACTTACAGCATCGCTAATACACTCGTCAAAGCCCCCATGACTTCTACCACACTTAAAGTTCTAGTCGAGATGCAACCCCATCTGACTCGCCAGTCTAAAGTAAAATTAAACGTTATCTCGTGTGGAGGATTGTGAAAAGCTTCACCTGGGAGACAGTTGCAGAAGCTTGGCACAATATGTGAGAGCAACAACAGTACGCCTGGAAGTAGGCATGGGAAGAACAATGACTGCGTCATTCACCGTAACTCTCACATTCACCGTAACTCTCACATTCACCTTATGAACTTTAATGAGGCCAGAGTTATCATCAGTGAAGAGGACATACTCGAACGATCATGTCTAGAATGTGAGATGCTTGCAACTACCAACACTGCCGCTCACAACACTGGCAGCTGTCTGTTACTGTGGAAGTTCAACGAAATTAATTCAACCCCACCAACACACTACCATTAGATTGGTAGTGGCCTCCGCTCCACCGCACCGGACCTCGCGCTCTCTCAACCACTTTAATCGTGTATATACCCCGCTTACTCCCATTCTGTATCAGAGCGGGAAAGCTCTTCCCCAGCGAAAAATATCCTCAATACATATGCTAGTACTACACATGTGTCATATTTCACACTTATTCAGATATCTACCAGCTTTAGAACAGTGCTAGAATTACCGACAAAATGTTAGGTAAAAAGAACATAGATGCAATTAATGTGACATTTTATTGTGGCAATAAAATGTCAAATGAGTTGCATGACATTGCTCACAAGCAAACAAACACACGCCCTTGTCAACGTTGTTATTTGGCTTAGCTCTTACTACTAACCAATTAATAATGTTATTATAACTGTATGCTATATTAATGATTACTCAATAACACATATCTTAAAAGCAGTACTAAATATTTACTCAAGTCTTCAGGTGTCAGTCCGAAGTTTCAATTAAGATTTTCTGGCAGCATCATGAGCTACTCATATAAATCACTGTGGATAATATAGAGCTTTAAGAGTATATGTTTCGTGTATCTCGTGTAACTTAGATGGCACACACAATAAACGCGTAGCAACATCGACAAAATTACGAATTTTAATATTAATTATTAATAATCATTGCATATAAGTAATGATAGTCGGCGTGCGATTCTTCATCTATTTTGATGGTTACAAATGATTATTGATTATTTACAAATGATTATTGATTCTAGTTCAGGTAATAAAAAAAAAGGTAATTCTGGCCCACAGAGGTTTCACTTTACGTTTAATAACAGGTTTCTAACTAATTCTGGGACGGTGAATTCAAATCTGAACGTAATTACACTCCAACATCTACAGTTTCGGTGAAACAAAAAAACCCACGATTTCACCAAGACATAGATAGCCATTATGGAGAAGAGATATCAGAAAAACCTGATGACCAGTTTGATGGTCGACTACTGCTGCTGGACACCTATACTGAATATGTTGACTGTTTTGGAAGCGATCAGCGATTTTCCTTTATCTCCACCAATATATTATATGTTCGGACCAGTGGTTTGTTTAGGCTGTCACACTTTCCCTCAGAACCCAGGGTGATACATTACCTGGTCCCACTACCTTCCTTGTCTTCAACTACATCAACATCTTTTTTACTTCTACGTTTATTTCAACATTTGTTGGTTGTGATCTATTTTTCTCTCGCTTTTCATATTTCTGCTTCCAGAGTGTACACACTCTGGAAACTTATGCCTTTACCTTTGTCATATACCTCTGATGAGTTTCGAGAGTTTTCCTACTTCCGGCCCTGAGCCAGGCTTGTCTGCTAACGGCCTGGTCAACCAGGCGCTTGCTACTGGCGGCCTGCTGCCCCACATATCACAGCCTGGTTGATCTGGTTCTACCTGGGGGGTCTGACCTGGAGGGTATTCCGGGGATCAACGCCCCCGCGGCCCGGTCCACGACCAGACCTTCTTGCTGGAGATTTTTATCCAGTTTTCTCTTGAGACCTTCATTTCCGGCAGTGTTTCTGGTATCTTTTGGCAAGGTGTGCTGTATAACCCCTGTGGTTTAGCGCTTCTTCTGATTATAATAATAATAATAATAATAATAATTATTTTGGCAAGGTGTTTAATAGTCTGGGACCACGGATGTTGATCAAATATTCTCCTGTTGTACTTTTTATTTAAATTATTGTACATTTCCTCTCATAGTTCTCACTCCAGTATGCCGTTATAGCATTGTAAAGATTTAGGACTAGTTCCTCAAGTTTGTTTAATTCATGCTAAGCGCTAAACCCATGTGGGTCATTCAGCTCAAGACGTGGTGGAGGCTTGATCCTCCGTCTGCTGAAAGCGAGACAGACGTGTTTCCTATTTGTACTCACCTATATGTTGTTCCTCAAGTACTTTCCACATATGTATCATCATCACTCACTCTCTCTCTCTCTCTCTCTCTCTCCTCCAGCGAGTATATATTTAGGATTTTGAGGCGTTCCTAGAAATTTGTGTGGTTCGTAAATGATTCAGTATTTGTTTGGGCTGCGATGTATCCCCTGCCTTGCATGGAGCCGTCAACACTGAATACTCTAAATGAGAGAGTACAAGCGATCTGAATAGTGTCACCATTAGCACTATTTCCTTTATTTTGAAAGGCTTCATTATTCACGCTGTCATTTTGCCGGAAATCGTGACATTTGCATTATTGCATTCTCTGAAAGGTCAGCTGACACAATTACTCCAAAAGTCTTTTCCATGTTCTTTTTGTTCTATTTGATGATCCTTTTAAGTTTTGTATACAGCGTTCCTTTTGAGTTCTTCATTCTTTCATATCTAAGAAACGGAACTTATCACCACTGAACATCATATTATTCTCCACTGCCCAATGGAAAACTTTGCTTATTTCTTCCTGGAAATAAATGGTATAAAATACCGACACAATGGAAAAAATAAACACATAAGCAGTATAATGTGATCCTTTATTGACAACGTTTCGCCCACGCAGTGGGCTTTATCGAGTCACAGACAGATCTACCTGGAAAATGAGCAACATGGAGATATATAGGGTACAGTCAGGTGGAGAATGCTGGGTCAGGTGGAGAAAGCTGCATGTGAGTCTTAAAGTAGTGTGATAGTTAAAAACATAGTGTGACTTAAAGGACCTGCAGTGTACAATTCTTGAGTTCTAGGTGGGATAGCGTTGAAGAAGTTTCTTGGCAATAGGTTCAGCTATGTTGTAGAAGCCGTTGTTCTGGTTGAAGTTGTTGGATATACAGATGAGTGATGATTCTAGGATTCTTCGGTATTGCGTGTTGTCTTCTCTGGCGATGAGTCTTGCGTTTCTGTAGTTGATTAAATGGTTGTGTAAATTTCGGTGTTGAACACAGGCATTTCTTGAGTCGTCAGATCTGCCTGCGTACTGGTGTTCTGAAATGCGTGTTTGTAGGTCTCTGGATGTTTCGCCAACGTATAATTTGCTGCAGCCATTACAAGGGATTGTGTATACCCCTGCCGTGGATTGAAGCTTTTCCTGTCTGTTACTGGTAATGTCCTTGATGGTGGTGGATGTGGAGAGAAGACACTGCTGAGAAGAGATACATAGTCCTTCCCACCAACTCCATTTCCAAACAAGTTTCCAACATTTTTTCTAAGACCTCATTCCGAGTATCCACCTTCACACACATCCACCACCATCAAGGACATTACCAGTAACAGACAGGAAAAGCTTCAATCTACGGCAGGGTATACACAATCCCTTGTAATGGCTGCAGCAAATTATACGTTGGCGAAACATCCAGAGACCTACAAACACGCATTTCAGAACACCAGTACGCAGGCAGATCTGACGACTCAAGAAATGCCTGTGTTCAACACCGAAATTTACACAACCATTTAATCAACTACAGAAACGCAAGACTCATCGCCAGAGAAGACAACACGCAATACCGAAGAATCCTAGAATCATCACTCATCTGTATATCCAACAACTTCAACCAGAACAACGGCTTCTACAACATAGCTGAACCTATTGCCAAGAAACTTCTTCAACGCTATCCCACCTAGAACTCAAGAATGGTACACTGCAGGTCCTTTAAGTCACACAATGTTTTTAACTATCACACTACTTTTAAGACTGTCACATGCAGCTTTCTCCACCTGACCCAGCATTCTCCACCTGACTGTACCCTATATATATCTCCATGTTGCTCATTTTCCAGGTAGATCTGTCTGTGACTCGATAAAGCCCACTGCGTGGGCGAAACGTTGTCAATAAAGGATCACATTATACTGCTTATGTGTTTATTTTTCTTATTTCTTCCTGCATTTTTTTATTCGTGTCTTCTACCAAGGTGATTTTCGTGCTTATTTTGGTAACGTCGGCAATTGATACAAAACTGTGGAAAGAGTGCTTTTATCTACGAGGATACGAAACAATAGAGGCGCCAGGACCGTGCCTTGAGGGTATTGTGCTTCTTTTTTCGTTAATACTTATTTTTTCTTTGCTACCACTCATTATGTTCTATCTGCCAGAAATTTGAATGTCTATTTGCCTATTTTTCCTTGTTATATATCGCCCTCGTTTTGTGTGTAATCACCCACTTATCGCATTTGTTAAATGCCTTTGCGAAATCTGCAAATGGAACACCGCCGTTTTAGTTTTCTTCAAACGCCTCCGTAATTCTGTCATAGTGGTTTAGCAGTTGTGACAAGCATGATCTCCCAACTGGTTTGGGTTGTGCAAATTGAACTATCCCATGAAATTTATAATTTGGTGTCTCATCACTCTTTCGAAGACTTTTATGATGTGCGAAGTTTGGGTTACCATTCAGTAAATTTTCGCTAGCGCTCTACTGTGTCCCTCGTGCAAAGCAACTACATGGGCACACTTTAAGGTCTCTGGTATTTCACCTTAATCTAAGTTCTTTCTCCAAAGTATACCGAGTGTTCGTGCTAGTGCGAATTTGTACAGTTTTATAAAGATTTCCTCAAATCTGGTCCAGGTGCTAAATGAACGGGCATGTTTTCAATTTCTTGCTCGACTTCTATGGGACTCATCATACTTATGTCAGTTACATGGTCTGCATGGCCTGTATGGCTTGCATGGCCTGGATGGCCTGCATGGCCTGGATGGCCTCCAGGGTCTGGATGGCCTCCAGGGTCTGGATGGCCTTCGTTCTCCACTCTGCTTTCGTTCAGTGAGTTACTGAACATCACTTCACATTGGTCTTTCGGAATTTTGTTTATTTCCTTTTCATCGTCAGTAAACAAACTGTGGATAGTTCTTAACTTGAATTCTAAGTTCGTATAGAAATATTTGGTGTTTCTTGCGATGTTTCTTCAGTGACTGGTTAAGGTTTTTGATCTATTTTGATCATTTTAATATCGAGTTCTTCATGTATATCTGTCAAAATCTGTTGGTTTGGTTTCCTTCTGCCCATTGGCGTGCCAGTGTAAATTTAAATAAACAAAAATTTCACTGAGTTGAGCTCTAGCACTTGAGCCCGACTCTTTATTTATGTTTGGCTGCTTCTTGTATGTACTGTCCTCTGGTTCCACTTTTCTTCAGCCTCAAACTCTTCTAAAATTTCTTGTCTCACAATTTAATTCGTTTTAATCAGGGGAGTAGAGCCAAACCCGTAGGGGTCACGTATCGCCGGGAGGCACTGGAAGCAGTGAATTGGGATAAGTTCAGTTACCTGGATCAAGAGCCCCTCGCCCTCATCCCGGCAGCTTCCTGGAGGGGCTGTCTTCAAGGCTTCTTGCACTCTTTGGCTCATTCTGGTGGCACACTGCCATCTGTGGAGTACTTGCTGCAGCTGCGTGTGCTCCACACTGCAGCTGCGTGTGCTCCACACTGCAGCTGCGTGTGCTCCACACTGCAGCTGCGTGTGCTCCACACTGCAGCTGCGTGTGCTCCACGCTGCAGCTGCGTGTGTTCCACGCTGCAGCTGCGTGTGCTCCACACTGCAGCTGCGTGTGCTCCACACTGCAGCTGCGTGTGCTCCACACTGCAGCTGCGTGTGCTCCACACTGCAGCTGCGTGTGCTCCACACTGCAGCTGCGTGTGCTCCACACTGCAGCTGCGTATGTTCCACGCTGCAGCTGCGTGTGCTCCACACTGCAGCTGCGTGTGCTCCACGCTGCAGCTGCGTGTGTTCCACGCTGCAGCTGCGTGTGCTCCACACTGCAGCTGCGTGTACTCCACGCTGCAGCTGCGTGTGTTCCACGCTGCAGCTACGTGTGTTCCACGCTGCAGCTGCGTGTGTTCCACACTGCAGCTGCGTGTTATTCGTCCTGAGCTTATTTTCAGGCTAAGATCTGGTATCCTACCCCCGATAATTACCTGGTAAGACCTGGTATCCAACCCCCGTTAATTACCTGGTAAGACCTGGTATCCTACCCCCGATAATTACCGGGTAAGACCTGCTATCCTACCCCCGATAATTACCTGGTAAGACCTGGTATCCTACCCCCGTTAATTACCTGGTAAGACCTGGTATCCTACCCCCGTTAATTACCTGGTAAGACCTGGTATCCTACCCCGATAATTACCGGGTAAGACCTGTATCCTACCCCGATAATTACCGGGTAAGACCTGGTATCCTACCCCCGTTAATTACCTGGTAAGACCTGGTATCCTACCCCCGTTAATTACCTGGTAAGACCTGGTATCCTACCTCCGATAATTACCGGGTAAGACCTGCTATCCTACCCCCGATAATTACCGGGTAAGACCTGCTATCCTACCCCCGATAATTACCGAGTAAGACCGTTATCCTACCCCGATAATTACCGGGTAAGACCTGGTATCCTACCCCGATAATTACCGGGTAAGACCTGCTATCCTACCCCCGATAATTACCGGGTAAGACCTGGTATCCTACCCCCGATAATTACCGGGTAAGACCTGGTATCCTACCCCCGATAATTACCGGGTAAGACCTGCTATCCTACCCCCGATAATTACCGGGTAAGACCTGGTATCCTACCCCCGATAATTACCGGGTAAGACCTGCTATCCTACCCCCGATAATTACCGGGTAAGACCTGCTATCCTACCCCCGATAATTACCGGGTAAGACCTGGTATCCTACCTCCGATAATTACCGGGTAAGACCTGCTATCCTACCCCCGATAATTACCGGGTAAGACCTGCTATCTTACCCCCGATAATTACCGAGTAAGACCTGCTATCCTACCCCCGATAATTACCGGGTAAGACCTGGTATCCTACCCCCGATAATTACCGGGTAAGACCTGCTATCCTACCCCCGATAATTACCGGGTAAGACCTGGTATCCTACCCCCGATAATTACCGGGTAAGACCTGCTATCCTACCTCTATTTACAGACTAAGAACTATTATCCTACCTCAGGTCACCTGCAGGCAAAACTCTGTTATCCCTCGTCCGCTAATTTACAAGCAAAGAGATGTAATCCTACTTCAACTAATTTACAGAGAGCTGTTATCTTGAGGCCGCTAATTTACGGGCTAAAAAGTGTTACTCTACCTCAGCTCATTTACAGGATAACAGCTGTTATCCTACCTCAGCTAATTTCAAGACTCAGATCTCAGGTACCACGCCCCCAGGATGCTACTCACACCAGTCGGCTAACACCCAGGTACATATTTACCTCTTAAGTGAGCCAGAGACAACATATGTAAGGTAACTTGTCCATACATCTCGCCCAGCCTGGGAATCAAACCCGGGTCTCCGTCGGTTGTCAGACAAAGGCGCTCCCGCTGAGTTGATTTAAAGAATTCTTGAGGTTACTGAAGGCAATTCCCGTGTTTGCTGGTGTGATTTGCGCCACTGATGTTATTGTGTGTGTAGCCGGTGTGAGATTACCCGTGATGATGTTTGTATCCAGAGTCTTGTTTTATTTCCTGTTTCTGTGCACGGTCGGATGTGTGCACGGTCATGTGTGCGCGGGGTCGGGTTTATGTCCGGTCATGTGTGTGCACGGTCGGGTTTATGTGCTTTCGGGTATGCGCACGGTCGGGTTTATGTCCGGTCATGTGTGCGCACGGTCGGGTACATGTCCTTTTATGACCTTATACAGGATATTATCATGTCTCCTCCTTTCTTGCTTTAGCAGCGTGGACATCCTCAGTGTCTTCACCAGCGTGGACATCCTCAGTGTCTTCACCAGCGTGGACATCCTCAGTGTCTTCACCAGCGTGGACATCCTCAGTGTCTTCACCAGCGTGGACATCCTCAGTGTCTTCACCAGCGTGGACATCCTCAGTGTCTTCACCAGCGTGGACATCCTCAGTGTCTTCACCAGCGTGGACATCCTCAGTGTCTTCACCAGCGTGGACATCCTCAGTGTCTTCACCAGCGTGGACATCCTCAGTGTCTTCACCAGCGTGGACATCCTCAGTGTCTTCACCAGCGTGGACATCCTCAGTGTCTTCACCAGCGTGGACATCCTCAGTGTCTTCACCAGCGTGGACATCCTCAGTGTCTTCACCAGCGTGGACATCCTCAGTGTCTTCACCAGCGTGGACATCCTCAGTGTCTTCACCAGCGTGGACATCCTCAGTGTCTTCACCAGCGTGGACATCCTCAGTGTCTTCACCAGCGTGGACATCCTCAGTGTCTTCACCAGCGTGGACATCCTCAGTGTCTTCACCAGCGTGGACATCCTCAGTGTCTTCACCAGCGTGGACATCCTCAGTGTCTTCACCAGCGTGGACATCCTCAGTGTCTTCAACCCTTCATCATAATTCACATTTTTTTTAACTCTGGTAGCCATTTTGTTGTTCTTTGAACGGCTTCTAAGTGATCCGAGTGTTTACGTGTGTGGATCCCGTGTAGCCCCGCACAATCCAATTTTGGTCTAATGTATGTCGTAAACTGATGCTTTTATCGTGTCTGCCTAGTTATTGGACGATGCAAAAACTTTTCCCGATACCGATTCTCAATTTTTAGGCCGATTCCGATATTATCAAATTTAGCCGATACCTAACGATACCGATGATTCGGCACACCCCAATTTCTCCATCCATGTGCCCACAAAGTGGTTTGATAATTCACCGGTGAAGCATACGAGTTTCTTACAATTTTGTTTAATAGGATCGTTCGGAGACAATTTTTTTTAATAATAATAACTCCCAGGTCTCTTTGATACATTCAATATTTTATATCAATATTCTTCATGTGGCTTCACTTCGCTTTCTCCCATATCCATTACATGATATTTACTTTATCTACATTACATCATCTGTTACTATGTTTGCTCCGTTTATCTAAGTCGTATTGTAGAGATTTGTAATATATATACCTTTGAAGAGTTTCGAGAGTATCTACTCTCTGCTAATAATTTATTATTGTTTGTTTGATCGGCAAATGTATTTATATAGTTTTTTATTCCTTCTGATAAGTCATTTACGTAAATTGTAAACGTCCTTTACGATCCTTGCGACACCCCACTTGTCACATCTGCCCATGGTGATATTTTTCCTCTTAGAGTTGTACTCAAATGTGTGTACACCCAGGCGTGTGTACACCCAGGCGTGTGTACATCCAGGCGTGTGTACATCCAGGCGTGTGTACATCCAGAGGTGTAAGCTTATTCACATATAGATACACATAAATAGTTACATAAATTATCATACATAGCAGCATATGTGTAGATTACCTAGGATAACCCAAACAAGTGTGCACCTATGTGTGTGCACACAGGTGTGTGTGAACCCAGGTGTGTGCACTAATCTACCTGAGTTACCCGTGATCGACTAACAGCTCCAGGACCCCAACTCTTAACCATTAATCTCTTAGTGTAATGTTTCACTTATTTTATTGACACATTGGTCGGTATTAATTGATGATTCAATACTCATTAATTAATATATTTCTCAGAATTAAAGTAGGTTTTATTTACAGAATTGATGTTTGTCCCAGTGTTAGTTTTAAGTGTTATTTCAGTAGTTATTATCTTGATTTGCGATACCGATACTAAATTGTAGTACGATACCTAGGCTGATACCAAAAAAAAGTCGATACCCATCGATACCGATACTATCACTCAATTTTAAGCCGTTACCGATACCATTAAAATTAGCCGATACCATCGATTCCGATACAATGACACTCCTCTAATATTAAGACATGCTTTAAATTTATACTGAGACATAGATTAATACTGAGATGTGTGTCTTAGTGTCTTATACCTTCTCTTGATTAATAAATGTTTTAGCTAAAATATTTAATTCATGAAATAATTAATGTAATAATTTGTCCTGGTAGTGATATAATATCCAGTATTAACGAATATTTACGTATTAATTTAATATCCATTATTAACGTATTGTATATCTCGGTATTAATTAAATACGCATTATTAACGTGCTGTATATCTCTGTATTAATTAAATACGCATTATTAGCGTGCTATATATCTCGTTATTAATTAAATACGCATTATTAACGTGCTGTATATCTCGGTATTAATTAAATACTCAGTAGTAATTTGTTTGGTATTAATGTGTCCCATTATTAATATTGTGTACTTATCTAATGTATATATTAAAATAAATATACGTATTATCTTCCTTTGTAAGGTACAAGTTCAATCATTTACAACTTACAGACAAGTGTCTATACTAAATGCAGCTTTATACATCAAAGTCTTAAACTACAATTATGAAAAAGACACTGACAGCATGATAATAGATTTCTCATACACATTTTGTTTATTAGTATAGAAGTATGAGATATATTTCTAGCAAAATACAGATCAATTATATTATAAATATATTCGGAGTGAACAGTGTCCCAGGACAGAAACATTTTTACAATATTTTGTCCCAAGAATTTTAATAGAAAAATCTGATATATTTCTAATAAAATACAAATAAAGTAGATATGATATGGTTGACGTCACAGCGAAGCAAGGTATTCCCGGATCACAATCCCAACAACTTGTATATTTGCTGGAAAACGCTGATCATACACCCTCACCCTCCCTAAAAATGATTTGGGCAAAGAAGGGCAAGTAATGTGATAACAGTTCAGGAAAGTTAGATAAAAGACGTAGCTACCCGACAGGTAAAACGTTTCTCTCTCTCTCCTTGGTCAAAACGTTGTTGTATAAAAGGTTTTTGCAGATTTATGTCTTCGTCAGTTACTTATCTCGGCCACTACGATGAGCGTTTGTCTTTATATGGGGAAGAAATTCTGCAGTAGCCCCTTATGTTGTGATCATTTTGTTTTACGGATCAGACCGGAAAGCCAGCGGTAGGTCTCGGTCATACGGCCAAAACCTCAACTGAGTGGTTCATAATATGACTAAGACCCGCAGAGAATTTTTCCATTCTTCTCATAAATAAAACACCACCCCTACGAGGTATTGTTTACATATGATTGAAAGCCTAAAGTCGATCAAATAGGCATCAGAAATTGCTAAGGCAGAAAAATTAGAAGCAAATCACATCTGAATCAGAATCTATAAATTCAATAAACTTCATAAAATAATATATATATATATATATATATATATATATATATATATATATATATATATATATATATATATATATATATATATATATATATATATATATATATATATATATAATGAAACACTATGAAAATAGAGGAATTCCAAGCGCTTTCGTGACTACTCACATTATCAAGGAACATTATCCTTGATAATGTGAGTAGTCACGAAGGCGCTTGGAATTCCTCTATTTTTCATAGTGATTGTCTTGCATATTTTGATATCACCTGTTTGATCTTGATATTTTATTATATATATATATATATATATATATATATATATATATATATATATATATATATATATATATATATATATATATATATATAAAAATCGTGCCGAATAGGTAAAACTAGCTATTCTGGCTTAAATAGCAATGCTCTTCTTGCCGAATAAGGCAAGCGAAAATTTGTGCTTGTAATAATTTCGCAAAAATCATTCTGAACCTAACGAAAAAAATATATTTCATTGTGTTTGTTTATTGTTAAATTATTGTAAACTTATCTAAAATATATTTAGTTGGATTAGGCTAAATTAAGTTGCGCTTGTTATAATAAGGTTAGGTAAGTTTTCTAAGGTTCTTTCGGTACAAAATTATTAATTTTTACATTAACATTAATTAAAAAAATATTTATCTTTAAACGTAAAAGAGAAAATTTTAGACAGTACTTAATTTTAAATGAGTTCTTGCTAACTGTCGTGCCGAATAGATAAAACTGGTCAATTAGCAAGAACTCATTTAAAATTAAGTCCTTTAAAAAAAATTATCTACGTTTAAAGATATATTTTTGTTCATTTATGTTAATGTAAAAATTAACAATTTTGTACCAAAAAGAACCTTAGAAAAATTACCTAACCTTATTATAACAAGCGCAACTTAATTTAGCCTAATCCAACTAAATATATTTTAGATAAGTTTACACTAATTTGGAAGCTCAGCTCAGTCTAAGGAAACTCAGGAAAGTCTCAAGGAAATTCTAATCAAGGAAACAGCTCAGTCGCCCGACTCAAAATGGCAGCCAAAACTAAGAATGATTACGGTATATTAATACACACAATGCCTGTGAAATAAGTAAATGGAAAAGCGAGAAGATAGATCTTCAATCTTTTAAAAAATCGGACTCAAAGAGTAACATCAAAATAAAATCATAGGCCGCCACAGTATAACGCAGTGTTCTTCAAGACAGTACTCGCATTATTATGACGCTGATAAAGATACGAATCATAGCACTGTAACATTTTTCGTAGATACTAGAATTTGTTTGGTAGTAGCAACCATCAAGGACCCAACAAACCTCCAAGCCGATGTAAATCGGATAACAAAGACCAGCATTGCAGGCTAGGGAATGTGCTATCTAGACTAGCATATTACAGCACACTAACAACCTCCTTAAGGGCACATAAGTTAGGTTTCAGTTCAGTTCAACACTTTACCTATTGATAATGCCTTAATTCGGTAAAACTATACTCTCTGGAGCGTAGGGGAGAAAGTCATTAAAAATGATATATATATATATA
The DNA here is from genome assembly GCA_009830355.1 of Cherax destructor. Classification (NCBI taxonomy): domain Eukaryota; kingdom Metazoa; phylum Arthropoda; class Malacostraca; order Decapoda; family Parastacidae; genus Cherax; species Cherax destructor. Next base: position 157,974 of record WNWK01000772.1, read on the forward strand.
TATATATATATATATATATATATAAAGAAATTAACAATAGACTACTCTTATTAGCCTTAAAAAAAAAGTTCTGACCAGCCGAGCTGTGGTACCGACGTTGAAATGGAGGCGGCTAACATCTGACTGACCAGACAATCAGCCAGGAGTCCTGGTCTGAGGCCAAACAGCAGGGTCAATGACCCTCAGAAACATCTTCATGAACAATCACCCATGCGAGACAATTTATCACTCTTCCTCTAGTGGTATAGAATGTCTGTTGCAAATACACTTTAAAAATTGCCGTGGGCGCTTGGCGTGATAATGTGAGATTTTACCAAAGATATTTTACAAATGCCATAATAATAATAATCATAATAATAATAATAACGATAAAGCTGTTCCAATAAAAGTTTGTTCTGAAACCTATCTTTTCTTCACAATAATAATAATAATAATAATAATAATAATAATTATAATAATAATAATAATAATAATTATAATAATAATAATAATTATAATAATAATAATAATTATAATAATAATAATAATTATAATAATAATAATAATTATAATAATAATAATAATTATAATAATAATAATAATAATAATAATAATAATAATAATAAATAAAATAATAAAATAATAGTAATAATAATAAATTTAGTCATAATGGTGGTAACAACAGCTCGCTCACCGTAAACATTATAAACATAAGTTAAATATACTGATAACTGTCACCTCTACCTGACCGCAGGTCCCATAATCCAAAACTCGAGAACGTTGAGCTGAAGTACAATGAAGCTCCTAAAGATTTAAGGTGATGTCAGAATGAATGACTTTGTCTTACCTGTGTTGTGAGGGAAGAGCTCAGGTGACCCAGTGGTTCGCCAGCTTGATGGAGGAGGTCGATCAAACTTCTGATAATGCCGTTTAAACTCCTGTGTTCAAACGCTTTCTAAGTGCAGTGAAACGCCTACATAAAGCGTATTAGCTCTGATGAGACAATCGAACAGCCTCGAGGAAGTTCAAAAGCCAGGTAAGGAAATTCGAAACCCTGAGGAATTTCGAGCAGGTATCAAAGGAGTGACTCAAGGTAACAAGCAGCTCACGACCTCTAACGTTAGTGTGTCTAAAACAAAGAAAATTTCAGCATATGTTCCAGAGAGTCGTTATAGGACAGGCGGGTAGGCCTAGGGTAGGAACAGCCTCTTATTCGGGCTTTAGGCCTAGTCTCCCGCCAGTTTACCAGCGCCCAGTCCTCTTCATTGCGTTATCTTCCTTCGGAATAATTTAACTGTTCACAGCTATGAACCTTTTTTATGAAATTGTTTGCCAGCCGTTGTTGATATACTGTGAGACTGACTGTAAATATATATATTTATATAGATATAATTATTATTACCGTACTTATATTTCTGTTCAGGTACACTAATAAGGACACATTTAGTATTCAATACATAAACAATGCCTCTTCAACAGGATTCGAATTTAACATATAAAGAAGGTATGTGGAGTACACCTGCCTGTCCTATGTGTCAGCCTAACACACAGTAAGCCATTCACTTGTGAGCTTCAGAACACCTCTGAGTGGTCACAAGACAACACCCACTGGTGTGTCAATGTGTGGAGCAAACCCGGGTCCAGTGTTATCTCCCAACACGACACTTGCCTCAACACCAGAGACCGTCACCACAGCCCCGCCCAGCGCCACCCTCCGCTTACCACACTCACACTCCTATTAACAATTTCGGCGTCAAATTGAACAGTGGTCATGTGTCGCAGTTACACGCGGATGTAGACACTATACAAGGGACAACCCACCGTTCACAGCAGGTGGGTACTGACTGCCCAGGAGGAGCTGAGCCACACGCAACACGCTGGCGACTTGGGCCGGGCACTGTGCTGGCTGGCCAGCGCGCAAGGTGATTTATTGCCTCTAACCTTCACTCGCATTCAATTTCAACTAAACACCGGAAAGGATACGAGGTAAATCAAGTGGTTGCTCCAGGCTGGATGAGGAGCTAGACTGGGGGCCTTGGCAGTACCGCGGGTGATGGTAGTGTGTGTGGTGGTAGCTGGGACGGGAGGCGAGGCAGGTTAACACGACCACCACGACACACACAAGGCGACTGACAAGAGTCAGACCCACCGTCGCTGGCAGTGGCTATAGAAAACGAGATGTTGAGACGTTGTGTCGCGCTAGCGGGCGACAACACCCGCTCCAGCAACCCTTCTCACGCTGTTTCTTACATTACCGTTTTACCTGGAGAGTGCCAGGCAATTGACACCACTAATGTGTAGGCTGCTACCTGTATCCGGCACTCTCTTTATCTTGATAAAAATGCGGCGGGAAGGCTAAAGAAAATGGGGGGTGCGGTTAGGTTGCGTGCGCGGGATGGCAAGACACCTGTCATTTTAGACGATAGGCGGGCGAGCGGCGGCCTTGTCAGCGGTGGTTACGGGCGGGCGTTCTGGGAAGATGCAGGAGAGACGGGGGAGTGGGCGGTGGAAGGACACAGAAGGGGAGGAGGCCGCATCGCAGACCAATATCCGCGGAGGAAATTACCGCTGACGAGGACACCGGCGGGCAAAAATGGGGAGAGGATGTGTGGTGGAGCCCCAGGCAACCCAGCTACAGTAAAGGGGAGGACCCGCCTGCACGGCCCTCTGCTCCCTCCGGCCGGTGCACGGAACTCTCTCCCTCCTGCTGGTGCACGGGACTCAACCCCCCCCCCCTAACCATCTCCGTGCACGGCTGTACTTGCACTGTCACCATCACCCCGCCCCAGTCCCCACCAAGGCCCCATCCCTCCCCCACCCATCTGCACAATGTCACTGCAGGGCCCCGCGGCAACACACATAATGACCCAGCAGCAGCAGCAGCCAGGTGGACACCAGGAGGCTCGTGGCCCGTCTGCCCACCAGCCTGGGAAGCCCACCAACCTGTCTGTGGTGTATTTCTCATTTCTCCCTGTCTGTCATGTCTGTCTACTTGTTTGCTGTGTCTGTGACTGAGGTGTCTAACTCCTTGTCAGTGGATCCTGTCTCCCTCTCTATGGAACCGTCTTTAGGAACTCGACAGACTGCCACCTCCTCGTGGTCAGTTCTGGGTATTTTGAATGACTGTTGGCATACATATATGAATGAAGGAGTAACTATAATCTGTGTCTGGACAGAATATATCTATATAGGATCAAATCTTATTAAATCTCATTCCACAGGCTGTGTGATCCTTAAGGGTTCAGTGCTCAAAGAGAATATAATAATAATGTGATATCTGTTTCGGTATTTGTGCAACCTGTGGTGCCTGTCTCCCAGTCTGTGGTGCCTGTCTCTCAGTCTGTGGTGCCTGTCTCTCAGTCTGTGGTGCCTGTCTCTCAGTCTGTGGTGCCTGTCTCCCAGTCTGTGGTGCCTGTCTCTCAGTCTGTGGTGCCTGTCTCTCAGTCTGTGGTGCCTGTCTCCCAGTCTGTGGTGCCTGTCTCCCAGTCTGTGGTGCCTGTCTCTCAGTCTGTGGTGCCTGTCTCCCAGTCTGTGGTGCATGTCTCCCAGTCTGTGGTGCCTGTCTCCCAGTCTGTGGTGCCTGTCTCCCAGTCTGTGGTGCCTGTCTCCCAGTCTGTGGTGCCTGTCTCCCAGTCTGTGGTGCCTGTCTCCCAGTCTGTGGTGCCTGTCTCCCAGTCTGTGGTGCCTGTCTCCCAGTCTGTGGTGCCTGTCTCTCAGGCTGTGGTGCCTGTCTCCCAGTCTGTGGTAACCGTTTTTCAGTCTGTGGTAACTATCTCCCAGTCTGTGGTAACTGTCTCCCAGTCTGTGGTAACTGTCTCTCAGTCTGTGGTACCTGTCTCTCAGTCTGTGGTAACTGTCTTCCAGTCTGTGGTAACCGTTTATCAGTCTGTGGTAACTGTCTCTCAGTTTGTGGTAACTGTCTCCCAGTCTGTGGTAACTGTCTCCCAGTCTGTGGTAACTGTCTCCCAGTCTCTGGTAACTGTCTCCAGTCTGTGGTAACTATATCTCTGTCTGTGGTAACTGTCTCTCAGTCTATGGTAACTAACTCCCAGTCTGTGGTAACTGTTTTCCAGTCTGTGGTAACTGTCTCTGTCTGTGGTAACTGTCTCTCAGTCTGTGGTAACTGTCTCTCAGTCTGTGGTACCTGTCTCTCAGTCTGTGGTACCTGTCTCTCAGTCTGTGGTAACTGTCTTCCAGTCTGCGGTAACTGTCTTCCAGTCTATGGTAACTGTCTCCCAGTCTGTGGTAACTGTCTTCCAGTCTGTGGTAACTGTCTTCCAGTCTGTGGTAACTGTCTTCCAGTCTGTGGTCTCCCAGTCTGTGGTAACTGTCTTCCAGTCTGTGGTCTCCCAGTCTGTGGTAACTGTCTCCCAGTCTCTGGTAACTGTCTCCAGTCTGTGGTAACTATTTCTCTGTCTGTGGTAACTGTCTCTCAGTCTATGGTAACTAACTCCCAGTCTGTGGTAACTGTTTTCCAGTCTGTGGTAACTGTCTCTCAGTCTGTGGTAACTGTCTCTCAGTCTGTGGTAACTGTCTCTCAGTCTGTGGTAACTGTCTCTCAGTCTGTGGTAACTGTCTCTCAGTCTGTGCTAACTGTCTCAGTCTGTGGTAACTGTCTCTCAGTCTGTGGTAACCGTTTTTCAGTCTGTGGTAACCGTTTTCCAGTCTGTGGTAACTGTCTCTCTCTCAGTGAGGTTTGTCTCTCCCAGTTAAAAAAGTTCTGTTTATACCGTTTTTCTGTTTATAACCGTTTTTCAGTCTGTGGTGCCTGTCTCCCAGTCTGTGGTGCCTGTCTCCCAGTCTGTGGTGCCTGTCTCCCAGTCTGTGGTGCCTGTCTCTCAGGCTGTGGTGCCTGTCTCCCAGTCTGTGGTAACCGTTTTTCAGTCTGTGGTAACTATCTCCCAGTCTGTGGTAACTGTCTCCCAGTCTGTGGTAACTGTCTCTCAGTCTGTGGTACCTGTCTCTCAGTCTGTGGTAACTGTCTTCCAGTCTGTGGTAACTATATCTCTGTCTGTGGTAACTGTCTCTCAGTCTATGGTAACTAACTCCCAGTCTGTGGTAACTGTTTTCCAGTCTGTGGTAACTGTCTCTCAGTCTGTGGTAACTGTCTCTCAGTCTGTGGTAACTGTCTCTCAGTCTGTGGTAACTGTCTCTCAGTCTGTGGTAACTGTCTCAGTCTGTGGTAATTGTCTCTCAGTCTGTGGTAACCGTTTTTCAGTCTGTGGTAACTGTCTCAGTCTGTGTTAACTGTCTCAGTCTGTGGTAACTGTCTCTCAGTCTGTGGTAACCCTTTTCCAGTCTGTGGTAACTGTCTCTCTTTCAGTGAGGTTTGTCTCTCCCAGTTAAAAAAGTTATGTTTATAGTCTACCTACTAAGGAATCCAATTAGACTTTACCTTCTTATCTTTTATCTACGGATAACATCTACTACTGAAGTTAATCATCCTGAAGTTTACCATCCTGAAGAGTCGTCGTTCCGAGGGAGGATGTCTGGTTCACACTGTCATAACTATAATTTTTTAAGGGGTGAACCAGTAAGCCAGCGGAAGGCCTCGGTCAGATGATCAAAAGCTCGAGCTGCGGGTCATCATATGACTAAGACCCGCGTCGGGAAACAATTGTCCTGTTTCCTGACGAATAGGAACGAATAGTAAGCGCGACTCACGAAATCGTAATGACACGATTGCAAACAAACCACATACCACGGGTGGGGTTCGAACCCGCGGTCAGAGAGTCTCAGAACTCCAGACCGTCGCGTAAGCCACTGGGCCAGCTAGCTTAATAAGATTCATCCAACTAGGTATATTTCTACACAGTGGTGCCTATGCTAACCTTACTATGGTGTAGAAATATACCTAGTTGGATGAATCTTATTAAGCTAGCTGGCCCAGTGGCTTACGCGACGGTCTGGAGTTCTGAGACTCTCTGACCGCGGGTTCGACCCCACCCGTGGTATGTGGAATAGTAAGCGCGTCTGTCTGGCGCTCAGCAAACGGAGGATCAAGCCTCCACCACGTCCTGCGCTGAATGACCCATATAGGTTTAGCGCTTATAATAAATGCATTATTAAGTGCATTATCAAGTGTCACTCATTTCTGCACAAATAATGTATCACGTGGAAATAAATTTTGAATTGGTTTATTTACAGCTACGGTAGTGATCACTCTACCTGGATTATTATAATAAATGAAGCGCTGAACCTACAAGGGTCATACAGCAAAAAAAATATAAAAGACAACGACTGGGGCCGGGGATCGAACCCGGGACCTTTTTGAGACGATCAACTCTCGACAACAACTGGGGCCGGGGATCGATCAACAACTGGGGCCGGGGATCGATCAACAACTGGGGCCGGGGATCAAGCCACCAGGCTACTGGTGCCGGTGTCACTCTGCCTGGAGACTTTACCGGTATGGCGACCTTCTAACTCGAAGTTTACCAACCTGTTTCATTAGTGTCAGTTTACATTCCGGGGAGTCGAAGTATATAAGAAGCCACTTTTTTCCCCGCCACGAGAACCGATATGAATTAGGAAAACTTTTCCTGCGTAAGTAATGTTTTCCTAGCGAGTGCGTATAAATACACTTGCAAATGCGTAGTGATATAAGAGCAATATAGAGTCTGCTGAAGGACAGACAAGGAGGCTTCAGACACTGGTGAAAGCAGAAGACAACAAAATAGGTAAAGACGAGCGTCGTAGACAGACTTTTCTATGCAACAAAACTCAGTACAGTGCTTATAAACAACAACATTAACACGAGGAGATGAACACTCTAGAAAGAAAAATGTTTTTGATATCGTAATTAATGTGGTTGGTAAACATTGCCTCGGTGGGAGACGGCCGACTTGTCTAACCCAAATTTGAAGCTACCCAAGGTTTTAGCTTCAGTAATCCTACTGTGTAGACGGTTCCACTCATCGACTACTCTTTCCTATATTCTTTCTAAATCTAAACTTTTCTAATTTGAATCCATTATTTCGAGTTCTTTGTTGGAGGGATATCCTCAGGATCTTATTTATATCTCCTTTGCTTATGCCCATATTCCACTTATACACTTCAGTCATGTTTCCCCTCATTATTCGTCTTACATGAAAATGCAGTTTAAGGGATTTCAATCTCTCTTGGTATGGAAGATTTCTCATGCAATGGGTTAATTTTGTCATTCTTCTCTGAATTTTTTCTACCGAATTTATATCCATTCTGCAGTAAGGAGACCATAACTGAGCTGCATAATCTAAATGAGGCCATAATGATGTGTGGAGCTGTGGTATAACCTTTGAACATAAGAACATAAGAAAGGAGGAACACTGCAGCAGGCCTGTTGGCCCATACTAGGCAGGTCCTTCACAATCCATCCCACTAACAGAATATTTGCTCAACCCAATTTTCAATGCTAATACTTCTTGACATAAATCCCAGTAATCTGTTTGCCTTATTACGTACGTTTAGGCATTGTTGTCTTGGTTTCAAGTTACTGCTTACCATAACTCCCAAGTCCTTTTCGTATTCTGTAGGGCCAAGTTCTGTATTATTTAGTTTACAGATACTAGGGCTATTTACTTTTCCGAGCTTCAAAACTTTACATTTGTCTACACTGAACTGCATCTGCCACTTTTCTGGCCATAACATGAGCTTGTCTAAATCCTCCTGAAGTAAGATTGCATCTTCCTCTGAATAAATTATCCTGCGTATTTTTGTATCTTCAGCGAATTTGTTCATATCACTTATTATTCTCTCGACAAGGTCATTAATGTATATTATGAACAACAGTGGTAATAAAACTGATCCTTGTGGAACGCCACCTGAGATTTCACTCCATTTATGCAGACTCTCAGAGATGCTCCCTGTTGGTGAGCCATGTCTCTATCCATGACAGGACTTTTCCCTCAAATACCATGATCTGCTTCTCTCTACCATCATGACACATCATGCAGCTTCCCTGTCATCATGCCAAATCATGCAGCTCCCTCTACCATCATGCAGCTCCTTCCTACCATCATGACTCATCATGCAGCTCCCCTGTCATCAGGCCACATTATGCAGAACCTCACTCCCATCATCCCACATCATGCAGCTCTCCCCCCACCATCATGCCACGTGGCCTGGTGGCAAAAGCTCTCGCTTCACACGGTGAGAGTCCGTGTTCGATTCCCGGCTAAGGGATGGAAACATTGGACGTGTTTCCTTACACCGGTTGTCTATGTTCACCCATCAGTAAAATGGGTACCTGGGTGTTAGTCGACTGGTGTGGGTCGCATCCTGGGACAAAACTGACTTCATTTGGCCGAAATGCTCTGCATAACAAGGGGATTTCTATATAGTAGTATGTCATTGATGTCAGCTATGGTCTGTATACCTTGTACATGTACTTGTAGTAATAAAGATATTATTATTATTATTATTATTATTATTATTATTATTATTATTATTATTATTATTATTAATTTTATTATTATCATTATTATATTATGCAGCTCCTCCCTGTCATTATGCTACATCATGCAGCTCCTCCCTGTCATCATGCTACATCATGCAGCTTCCCTGTCATCATGCTACATCATGCAGCTTCCCTGTTATCACGCCACATCATGCAGTTCCCCTGTTATCATGCCACATCATGCAGCGCCTCTCTGTCATCATGCTACATCATGCAGCTTCCTGTCATCAGCACATCATGCAGCTTCTGTTATCATCATCATGCAGCGCCTCCCTGTCATCATGCTACATCATGCAGCTTCCCTGTCATCATGCTACATCATGCAGTTCCCCTGTTATCATGCCACATCATGCAGCGCCTCCCTGTCATCATGCTACATCATGCAGCTTCCCTGTCATCATGCTACATCATGCAGTTCCCCTGTTATCATGCCACATCATGCAGCTTCCCTGTCATCATGCTACATCATGCAGCTTCCCTGTCATCATGCTACATCATGCAGTTCCCCTGTTATCATGTCACATCATGCAGCGCCTCCCTGTCACCATGCTACATCATGCAGCTTCCCTGTCATCATGCTACATCATGCAGTTCCCCTGTTATCATGCCACATCATGCAGCGCCTCCCTGTCACCATGCTACGTCATGCAGCTTCTCCCTGTCATCATGCTGCATAATGCAGCTTCCCTGTCATCATGCTGCATCATGCAGCTTCCCTCTCATCATGCTGCATCATGCAGCTCCCCTGTCATCATGCTGCATCATGCAGCTTCCTTGTCATCATGCCACTAATAATGAGTCACACAGACTAGTCTCATCAAGTTAGTATTAATGTTCAACTAGTATAGTTTTACTCACAGGTACGAGAGCCCGTCATGCTTGCCCTAATTAACCAGACTAGTCACAGAGACCGTAGTGTTGACCTATAGTTAACTACAGGTACGAGAGCCCGTCAGTGCTTGACCTAACTTAACCTGACAGGTACGAGAGACCGTCAGTGCTTGACCTAACTTAACCTCACAGGTACGAGAGACCGTCAGTGCTTGACCTAACTTAACCTCACAGGTACGAGAGACCGTCAGTGCTTGACCTAACTTAACCTCACAGGTACGAGAGACCGTCAGTGTTTGACCTAACTTAACCTGACAGGTACTAGAGACCGTCAGTGCTTGACCTAACTTAACCTCACAGGTACGAGAGACCGTCAGTGCTTGACCTAACTTAACCTCACAGGTACGAGAGACCGTCAGTGTTTGACCTAACTTAACCTCACAGGTACGAGAGACCGTCAGTGTTTGACCTAACTTAACCTCACAGGTACGAGAAACCGTCAGTGCTTGACCTAACTTAACCTGACAGGTACGAGAAACCGTCAGTGCTTGACCTAACTTAACCTCACAGGTACGAGAAACCGTCAGTGCTTGACCTAACTTAACCTGACAGGTACGAGAGACCGTCAGTGCTTGACCAAACTTAACCTGACAGGTACGAGAAACCGTCAGTGCTTGACCAAACTTAACCTGACAGGTACGAGAGACTGTCAGTGCTTGACCTAACTTAAACTCACCTAATCTGGTGATCCTGAGAAAGAAGTAATTTCTTGTAGGTTAGGTTAGGTAATGTTTGTCAGGAAACAGTACAAGTGTTTCCTGACCCGGGTCTTAGCCATATGATGACTCGCCACTGTAGCTTTTGGTCATCTGACAGAGGCCTTCCACTGGCTTAATTATTGATGGAAGGTTGCTCGTTACTCATCTGTTTTCATCAGTAAAGGAGACTCTGTGATGAGTCTGATGAGACTCTTGTGCAACACTTGGGTGTCTTTATTAAGAAAACGTTTCTCCAGGTAGTTTGAGGTAATCAGTCCCTCTGCCTAAATATGATTATGTTATATAGCTAGTTGTATTTCACTCGCTGTCCCTTTCTATGTATGTATCCCTGTGTTCCATATTCCCAGGCCCTTGTGCCTCAATGTACGCGATTGGAATAGTGCAGAGTGCGACTTAAGCAGATAATGCAGTTCAATATTAGTGCTGAAGGTCTGAAGGGAAATTTATATAAAAATTTCTTTAATAAAAATTCTAAATTAGAACACATTCGATCTCTAATTCAAACCATGATGCTGGTGAGTTCTTGATCCAAGGAACTTGACTTATCTTCCCACTGTTTGGATCGAATTTGAATATCTCCCATTCCACAGGCGCTATATGACCGCTACGGATTTACCGCTTTCCTCTGATTAAAATATAACAATTGTGAAGGGCATCAGTCTTCAGTGTCTGATGCGCCGTATGGAGGGTTGGAACGCTTCATGGGTTTACGTTGTGTAGGCACAAATATTGTTGGAGTCTGGGCAATAACTGGAAAATGCATCTTCTGGTCGGCTTTAAACTTTTAGTGTTGATGTGTTTTCCTCAAGGGAAACAATCTCTTGATGGTAGGCTGTGCAAGTTATCATTATTATTGTTATTATTATTATTATTATTATTATTATTATTATTATTATTATTATTATTATTATAATTAAGATCTAAACCCATATGGGATCATACAGCCTAAGTTATCATACACCAGTTTTATTCTTATTGTTAATCGAATTGGTTTCTGTGAAATAAATGGAAAATGTCTCTTCTGATTAGAAATAAATCACAGATTAAACCAACTTAATGTTCTCTTATGTCTATAACATCTGTGTGACCTGAAGACAGTTGTTAAACATGTGTATCTTATATACTCTAGACTTACATAAAATTTACTATTTTTTTTTAAAAGCTGGTCAGTCTTACTTGGAGAAAAGTTTGGACTGATTTAAGTCTGGGTCCAACTTTGCTCTTTTGGAAGAAATTTGAAAAATTATAATATTGCTGTTCTTGCAATAATTTCTGAGTGCCGCATCTCATTTGCCAGCCATTGGTTTTATAAATTCAATACAGTTTATTCTATTTATTTTAGTAATTAGAAGAGGAGATAATGAATACTTTAGACTTCAAGATATTGCAACACGTCTGCAAAATAAAGATGCCCAGGAGTTGCACATGTCTAATTTATCAATTTGTCGATACTGTACATCATTATGTTATTATACTTGTCCGACACAGCAACATCATGGAATATTGGTACAGAGAACATCTGCAACCTTTTAATTAACCTCTGACCCAGCTACTGGGCATGACCTACTTCCACTAGTGGGTCCCGCCCACCGGAGACGATATCTTCAACTGCTGTACCTCGTCTGATTCAGACCATAGTAGTGGATATCTTCCTCAAGGTTGAGGGACAAATGAGCTCATCTTCTGTTGTTTCCAATTAATAAACTTTGCGCTGAATTGATAAAGCCCCTGGTTCGGCGAAACGTCTTCAAAATAGTGATAATGAACCTCTTCATCAAAGAGGTCCATCTCCAGGCCAAGCAAGAGATCCTAGCTGCCATAAAGAGATCCTAGCTGCCATAAAGAGATCCTAGATGCCATAAAGAGATTTTAGCGGAGCTGAGAAACCTCAGATGAGAATCACCAGTCTATCGACAAGTTCCTTTGACAAATAGTAAGGAACTAAGCATCGAGGAGAAGAAGGTTGTTTCAGCTGAGCTGCCACAAATGGCCACACAGAAAAAAAAACAGAGATTATTTCAAATCCTTGGCCAACCCTCAGGTTTTCTGGACCAAGACCTTAGGACTGAGAGGACCGGGAAGCTTTCGAAACCCTTTGAAAGAGCATTAGCCACGTTAGTGATGTGACAACGAGGGGAGGGGTGAAGCCTTTAGAGGCCTTCATTAGTTCCCTCATCAAACTCAAAGATGATAAGCAGCTCTTTCCCCAAGCTGTGTCTTCCCACCGCTGCGCCGCCAATACACAGACGCCAAAAAAAAAAAAAAAAAAAAAAAAAGAAATTTTGACGAAAGTGCGGAAAAAGACATGTACAGTTCAGGATTTTTATTAAAGAAAACGTTTCTCCACGAGTGGCTTCTTCAGTCCTAATAAGAGACAAGTATATACAGTGGCAGGAGTCAGGTGGTAAACTGAGAGAGAGTGGTAATAGTAGTAGTAGTACAATTGTGGTGCGATGGGTTGGGTTTGAGGACTTGTCAACATGAATCACGTTGCAGCTGTCTCCAGAATGGGTAATAATATCCTGTTGATTAGAAATTTGGATATAATGAAACTTCCAGATTTTTTCTGGAAAAAATTACAAATGTATGGATTCCAGTCCCAGATATTTTAAAACCTTTTTCCTTTTAATGTCACATATTATTTAGTTTCTTTCATTTTATACAGCTGTCTTGAAGATGATAAATAGAAATATCGACGATGGAGGTGATCATTTATCATTTTTTTCTTATTTAGTTGGTAAATCTGTTGATCTCGTCTGCATCCCATAACAAAATTGTCGTATGGTGATGAATTAATTATTGAGAGGAGCTTTCACATATGTAATGTTAAATGAAGATAGCTTCCAGGCAGGGGGTTAAAATTTTGACAGTGGCGTTAGTTAGTTAGGCCTGAGAGGCTACTTTATTGTGCACTCCATGGCCATCCTCTGAGGGGTACAGCAAAACTCTGGATTATAGAAGTCACAGTGGGTCTGTATCAGACTTCACTGAGCACAGTTACATTACAAAAAATATGTTACAGATCCATTATTTATATTTCAGTTTCTTCACATGGCTAATGTATTTTATTACCACTAAAATAATAGTTATTATTGCGTCGCAGTCTTTTCAAAAACAATTCATCCATTTAGTCGACGTCAAGTGTAGATACAATTTCAAGATTTCAGATATCTTATCATTAACAGTGAAATGTTTTGCCATAACGTGTAGGGTTTGCCTGGAGGTGTCTCTCTAAAGTTGGATGTTTGGACACACTAAAATATAGTGTTCCCTGTTGGATAAAGGGTTTAGAAAACCGAAATAGTTTTCAAAACCATTTATCACATCTGTCACACACTGCAACATCATGGGATCTTGATACAAAGAATTCTTCAACACTTGTCCAACCTTTGGACGAAGACCTACTTACACCAGTGGATGGTTCCACTCTGATTCCGCCTCCTGCTGCTTCCAGTCTCTTCAAGACTGATGAACCTAACACATCGAGTCCAAGCTGAGGGACTGACTACTTCAAACTCCTCCTTACTTTACACCGTTCTTCTTTGTATTGGACTGATGAAGCCACTGTTTGGCGAAACGTTTCCTCAATAAAGATTCCTTCATGACCCTGTGTCTCCATCCACACACTTTGTGTTTTATGTCATGGCATCTCTATACAAACCGTACTGGCAGAGGCTTAAAGCCTAGCCTTAGTTTTAACAGTAACAACATCTTGCAGTCTGTTGACCTTGTTACTTTCTCCATAAATATGCTAAATATAACACAATTTATTGCAATGAGTAAATTTCAAATTAAATAGGACCAAACTACTAATGTAGCGTAACTCACGAAATCGTAATGACACGATTGCAAACAAACCATACCACGGGTGGTGTTCGAACTCGCGGTCAGAGAGTCTCAAAATTCTAGACCGCTGCGTAAGCCACAGGGCCAGCTAGTTTCAATAAGATTCATCCAACTAGGTATATTTCTACACCAAAGGAAGGTTAGCATAGGCTATAATTTTAAATGTACAGTAAGTGAAAACAGTAAGTTAGGTTTTGCTTATGAATTTAGTGTCTGTATGATATTACAGAAGAGCTCGCATTTTTTTTAATAAACAAATTTCTTAACACGTCGATTTTTTAACATTTATTGGAAGCATCCAATGAGGACTCGGTGACCTCTCTCCCCTATCCCCTTCGCTACATCCACTGTCACCTCTTCGCTTTTTTTTCACACGCCCTCGTTCCCCGCTTTCCATTCACTCGTATCTTCTACCCCCTTCCTCCCTCCCATATATTAGCCCTAACCTGCAGGGCGCAGGCAGCAACAACCTGGTTAATAAATCAGTCACTAAGGAAGCATCCCCGTCTTTTCATATTCCGCATCTCAGTGTCCCACTTCGACTTTCCCCATCCACGGCCCTCTCTCCCCCCCTTCCCTACTCATGAACGCCTTTCCCTCCCTCATTTCCAACTGACCTACCAACTAAATCACCAGTACTGTGTCCACCTTCACCAAATACAGTCAACCTAACCAATCACAGAACTCTTTATTCCTCAAATCCATCTACATTATTTAAACTCAAATCGTAAAGTCTTCCTTCTACTTATCTTCGTCGTGATAGTCATGAATTAACACACCTCACTGTTATGAATGTTGATGGCTGTGCACCTCTCATTAAAGGTTCTTGTTTTTTTATACTTCTGGTATGTGTTTATGGTGTGTCTGGCGGTGACTTTCTGCTACATCTATGAAAGAGTTTTTCAAATCACCTTTGATCACTGTGGATCAGTAGTACCTGTCTGCATCGTCACAGGCCTTTGCTTTTGTATTTTTGCCTATCTTAGTTTTGATTCACTTTCATAATTTATTTTTTACCTTTTTGGTGTTCTGAGTCACTGAGGAATTGCTTCATAATTTTGTATTTATTATTAAGTAAATTGTTTGAATTCTGTGTCATCTTCAATTTCTCCACAATGTTTATATTTACGTGTTATTCATACGTTTTCTCCATTTATACTTTTCTTAAGAATTGTCTTGTACTCTCCGAAATATTAAAGAGAATCCAGTCTTTATATTCAATCATAGAAGTGACGAGGCAGAAAGCAGGTGCAGAGTTGAGCTATTATTTCCAGTAATGTAACCCAGGAAGCTTGCCTCTGACGTCCTACACGGAAGTGTAGACTGCCATAACCCGGCTATAGCAACGTTCCTAGGAGACTTCAACACTGAAGAAATAGACTGGAAGAGGTTCAACGACATGGCTTGTTAATCTCTTTGGTTCAGCGATAGATAATATTTTGGCACAGCACATCAAGAGTGAAGTTGGATCAAATGTTCTCTTTCAGTGGTATACATATATATATATTTTAAAATTGTTGTCCCAGTGGGCGAGGTTTTTGGGCTGTATTACTCATCCACTAAATAAACTGTAAATAAAACCCCAAATAATTAATATGTCATTGGCAATATCACCGTCCATGGCTGTTTCAACATAGACGTATAATAGCCTTAGCAATTCGTGTCTGTATCTTTATCTTTACAAATTACTGTTATATAACTGCAGTAAATCCTGCATATTTTTTTGTAAAATGACATAAACTTTAATTACAGTTTGTTTATATCGTTCATACATGCATGTGGTATTAATTTTATATTCTTGTAATCTGCTATATTCTAAGATATACTGCCAGAAATAATGTTTAATATCCTTTACACACGTTACATTGTATTTCCTCTCCTGAAGCTGCAACACCATCCTGAAACATACACAGGAAATAATAATAATAATAATAATAATAATAATAATAATAATAATAATAATAATAATAATAGTAATAATAGTTTATTTGGACATGATACAAAGAATTACATTTGGTTATTGAGATTACATGAGGTGTACATGCCTAAAGCCCCTAATATGCAGGGCATTTTGGGCACCACTCTATTTACTCTTCTATTTTCATCTTTCTTGCCATAAACTAATGATTCACCTAATGTGACCACACTCTTATACTGTACAGATGTTCTCATAAGTGTCCTCTCATTAAACTCATCCTCTAGATTTTTAATTCATATTTTTCCTTATAATCTACTTCATTGTTTCTCTAAATATGTTACCTGGCGACATTAACATATGATGGTTCCTATATAAACTTTACTAGTATTTCGCCATTTTCTAACATTTTTGCATCATGTTTTAAGTCGTCTTCAATATTGTTAGTGATTTTTAAATAAATGGTTTAAAAAACCGACAAACAGATCATGGCACACTTATGGAACATTTGGGGCATCTGTGGAAACGTTTCGCCAGCCAGTGCCTTGAAGGTGTGAAGAGAACGTTTAAAGTAATCAGTCCCATAGCCTAAAAAATGCCTTGATGAAAGTTCAGCATATACACGGAGGAGGAGGAGGAGCTTACATACTTAAAGCAAGTGAGGCGCAGCAGTTGAAGGTGTCACAGGTGGTGCGAGTCCACTAGTGGCAGTAGGTCATGCCAGTAGGTTAGTCAAACGTCAGAGCTGTAAAAAAAAAAAATTGTCAACTTATCAAGATGTTGCTGTCAGACAGGTATTTTATATAAATGGTTTAGAAAACCTATTTGCATTATCTACTTCCACCAGTAAATTCTGTCCACTTGTTACGCCGCCTCCAAATGCTTTGCCTCACCTGTCTCCAGTATGTAAGTCCCTTCCCAGTGAACACGCTATACTTTTATCAACACTGATGGAATAAATAAATTACCTCTAGGATGAGAGACTGATTGTCCCAAACTCCCTCTTCACATATTCCACCGTTTTTCTTAGCATTGCATTGATGAAGCTGCTGGCTGGCAAAACTTTTCTTCAATAAAGATACCCAAGTGATGCACAAGTCTCTCGGGTCTAGACTGACAACTGAATCGTTCTTTACATTTTTAACAACCTCATCGAGTAGTTTATGGCAACCAGTTCACTCTGGGTTGATGATACCCAATTCCGAACTCTTACAGATTTTTCATAGTGCATTACTCTCTTTTGGTTTCTAACTACGGCAAGATCCAACAACAACACTTTCATATTCAAGTGAGCTCTCGATGAACATCTGGCCGAGCCCTGGATCACATTTGGTGTTCATAATGGCTGTTTACTCATTACTGTACAGTTGACTATATACCAAAGCCTTCTTACATTGAGTTTAATTACCTTTACCACTGTCCCACTTTTCTTATACAGTGGATTTCTCTCATGTCTTTCCTGATATGAGTTTTATTCAGTTCATAAACATTCAGGTCTTTAACATTTGTGTTTAGCTTTTTCCCGATACAGATCTTTACTAAGTACAGTTTTAATCTCGTTGTTAAAAATTGTCGACATTACTTCAATACCATTTTTTTTATAATTACTGAATATTTTCCTTCAAAAAAGACTTTAGGTCTTCTGTTCGTTAATTACAGTATTTCTTAATTCATAATAATAGTCTACCGTGAACCTCCATCTCTACTAATTCACAAAGTACGATTATTCTCGGGGTTTTGGCGAGTCTTTGTTAAATCATCAAAGACTGAGTTCTGTGACATGTTTTGAAGGTTCTGTTTTTGCCAGCCTGAAGCCAGGCTTGCTTGTTGATTGACCAACAAGGCTGTTGCTGCTACTGGCCTCAGAATCGTTGTTCCTGCAACGTTTCTGATATCTGCTGAAGATGAGTGAACAGTCTTGAACTACGGATGTTAATACAGTGTTCTTCAATTGTGCCTATGCTTTTCACTGGCTTTATTCTACACTTACTACTTACAAGAGAGGCCGTAGGGCAATGTGTAATGCAAAGTACATTTCCCAAATCCATTTCGGGAGTAATCTAAATTATCTTTTATCATATAAAATAATTCAGTGTTTTTTCATCAACATTTTATATAAACATGACGCGAGAGAGAGTCCTAAATTCTTTTGTCTCTCTTCTTTTAGAGATGGAGATGATAGTGGCTGCCTTACCTTTTTTTGTAGATATACATTATAACCATATAAATGTATGAACAGTTACATATGTAAGGCACAGTTTGCCCTATGATTGTAAGCACGAGCTTCCATTATCACATAACTGATACCATCATCCCTAGAGGCTGTGGACGGTCCTCATTTATTTGCAATAAACATTACACAATCGCTTACTGGCCCATCAGATGTTGCACTAACTATGGAGTTCTAGATGCAGGTTATCAGTGCTTGCTAGTGTTCTGCTGTCAATTTTTTTATGTAACAAAATTTAATACATCACCAATGGGTTCTTCACTATTCTGTAACAGTTACAAGTGGAAACACAAGCTAACAATGTTTTCCTGTCGTATTTCATCACACTGGATGTGGCTCTGACAAGGTGTTGAAATCTGTCAGCCTGAGCTGGGAGACTTCAGTAGAGCAATGAGGATATTGTCCAACTCTCCAGTAAAGGTTCGTCAACTACGGGAGTTTCAAAGGTTTCATTCCAGAGGAGCTGGAATCATTATCACTTTGAAATAACCATCTCTCAGGATAGCCTGTCCCATATACAGAAGAACTTTAATTATTTTGAGAATATCACCAAGTGATTACGGAAAGTATGGGGAAGGCAAAAGGAGAAAAATTGTCAGATTTCAAGAAAAATGACTATGAAGGAAAAGGAGAATTCCGACAAATATATTGTGAGACACTGATATTAATAATAAAACCAACAAGGAAATTATGGACATATTCACCTGGAATTGTAGGCAAGTGCCAGAAAACAATGAAGCAGGTGAGCCAAAAATAACTACTTAAATGGAAGGAAAGAAGCGTAAAGGTATTGAGAAATGGACATAAGAGTTAAAACAAAAGCAATAAATAGTCAGGTGAAAATGACTGTGATGTGATGGGAGTTCAAACGATAATACAGTTAAGTTAATTCGAGCTGCATGAGGATACAAAGGCAGATTAAACATTATATTAAGGCAACGTGTCGCTTGATGCCCAGATTTTAAGTGTACAAGGAGTACATGGAAGACGTGGGAGTATACAGGCGGAATGAGGACGGTAGGAGACTGACCTGACTTCTAGACTAGTAAGTACAGAACTTCGCTTCAGGAAAAGTGACGCCTTACTCACAGCCAGGAAATTAGAGAGCAGTCTGTATGGTGTCATGAACAAGAAAACAGTTGAACTCAGTAGCTATGTAGTCACTACTGCCAGTCTTCTTCAGAGGTTGAAGCAAAGTAATGTGATCCAACAGCCGTTAGAAAGAGGGTGACTGAGCGAAGATTACCTTCAGTCTGCTCCTCAGACACAGTTACATAATTCAAGAGAGGTTCCAAGCTCTCCCAGGAACACCTACATAACATTATCTTTAATTTTTTTTTAAGTGGAAAGACGTCGATCAGATGACCAAATGCTCAAGTGGCTGACCATCATAATATTAAGACCGGCGTCAAAAGATATTCGTCTTGTTTCCTGACAAATCTTACACAAGCTAACCTAACCAACACAAATCAAGGAATTAGTGAGCAAACTCTGGGCCAGGAACACAGATGTAAATTATCACATAATTTCCACCGCTACTAACGCACATCTGAGGATTAACCGTAAACTTACGACCATTGGAAGGAAATAGTCAGACCAGACGCCATTATTGTCAGCTTAATTCTACACTACGGACACCATCACACAGCTGCGGGGATAAAGGAAGTTTTAGCTGGCAGAAACTTTCTGGGCAACCTCCACGATTTAACCTCTAAATATTCAGGTTACTTACACCTCTCCTATGACCCTAATTCCAGCTACATATATATTCCCATGTACTCTTTATAGGCAGGAACAACCTAGCTAAGGGAGCTCTCCTAACGACACTAGAGGAAGACGTGATAATAACATGCAAAATTCTCATATGAAGTGACTGGGTAGACAGGGATAGACTGAACGGCGGGAATCGGGCACACGAGAACACAGGTGGAAGTCAAAGACGCATGAGTAATAGGGATGTCAGGAAGTATTTCTTCAGTCTCAGGATGGTCAGGAAGTGAAATGACCTGCACGAAGAAGTAGTGAAGGCCGACTCCGTGCATAAATTTAAAACCAGGTATGACAGGGCCCACGAGGCTAGGAGTGAGGGAATGTATCAAGCGGTGACTTAAGGAGTGAAGCCAAAAGCTGAGACTCGACCCCTAAAACCACAAATAGGTGAATACACACACACACACACACACACACACACATAATTTCTGTGGCACATGTTAATTTGCATAGTGTAAGTAGCAGCTATAAACCGACTACACGGACCTTGCAGGATGCAGCGAGGCAGGTGACGCCCAGGGGACACCAGACAGTGTATTGAGAACGACGAGCCAGCAAGCAGGGGGACAGAGAGAGAGAGAGAGAGAGAGAGAGAGAGAGAGAGAGAGAGAGAAGAGAGAGAGAGGAGAGAGAGAGAGAGAGAGAGAGAGAGAGAGAGAGAGAGAGAGAGAGAGAGAGAGAGAGATAGAGAGAGAGAGAGAGAGAGGGAGGGAGGGAGGGAGAGTTAAGGAAGTTAATTAGAAGTAAAAATAAAAAGAGAAATAGAGTGAGAGTATAAATCCATTTCGAATCACTTAACAGAGAGGAAATTTAATGTGATAGACTTAGGAGTGACAATGTCAGAACACATATTAAAGGATCACAACTGTTTCATCATTACAGACGCAGGGAAAACGATCATTTGGATCAAAACAAGTGATGCCAAGCTAATTCGGACACCCAAGTCACTGATTCCCTCTAGTCTGGAATATTGGTGCCCACTAAAAGCTCCATCGTAAGGCAGACAAAATTGCAGAACTGAAGAATGTACAGAGTACCTTCACTGCTTGTATAAACTCAGTTAAGAACCTAAATTATTGGGAATGCTTGAAGTCTCTCCAACTGTACTTCATGGAAGGCACACAAGAAAATTTCATAATTTACTCTTGGAAAATTCTGGGGGGGTTGATCCCATATATATATGAACCGAAATCTCTTCCAGAGAAAGCAAGAGGCTTTCCACACGGTGCAAAATACCTCCGATGAAAAGTAGGGACGTAATAAGTACACTAAGGAACATCTTAACAAATGTAAAAGGACCAAGACTCTTCAACACCCTCCCTTCATACATAAGAGGAATTACCAACAGGCCCTTAGCTATCTTCATGAGGGGACTTAATAAATTCCTCAACTTAGTTTCTGACTAGCCTGGTTGTGGCGCTGATATGCATGCGGTCAGCACCAAAAGCCTGGTTGATCAAGCCAGCAACCGGGAGGTCTGATCTGGGGGACGCGGGGAGGGGGGCGGTGACCCCCATGAAACCGCCTACAGTTAACCTACAGGAGACGAGCAGAAACACCGAGCCAGGGGAAAGGTTGAGAGAGAGGCTGCCGAAGGAAGCCTGAAGCCTGAAGCCTGTCCGAGTGGTCTTCTTATGCAAGTAAGAGAGATTAACCATCTTGCTGCCAGGTTAAAAAGTTGAGAACATTGTTACGTGTCAATCAGTGGTTCAAGGGAATTCAACAGTCATGTTGTTTTAGACCTGAGTGTGACGCCGACGCATGTCCAGGACAAGATGGTTTCACAGTTAATAAAATACGCGACAATTTTGAGGTATGTTGACTTACCAAAGCACTCTCTACTTGACAAGTGAGTCTTGACACGTGAGTTTTGACATGTGAGTTTTGACATGTGAGTTTTGATATTGATATACGAGTGTTGACATTTGAGTGTTGACATTTGAGTGTTGACATTTGAGTGTTGACATGTGAGTGTTGACATGTGAGTATTGACATGTGAGTGTTGACATGTGAGTCTTGACATGTGAGTCTTGACACGTGAGTTGTGCCAAGTGAGTCTTGACACGTGAGTTTTGAAATGTGAATCTTGACATGTGTCTTGATATGCGAGTTTTGACATTTGAGTCTTGACATGTGAGTCTTGACAAAGGTTTGGACCAATGATCATCTCAGAACAATAATTGAGGTGCTATCCACCATACTTTGTCATGTCATGTCCATGTGTGAGGTGTATCCTAAATGTAATTAAGAAATATCTGTACAATTTCCTCTCCTCTACTTTGATAATTAATGTAACGAAGATATTGTGAAGTTGCTTTGAATTATATTAAGTGGTTAAATATGTAAGTAGCTAGTAACCCCTTTTCCTGTATAAATTACTAAATTTAAAAAGAAAAACTTTAGTTTTTCTTTTTAGGTCACTCTGCCTCGGTGGGATACGACCGGGTCGTTTGAAAAAAAATATATATGTAAAGGTGCTGTATATTTCGATGCTGCAGAAGCTGGAGATGTTGCAACAGCTGGAGATGTTGCAGAAGCTGGAGATGTTGCAGCAGCTGGAGATGTTGCAGAAGCTGGAGATGTTGCAGCAGCTGGAGATGTTGCAGCAGCTGGAGATGTTGCAGAAGCTGGAGATGTTACAGAAGCTGGAGACGTTGCAGAAGCTGGAGATGTTGCAAAGTGTCTCCTCTCCAAGTTGACAAGATGCGTCAACATTGGTCTCACTGCTGGTGTTCCTATTAGTGCCTCACATACGAGGTGCCTCCCACTGTACTCTTCACTAAGAAAGAAGGATGGAGGTGTCAGGACGGTCGCAGTCATCCTACTGAGGCCAAAACAGTTGGGGTTCGGGATCCTGCTAGGTGGCGAAGTCGCAGCAAGTCCAGCACGTGCATCCCGTGCAGCACGTGCAGCACGCCCAGCACGCCCAGCACGCCCAGCACGTCTAACACGAGTATAGATCACTAACCTCACGTGCCAGAAATCTCGGATTAAATTGGACTTCGCAATTACCTTTAATTCAGCCAAAAGGGAAGTTGTACCAAGAGTTGGTCCTGATAATTTCCCTACACATTTCCTACACTATATTTATTCACTCATGCTACAAGAGGGACACGAAATTTCCCTTTGTCCAGCACTAAACGCAATTAGGTGTCCAGCAGGACGACCCCTGAGCGTCTCTCGTTCTCTGCTTACCATAATAAAGGTGACGGAGGACATCACCAGTGACCTCATCCTCAAGTTCTGGGATGATGTCACTCTGGCTGGTACCACAGCGACCCTGTTAGAGGACATCACAGTTATTAAAGAGCAAAGAGAGGATAGTCCTCTCTCTTTCTCTCTCTCTCATCCAGCCAACTTTGGGATTTATATCAGGAAATATAACTAAGAGGAGTCTAGTACAGACCAGTACAATATTAACGAGTTAATACTAAGACTTGGGTGTAGCACTTGGATATCTTCAGCGGCGAGAAGTCTCTCTTCAGCGGCGAGAAGTCTCTCTTCAGCGGCGAGAAGTCTCTCTTCAGCGGCGAGAAGTCTCTCTTCAGCGGCGAGAAGTCTCTCTTCAGCGGCGAGAAGTCTCTTCAGCGGCGAGAAGTCTCTCTTCAGCGGCGAGAAGTCTTTCTTCAGCGGTGAGAAGTCTTTCTTCAGCGGCGAGAAGTCTCTCTTCAGTGGCGAGAAGTCTTTCTTCACGGCGAGAAGTCTTTCTTCAGCGGCGAGAAGTCTTTCTTCAGCGGCGAGAAGTCTTTCTTCAGCGGCGAGAAGTCTTGGAGTGGTGGCTACAATAACAACGGTGTGTTGGCTACAGTAACTACAGTATGGTGGCTACAATAACAACAGTGTCACTACAAAAATAACAACAGCCTGGTATCTGCAGTAACAACAGTGAGCTTGCTACAATAACTACAGTCTGGTCATTACAGTAACAACATTGCAGAATTTACAATAACAACGGTGTTCTGGGTACAATAACAACGGCGTGGTGGCTACAATAACAACAGTATGGTCGCTACAATAACAACGGTGTGTTGCAACAGAAACAATAGCCTGGTCGCAACAAAAACAACAGTGTGCTCGCCACAATAACAACTGTGTGGTTGCTACAATAACAACAGTGTGGCTGCTACAATAACAACAGTGTTGTTACTACAATAACAACAGTGTTGCTACTACAATAACAACAGTGTTGCTACTACAATAACAACTGTGGCTACTACAATAACAACAGTGTTGTTGCTACAATAACAACTGTGTGGTTGCTACAATAACAACTGTGTGGCTGCTACAATAACAACTGTGTGGTTGCTACAATAACAACTGTGTGGCTGCTACAATAACAACTGTGTGGCTGCTACAATAACAACTGTGTGGCTGCTACAATAACAACTGTGTGGCTGCTACAATAACAACTGTGTGGCTGCTACAATAACAACTGTGTGGCTGCTACAATAACAACTGTGTGGCTGCTACAATAACAACTGTGTGGCTGCTGCAATAACAACTGTGTGGCTGCTACAATAACAACTGTGTGGCTGCTACAATAACAACTGTGTGGCTGCTACAATAACAACTGTGTGGCTGCTACAATAACAACTGTGTGGCTGCTACAATAACAACTGTGTAGCTGTTACAATAACAACTGTGTAGCTGCTACAATAGCAACTGTGTAGCTGCTACAATAACAACTGCGTAGTTGTTACAGTAACGATAATAATTTTCTGGTCGCAACAGTAACAGTGGAATGGTCGCTACGACAACAATAACAATGGTGTGGTCAATAAAATATCAATAACAGTGGTATGGTTGCCTCAATAACGGTAACAATGGAATAGTCGCTACATGAAAAATAACAATGGCATGGTTACTACACAAACAATTGTATAATCGCTACAATAACATCTGTATGGTCGCTACAGTAATAGTAGCAATAGTATAGTCACTATAGTAACAATAACAATGGAATGGTTGCTACAATAACAAAACAGTGGCATGATCACTTCAGTACCACTGGTATTGTCGCAAAAATAACAGTATGAATGGAGTGGTTACTTCATTGTTATTGTTATTATAATAACAATAACAATAGGATTGTCGATACAACAGCAGTAACAATAATACACTTGAAACAATAACAATAACAATGGTATGATCGCTATTACAACAATTGCAATGGTATGGACTCTGCAGTAAAAACAACAATGACATTGTCACTACAATAAAAATGGTATGGTCGCTACAATAACAATAATATGGTCGCTACAATAACAATAGTATGGTTGTTTCAATAATAACAGTATGTTTGCTACAATATCAATGGTATGGTCGTTACAATAACAATAGTACGGTCGCTACAATAAAAATAGTATGGTTGCTACAATAACGATAGCATGGTCGTTACAAAAATATTGGTATGGTTGCTACAATAACAATAGAATGGTCGTTACAATAATATTGAGATGGTCGCTACATTAACAATAGTATGGTCGCTACAATAACAATAGTATGGTCGCTACAATAACAATAGTATGGTCGTTACAATAACAATAGTATGGTAGCTATATTAACAATATTTTGGTTGCTACAATAACACCATGGTCGTTAGAATAATGATTGAATGGTCGCTACAATATCAGTGGTATTGATGGTACAGTAACAATGGTATGATAGTTACAATATCAATGGTACTGTTGCTATACTAAAAATATTATTATTTCTTTAATAACAAGAGTTTTGCTCCATAGACTGGAACAAAACTCTCCTCCAGGGTGATGGACTGACCACCTCAAGGACTACGTCTTCAAGGGTGAGGGACTGACCACCTCAAGACTACGTCTTCAAGGGTGAGGGACTGACCACCTCAAGACTACATATTCAAGGGTGAGGGACTGATTACATCGTCTTCACATCTCTACTGCTTCTGCTAACTCTTCTGCACTCGACTGTCTTGTTTTGGTGCAAAAGAAAGATTGGATGAGTAGAGTTAAAGAGTGTTGTTTCATGGGAGGTAAATTGTGTGCACGTTTCGCCCACACAGTAGGCGAAACGTTTCGGAATAAAGATACCTAACTGTTGCACATGTGTATTACTTATCAACCTATTCGTATTGCAAACCATTTTCATATTGAAACAACAATATTGATTCAGGAGTGAGAGTGTCCTATCTCACTGCCAAGGATCACAACACTGTTATTATAACAATGTCATGATCCAAGAAACGTATTCCCGTATCCTCTAAGCCCAGCCCCATTTACCTCAATTCGCGCAAAAGATACAATACAGACTGACGCAGAGAAATGTCAGTGTAAATGATATGGAAGTCAAAGATAACAGATATACTTAAGTTATCGCATGCAAGTTAACATCCCAATTTCCTCGACGAAAGGATAACCAATTGACACCTTTCACATTCCCTCACCAATTCGTAATTTTGTATGTTTAAAGTCAGTCAGAAGAGATATTCCGTAATTATCATAAAGAAACTAATATGTCATTACACATCGGCCATTTAAGGATGATTAACAAAAAGGACATTTAGCACAAGAAGACGTTTACCAATACGACGTTTCAGCCACAAGAGGAGACATTTACGACGTTTCAGCCACAAGAGGAAACATTTGCCTAGTAAAAATTTCTCGTATATGAAACATCATAATAATAAACGTTTAATTTTAATGTAGGTCTTTTTTTTTTACTTGTCGGATACACTGAACTACAATTTTAAGACTGAAGCTGCTCAAGAGTTATGTGATCAAGTTATTAGCGGTGAAAGTTTCAAGCTGATCGGATGAGGCATTCACAAATTAATTGCATGAAAGCTAGTATTTAAATGTCGTCAATGTTTTCAATAAAATTGACAAATTGGCACCTACACGACCCAAAATAAATCGAACCTTTCTCTGAGACACAGCACTTCAGGTTTGAAGCAGATCAGAAGAGGCATTTTCTAGCTATTGCTCAGAACCAATTTGTTTAATAAAACATGCAAGTTAAAACTCACACAATGAAAAAAAATCGTGTGATACTTCGTCTGAGACAAATATTCAAACTCCGAAAGTCTGAAGCCGACCAGTAGATACATTATCCAGTTATCACACAAAATACAATAATTTCAAATTTATTAACTTGGTAAATGTGTATCAACACAATCTAACCCCAAATGGCATCAATTTTGCATAAATAGCATCAAGGATCAGTGTCAAGGAGGCAGTGACCCCTCAGAGTCATCTTCAAGGTAATTTTCACCAATCAGCGCTTCACTATCAGAAGATTATTGTGTTACTGTTGTAACAATTGTAATATAATTTGGATGTTATTATAGTGATATCTCTATAAGAACATTCTGGCTATATATTAATGTCAATGTTGAAGCAGAATCTGCCTCATCTGTTGATACT
This sequence comes from Cherax destructor, assembly GCA_009830355.1. NCBI lineage: Eukaryota > Metazoa > Arthropoda > Malacostraca > Decapoda > Parastacidae > Cherax > Cherax destructor. Next base: position 185,155 of record WNWK01000772.1, read on the forward strand.
GTTGCAACAACCATGCTTATGAGATCTTCCACTTGCAATGTCAATACAGTGACATGATTTCCTCCATAAATTTCGATACCATAGATACAGCTGTTTTGATAATTACTCTTGATTTAAAATGCAGATAAGAGTTCGATGCTCATCACAGAGGAATGTGCGAGGTAGAAATTGTTTTGTTGCATTTTTAATGCTTTGGTAATCATACCTGTGTTACTGAAATAATTCTTGATTATTTTAACATAAACGTATTTTGTTAATTGATGAGCTTCACCACAACAATGGAGGAGCTTCATGAAACTTTCCCTATATCAAAACATATTTAAGATGCCATTATTGTTGATATTCTTAAACTAATTATTTTTTCCGTTGCGATTCCTGTGAGTTAATTTAACAATGCAAATCATGCAGCATCCTAATAACTGCAGATGTTGCAGTTTTATCACAGTGTATCTTTAGGAAAACCGGCAATCATCTGCATGACTCTAACAACAGGTGAAAGAGAACAAAAAAACAGGAACACGGTTGCAATAAGCAGTTATACACCAAAATGAAATTGTTTTTCCACAGAATGTGCCGCAACCCTATTGTTTATGGCAGTTACACAGTGGGAACGAAACCTGGCTATGTTTCCCTGTCATCTTCCATCACACAGGAGGAGTCACATATATGAGGTTGAAATGTGTCAGTCGGCGCTGGGAGACTTCAGTAGGGCAACGACGGTATCGTATTTCAGTAAGGGTTCAGCAGCTACTGAATATGATGGGGATAGTGGGTGATTAGCTCTTGAAACTGGATATTGATTCAAGGAACTGGATTTAACCTCCTTTTTCCTTGGATCAGATCTAATTACCTTTCATTCCTCAGGCGGTTTCAGCTGAATATAATAATAAATATAATAATAAATATAATAATAAATATAATAATAAATATAATAATACTACTACTACTACTACTACTACTAATAATAATAATAATATGATAAAAATAATAATAATAATAATAATAATAATAATAATAATAATAATAATAAAAATAATAATAATAATAATAATAATAATAATAATAATAATAATAATAATAATAATAATAATAATAATAATAATAATATAATAATAATAATAATAATAATAATAATAATAATAATAATAATAATAATAATAATAATAATAAAATGCCAAAAGGTATTATAATTTCAATTAGCAAGGGTGGGTGAACTTCGAAGTGGTGGTCAACTCATCCGGATAATAAAACGCAAGCAACTGTAGCGGAACAGAAACCTCCAGATGGAACAGATTATTTTTACTGAGAACCGGTTATAGCGGGTAGTGGCGCTCATCGTGCGAGGGACACCATATATAGTGGCACTGTGGCACTCATCCCGTAAGTGCCGCCTATCCTCATTTTTGCTACGTTAATAAATGAATCTGTTTATTTGGACATGCACAGAATACAGTGGTTGATGTTAGTTCATGGAGACCACATAATGTGCGAGAGAAAGAAGGTAAAACAATAACTTTTGCACATATATATAGGCTCCAATATTTACATTAAATACATGAAATTTGTACATTGCACTTTGCACACAACTGTTCTGTCACTGAGCTGCTTCCTTATGCTGTCAGATCTAAGGTGGGAAATATAGATATTCTCTTACTCCTCAGAGTCAATGAGACATTTACAGATCCAAATACTTTGTACCATCAATGATTCCTGGAAATTTCATCATTTTCATGAAGCTTCCATGGACAATAGGCAAAGTTTGGTTTCTCGCCCCCGACAAATGCATTTACCAGTCACAAATGACGATGTGCAAACCTTCTGAAGAGATCACAATGCCTGGTGGTATTACTAACAGGTATCTGGTTATCAGATAATTGTTAGTATCTTTCAGCATAACGGTTTTAACAATGGGGAGAGGGATACTAAATTCTAACTCAATTCATCATGATAGCTAATTCCTATATGGGAAGAAATCCACACGAATGAGATACGAAAGCTTTTGTTCCGAGCAATATTTATGTCATATGTATATACTATATATATATATATATATATATATATATATATATATATATATATATATATTTATATATTGAGGTAAATAATGAGTGTACTGTGTGTGTATTTTACTTTTTATTGTTTTTAATGCCTAGTTATATTGCTAATTTAATATATGTTAGTGTAAACTTGTTATCTGGCATTTATATGCATTTGTAAGTGGAAAAAAATGGCATTCTGCTTTCCGGCGATATCTGCTTTTGGGTGGTAGCCTGGAACCTAACCTTCCATGGGGAAGTGGAACAGAATTCTTCCTCCGTAAGCCATGCGTGTCGTAAGAGGCGACTAAAATGCCGGGAGCAAGGGGCTAGTAACCCCTTCTCCTGTATATATTACTAAATGTAAAAGGAGAAACTTTCGGTTTTCCTTTTGAGCCACCCCGCTTCAGTGGGAAATGGCCGACGTGTTGAAAGAAAGAAAGAATATATATATATATATACAGTACACTCATTATTTACCTTAAAATATTTGTAGTCTTAATGGTCTTAATGTAGGGTGAGAGGTGAAAAGTATTTATTTGTAGAAAGTCAGGTGTGGGAGGTATGGCAGCCCGCCTGGCCACCCCACCTACTACGACATCCCTACAGCGATAAAATGCATATTAAGTACACTCATTACTTATCTTAAATTATTTGTAGTCTTAATGTAGAGTGAGAGGTGAGTAAACGAGATTAAACGAATAAACGAGAGAGAGAGAATGAGTACATGAGAGACTTGGTTCCCGAGTTTTGTAAACAAACCAGCCGAACGCGTATGGTTTTAGTTCACTCCCGTGAGCCGCCTGGAAAAAATATCTTATTTATGTTAATTTATTCTACTGTGGGTATATTTATCATGTTTATATGTTATGTAGCATGTTTATTATATAATTTTGAAAAAAAAATCATAGATGGCTTAAGCAAACTGTCTATATTAACTTTTTATACGACATTTCATGCGCCTCAGAGTGATTATTGTGTTATTATTATTATCATTATTAATTTGGCGTCTTCAAGACTAATAAGACACTCTTAGTGATTTTAATGTGTACCTGCACGCCAGCACAGTGTATAACTTTACTTACGTACAGGTACACATAAGTATAATTATCAGAGTATATATAAAATATGAAATAACTTTAAAACATGTCTGAGGGCAATATGCGGTGTGAATATAATGCAGAGAATCCGTAGTGTGGAGATTAGGAGGAGGTGTGGGATTACCAAAACTATTATCCAGAGGGCTGAAGAGGGGTTGTTTAAGTGGTTTGGACATGTAGAGAGGATGGAACAAAATAGAATGACTTCGAGAGTGTATAAATCTGTAGTGGAGGGAAGGCGGGGTAGGGGTCGGCCTGGAAAAGGTTGGAGGGAGGGGGTAAAGGAGGTTTTGTGTGCGAGGGGCTTGGACTTCCAGCAAGAGTGCGTGAGAGTGTTAGATAGGAGCGAATGTAGACAAATGGTTTTTAGGACTTGACGTGCTGTTGGAGTGTAGGCAAGGTAACATTTATGAAGGGTTTCAGGGAAACTGGCAGGCTGGACTTGATTCCTGGTGATGGGAAGTACAGTGCCGGCACTCTGAAGGAGGGGTGTTAATGTTTCAGTTTTGTAGCTGTAGTGTAAGCACGCCTCTGGCAAGACAGTGATGGAGTGAATGTTGATGAAAGTTTTTCTTTGTCAAGCCACCCTGCCTTGGTGGGAAACGGCCGATGTGTTAATAAAAAATAAAAAAAACTTTAAAACACTTGAAATTTTTGAAAGTTTCCAAACATAATGGAGAGACGGGGTGAGGTGCTCATGGAGAATGTAAACAAGCTGGGTGGTGCACCGTATTAGAAAGACAGCCGTATAGAGAGTTTTGGTCAAAATTTGAAATCGCCGTATTAGCGGAACGCCGTAAAGCAGAGCCCTGCTGTATGTATGAATGAATGTATATTTATATTATATATATATATAAATATCCTAGGTAGTAGGCTGGTAGACATCAATAGCCCAGGGAGGTTCTACTGTCCTGCCAAGTGAGTGTAAGACGAAAGCCTGTAATTGTTTTACATGATGGTAGGGTTGCTGGTGTCTTTTTTCTGTTTCATAAACATGCAAGATTTCAGGTACGTCTTGCTACTTCTACTTACACTTAGGTCACACTACACATTCATGTACAAGCAGATATATACACACCCCTCTGGATTTTCTTCTATTTTCTTACTAGTTCTTGATCTTGTTTATTTCTTCTTAACTCCATGGGAAAGTAGAACAGAATTCTTCCTCCATAAGCCATGCGTGTCGTAAGATTCGAATAAAATGCCAGGAGAAAGGGGCTAGTAACCCCTTCTGTATACATTACTAAAGTTAAAAGAGAAACTTTTGTTTTTCATTTTTGGATCACCCCGCCTCGGTGGTATACGGCCAGTTTGTTGAAAGAAGAATTGTATATGTATATATATATATATATATATATATATATATATATATATATATATATATATATATATATATATATATATATATATATATATATATATATATATATCAATAACAACACTGCGACTAGCCAGGGATTGAACCTGTGTTGTTTTAGCCCGCCTCATGGTGAGTGAAAATTTCATGACACTCTAACCCACGGGCCCATACAATCCTACAAGAATCACGCACCCAGCAGAACTAGGTGTCGAACCCTGATCCGAGGACATACTATGGTGTGGGTGCCTCAAAGCTAATTTCATTCTACTCCCGTTTGGTGTACTAGCCTTCGTATTGTAACAACGAATGAGTGGTATTTAATCAATAATAACACAGCGACTAGCTGGGGGATCGAACCCGTGTTGTTTTAGCCTACTTCATGGTGAGCAAAAATTCCACGACGCTCTAACCAATGGGAACATACAATCCTACAAGAATCATGCACCCAGCAGAGCTAGGTGTTGTACCGTGATCAGAGGACATACGATGGTGTGGGTGCCTTAGAGCTAATTTCATTCTACTTCCCGTTTGGTGTACTAGCTTTCCATAAGCAATATATATCGTATGTCCTCGGATCACGGTACAACACCTAGCTCTGCTGGGTGCGTGTTTCTTGTAGGATTGTATGGTCCCGTGGGTTAGAGCGTCGTGGAATAGAGGGAAGGGAAGTGTATAGAAACTGCTTGGAGGGCAGCATCCATTCTGATTAAGTTGAAAGCATTGGCAAAATCCAATTTGATCAAGGCATCTGCGAGCGAGTGGTTTTAAGTGGTTAACAATGTTGCGAATGGCCAGGATTCGACCCCATGACACATTGTCCCACCTCAAGAGGCCACACAATATACATGTCACTCTACCATCTGAGCCATCGATCCTACAAACAACATGAGCCTAGCGAACTAGGCTTGTTTCATGTTGCGAAGACACTCTTGGTAGATGTATTCTTAAAGATTAATTTCAGCCTCCTCCTGTTTCAATACCCGCCTCCACAAGCAGTCTATATAGCAATGAAACCATTAAACAAGTGGCGGGACAATGCGTCGTGGGGTCGAATCCTGGCCTACCGTAGTTTGGTAAATGATTCAAAACCACTTGTTTCATGGGCAGCAGTAGCAGTAACAGCAGTAGCCACCCAGCTAGTAACAGCAGCAGCCAGCTTTATTGCAGTGCTCCTCTTTCCTAGAATTGACTGACTCCCCTACTACTACTTCTACTACCACTACTACTTCCACTATTACTCCTCCACCACTTTCTTGTGCCCTCCCCTGTCTGCTGCCTATAAATACCCCTTCTACCTTTTCTTTGTGTTAGTGTGACTTTGTAAATGGTCCAAGTCGGACCGAAACGTCGTCGTAAGCTCCTCTCTTCTATGTGCGGGTTGTGTGTGTATTGTTCCAGTCACGGTATTGTGCCTTTTTTGTTATTTAACAGTAGTAGTAATAACAATAGCCACCCATCTAGAAGCAGCAGCAGCAGAAGTAGCAGTAATAGCAGTAGCCACCTGGCTAGAAGCAGCAGCAGCAGCAGCAGCAGCAGCAGCAGCAGCAGTAATAGCAGTAGCTGGGTGTTAATTCCTCGTGAGGGAGCGTCAGTTTTCAACACAGGTTAGTTAAAGTCTCGGATTATGCAAGCTTAATTATGCCTTAGCGCTGACGGCAGGGTAATAAGAACCTTCCCTATGATCCGCCCGCCGCTAATTATAGAGCACTTAGGCCGTAAAGTGCACTGCAGTGTGGCTGGTGTGAAGTGTCGGCCCTCCCAACCACTTAATGCTGATGGTGTAAAGTGTTGATCTTCCCATCCACTTAATGCTGATGGTGTAAAGTGTTGGTCTTCCCATCCACTTAATGTTGCTGGTGTAAAGTGTTGGTCTTGAAATCCACTTAATGTTGCTAGTGTAAAGTGTTGGTCTTGCCATCCAGTTAATGTTGTCGGCCATAGTGCGAACGATATCTTACCAGGAGCCCTGTTGGTGGTGGTGGTGGTGGTGGTACTGGAGGTGGTAGTGGAGGTGGTACTGGAGGTGGTAGTGGTGGTGGTACTGGAGGTGGTAGTGGTGGTGGTACTGGAGGTGGTAGTGGTAGTGGTGTATGTCTCAAATGAACTGAAGTAGGTAACAGTTCATATCTTGTAAATATAGGTAGGATCTCTTAATCTAATTCTCTAAAGAGAGAGAGAGAGAGAGAGAGAGAGAGAGAGAGAGAGAGAGAGAGAGAGAGAGAGAGAGAGAGAGAGAGAAAGCAATTGGAAGTACATGAGAAAGCCACAGAGCAGGAAATATTCTCCCACATTCCCCCCCGCTTCCCCCCATCATGGCCTACATCAAGGCTGTTCACTGAGGACTAAATACAGTTGAACTTTCTTCAGTTCTCTTTAGTCAGTATTGGGATAATTTAACAGAAAACTCTCCCTGGCTTTCACTCCCTCCAGCCACACGTCAGCTCCGTGTTCAACGACGTGTGATGTGACAGTAATATAAAGTTGTATAAGCTATATCAGTATTATGACTTTCATAGGGAAAACGCTGAACCTGCAGTTGTTAAGCAGCGCCTGGAAGAATTAGGTGCAGTCAGGTTCAATAGTCCCGCATCGGCTTCAAGGAACCTGCCTTGAAGGCAGAGTTATTCTGGTTAGTTGGTTGTAAATCCTGAATATAATTTTTTCACAAGGAATCAAAAATAAAAATAATCAGCTCTAGGTGAATATCAAAGTTAAAATATATAGACAAGTAAATGAATAAGACAATATGAAAATTAGACACATGTGCAACATCTAAATATCTTTATTGTAGACGTTTCGCCATCTAGTGGCTTTATTTATACAAATTCAAGGACATAATTGAAAGACAGAAGAACTATATACAAAAGATGAGGTAATGAGTCCCTCTGCCTTGGAGTTGGTGTGAAGAACACCATCGTCATGAAGATTCTGGAGCACAGTTAGTTAGTTCAGACTCACAGGTAAGGACCCACTAGGGGCGAGGGGGAAGTGGGGACAGAAGAAGAATAGCCGGTGAGAGGAAGAGCTGAAGTAGAAGAGAAAGAGTCAGGACTAAACCCAACAGTCTAACTACTTTGTAATAATGGAGCACAGGCAAGAAAGCCGGAGCTTATATACTGGCGTCAGGTGGTGAGGGACGTCTAGCAGACGAAGACATTGTCACTGGTATGGGATATTCCCCAGTGGAAGTAGGTCATACCCGATGGACGGCCCAGTAGTAGTTAAGAAACGTCTACAATAAAGATACCCAGATGTTGCATATGTGTCTACTTTTCATCTTGGTATTGTATACCATTCATTTACAACCTATCAGAGACTGCAACATCATGGAACATTGGTTCAGAGGACATCTCCGCAACCTTGGCTGGGATCCGTGATGTCACAAATATAAAAAAATAAACAGACAAATATATGGCACCGGCATTATTGCCTAAATAAGGAAATCCGCTAGAGTAGTGGAGAGACGGTATGATAGTTCTTCCATCTTTGGCAAACCTAGCCAATAAATATATGAGAATGAAAGATTGTTCAGAAACATCTATTCTCCTCACCGGAACAGATTAACTGTAAATGGTCCAAGTCGGGCCGAAACGTCGTCGTAAGCTCCTCTCTTTTATATGTGCGGGTTGTGTGTGTATTGTTCAAGTCACGGTATTGTGCCTTTTTTGTTATTTAACTTCCAAAAATGTGGAGAAGTTCATATTCCTCAACTTCAGCTTCAAGAGGCTGCCTGAATTTTTTTTTTTTTTTGTCTTCCTACTTTTCGATTTTATTTTGCGCATAACTCGACAACGCCTCAGCTGATTGGCTTCAAATTTTCAATACTTGTATACTGTAACGAGGACCACATTCTAGGAATAATTGTAATGATCAAAGGCCATATAGCCAAAGTTACTGAATCCATCCCCAGCATTCTGGAATGGCTTAGGTAACTTCCAAAATCCTGTGACAGAGCATCAGACCTTCACAAAAGATGACCCTCCCCCCCCCCCATGAAAGAAAATACGAGAGTGAAATTTAATTTGACTGTTTTGTGTAAAACAGTGTAAAAAATTATTCTTCTTAAGTCACGTTAAAGAAATTTAAGTTCCCCTCTTCTAAACTGCTTCAGTATTTAATGGCTTATGCATCTTTGGGTCAGGATAGTGCCTATTGAGTTTCATTTGCCTACAGCCAGATATGTTAATGTAGAACAGTAAAAGAAACTTGAAATTCTTAGAATCCGTTCCATAACTGGAGAATGACTCATCAGATCGGCTTATAATTTTAAGTATTGGTGTGGTTTCCTGAACACAAGTCTCACACTCCCATTGGGTGGCATAAATTATAATTCGCCAGTTTTGTTGAATAAATAGTGATATTTATATTTTATTCAATAACTAACGATTCCTTCTTTTGATTGGCTTCAAATTATTTTTCACTGTGTATTCTATAATAAGGATAATCCATAAGTTTACACAGATCAGATGCAAATTTGAAATTTTACTAAAAGTTAAAAAACTTGAATTTTTTTAAATCATATCAATTACTGGTGGACTTTGCTAAAACACACCTTGTTATTCACTTCGAGTTGTTTAATTTTCAATTTCCAAATTTTATTAAGCAAATGTTTCCCATGTAATGACTAGTGAATGCCTCGTCTGATCAGCTTCAAACCCTAAATGGTGGTAAATCTTTGCATTAATTTTGAGATGTTGGGGTTCAAATATGCCCTTTTTTTGCCAATTTTATAAAATTAGTTTTTTTCAAGAAAATAATTAAATTATTTTTTCTTACAGGGTTGCGGAAATTTTTAAATTGATTGTAAATGTGAAAAGCAAACTTGAAAAAAAAAAAATCCGCCGATTTTGTAGCTATTTTTTTTTAAGTTTAAAAAAAAAAGGAGATTTTCCTATTTTTTGGAGTGTTTTCAGCAACATTATTATTTGCTGTATCACAAATTTTCTTTGACTTCCCTACAATGCTTTATTCAATCGAATTCAACGTTTACGTAATGTATGTTGGGCAAGTTTCATGAGACATTTTTGCCTGCCAGGACGCCTTGTGCACAGTGTTACACAGCTCAGTGTCACACAGCTCAGTGTTACACAGGTCAGTGTTACACAGCTCAGTGTTACACAGGTCAGTGTTACACAGCTCAGTGTTACACAGCTCAGTGTTACACAGGTCAGTGCTACACAGCTCAGTGTTACACAGGTCAGTGTTACACAAGTCAGTGTTACACAGGTCAGTGTTACACAGATCAGTGTTACACAGGTCAGTGTTACACAGGTCAGTGTTACACAGGTCAGTGTTACACAGGTCAGTGTTACACAGGTCAGTGTTACACAGGTCAGTGTTACACAGGTCAGTGTTACACAGGTCAGTATTACACAGGTCAGTGCTACACAGCTCAGTGTTACACAGCTCAGTGTTACACAGGTCAGTGTTACACAGCTCAGTGTTACACAGGTCAGTGCTACACAGCTCAGTGTTACACAGGTCAGTGCTACACAGCTCAGTGTTACACAGGTCAGTGTTACACAGGTCAGTGTTACACAGCTCAGTGTTACACAGGTCAGTGTTACACAGGTCAGTGTTACACAGGTCAGTGTTACACAGGTCAGTATTACACAGGTCAGTGCTACACAGGTCAGTGTTACACAGGTCAGTGTTACACAGGTCAGTGTTACACAGGTCAGTGCTACACAGGTCAGTGTTACACAGGTCAGTGTTACACAGGTCAGTGTTACACAGCTCAGTGTTACACAGCTCAGTGTTACACAGGTCAGTGCTACACAGGTCAGTGTTACACAGGTCAGTGTTACACAGGTCAGTGTTACACAGGTCAGTGCTACACAGGTCTGTTACACAGGTCAGTGTTACACAGGTCAGTGCTACACAGGTCAGTGTTACACAGGTCAGTGTTACACAGGTCAGTGTTACACAGGTCAGTGTTACACAGGTCAGTGTTACACAGGTCAGTATTACACAGGTCAGTGCTACACAGGTCAGTGTTACACAGGTCAGTGTTACACAGGTCAGTGTTACACAGGTCAGTGTTACACAGGTCAGTGTTACACAGGTCAGTGCTACACAGCTCAGTGTTACACAGGTCAGTGTTACACAGCTCAGTGTTACACAGGTCAGGCTACACAGCTCAGTGTTACACAGGTCAGTGCTACACAGCTCAGTGTTACACAGGTCAGTGTTACACAGGTCAGTGTTACACAGCTCAGTGTTACACAGGTCAGTGTTACACAGGTCAGTGTTACACAGGTCAGTGTTACACAGGTCAGTATTACACAGGTCAGTGCTACACAGGTCAGTGTTACACAGCTCAGTGTTACACAGGTCAGTGTTACACAGGTCAGTGCTACACAGGTCAGTGTTACACAGGTCAGTGTTACACAGGTCAGTGTTACACAGCTCAGTGTTACACAGGTCAGTGTTACACAGGTCAGTGCTACACAGGTCAGTGTTACACAGGTCAGTGTTACACAGGTCAGTGTTACACAGGTCAGTGTTACACAGGTCAGTGCTACACAGGTCAGTGCTACACAGGTCAGTGCTACACAGGTCAGTGCTACACAGGTCAGTGTTACACAGGTCAGTGTTACACAGGTCAGTGTTACACAGGTCAGTGCTACACAGGTCAGTGCTACACAGGTCATGTGATTACTGGAGAAAGGTTCCTCTTATCCGCCATTTTGTCACTTTTAAGCTTGAAATAGAATAGTATTAATTTATCTTATTGCATTATTTTCCCCTTGGCGAGGAGCTCTTGATCCAAGAAACTGGACGTAGCTTTACCTTGCTTGAATTAAATTTGAATGCCTCCCATTCCACAGACACTATAGAATCCCTACTAGTTTAGTGCGTTCTTCTGATTAAAATATAACAAATTCTGATGCATCGTATGGAAGGGATGGAAGGCTTCATGGGTTTAGGCTGTGTAGGCACAAATTTTGTTGGATTCTGGGCAATAACTAAAAATGTTTCTTCATAGAAATATTTCTCACTCGATTTCTTATTAATATATACTAATATTTACTATTATAATACTGGTGTACACGTGTGTTAGTGTGTGCGTGCACGTTTACTAGCTTGTCGTTCTTTGAGAAAAAAGGGGAGGGGGTCGCTAGGCTTTAAACTTTCGGTGCTGATGTGTTTTTCACAAGGGAAATAATCTCTTTATGCTAGGTTGTCTAAGTTATCTTGATGCTAGGTTGTCTAAGTTATCTTGATGCTATGTTGTCTAAGTTATCTTGATGCTAGGTTGTCTAAGTTATCTTGATGCAAGGTTGTCTAAGTTATCTTGATGCTAGGTTGTCTAAGTTATCTTGATGCTAGGTTGTCTAAGTTATCTTGATGCAAGGTTGTCTAAGTTATCTTGATGCTAGGTTGTCTAAGTTATCTTGATGCTAGGTTGTCTAAGTTATCATATACCAATTTTATTAATCAAATTGGTTTCTGTGAAATAACTTGACAACGTCTCTTCTGTTCAGAAATAAGTCACTGTGTTTGTCTTTATTTATTTATCCTTTGTTAATTCAACTTAATGTTCTTTTATGCGTCTATAACATCTGTGTGACCTTGAGACACTTGCATGTTATATACACTAGACTTACATAAAACTTGCTGTCTTTCCTAAAAGCCGATCAATCTTACTTAGAAAAAAGTTTGGATTGATTTTAGCCTCCGTAGGTACCAGTATGTTTTTTTGGGGGGGACGAAACTGGGAAAAAATGGTTTTCATGAGTGCCGCATATGATGACCTCTCACAGTGGGGCAGGGAGAAAAGTGACCCCCACCAGGGCACACACTACCTTGTCATTTGACCTCCTCTGGAAAGTGACTTCAAACCTTCCGCGCTTATAACATGATAATGCAACGTACGAGCGGCTTCAAACTTAATATACTTGTGAATTTAAGGATATTGGTCTCTTTGGTCTCTTTGGAAGGTTTTAATCATATTTGGATCGCTTATGTCCTAATTTGCATTTTTTGTAGAAAAATGGATAATAATGTCAATATGACGACGTATGAACGTGTCTTCTGATTCCCTTCAAATATGCAACACTAATATTTAACTGCATTATCAAGTTATGGCGCACTCTGCACTATTCCAGTCACGGGCATTATGGCGCAAGGGACTACGATTATGGAAAACGGAAATATCTTCGGATCGCGCAGCGACCAAAATATTTAATTAGTGTATTTGCATAGTATTTATACTATTGAGCAATGAGCATTTCCATATATATTGAATATAGTAATTATATTTTGAAAAATAATATAATATAGGAAAACTATCGGTATTGATATAGGTATCGGCAAATAATTTTGGTAAAGACCAGAACGAGCCCTTGGTTTACCCAAAGGTGTAGAGAGGCAAAAACTAAGTGTGCTAGAGAATGGAAAAAGTACGAAGAGCCAAAAACGAGTATGCACAGATAAGGAGGGAGGCCCGGCGACAGTACGAAAGCGACATAGTATCGATAGTCAAGTCTGACCCGAAGCTGTTGTATAGATACATCAGGAGGAAGACAACAGTTAAGGACCAGATAATCAGGCTGAGGAAGGAAGGTGGGGAGTTCACAAGAAACGACCAAGAAGTATGTGAGGAGCTCAACATGAGATTTAAAGAAGTATTTACAGTGGAGACAGAAAAAACTCTGCGAAGTCAGAATAGGGGGTACACCAACAAAGGATATACCAACATGTGCTGGATGAAATACACAGCCGAGGAGGAGGTGAAGAAGCTGCTAAGTGAACTTGATACCTCAAAGGCGGTGGGACCAGACAGCATCTATCTGTGGGTTCTTAGAGATGCTGTTTGTGCCACTAACAACAATTTTCAACACATCCATTGAAAATGGGCAACTACCTGAGGTATGGAAGATGGCAAATGTAGTCCCCATTTTAAAGAATGGAGACAGACACGAGGCACTAAACTACAGACCGGTGTCACTGATGTGTATAGCATGCAAAGTCATGGAGAAGATTATCAGGAGGAGAGTGGTGGAGCACCTAGAATGGAACAAGCTTAAAAACGACAACCAGCACAGATTCAGGGTAGGAAAATCCTGTGTCTCAAACCTACTGGAGTTTTATGACTAGGTAACGGTCATTTTCTTGGACTGCAAGGCCTCTAGCTTTTGCACTAATCTCACAAGAGATTAGTGCAAAAGCTAGAGGATCAGACACGCATAACAGGAAGGGCACAGCAATGGATCAGGAAATACCTGACAGGGAGCCAACAACGAGTCATGGTACGTGAAGAGGTGTCAGAGTGGGCGCCTGTGACGAGCGGGGTTCCACAGGGGTCAGTCCTAGGACCAGTGTTGTTTTTGGTATATGTGAATGACATGACGGAAAGGACAGACTCAGAAGTGTCCCTGTTTGCAGATGATGTGAAGTTAATGAGGAGAATTAAATCGGATGAGGATCAGGCAGGACTACAAAGAGACCTGGACAGGCTACAAGCGTGGTGCAGCAACTGGCTCCTTGAACTTAACCCTGCGAAATGTAAAGTCATGAAGATTGGGGAAGGGCAAAGAAGACCGCAGACTGAGTATAGTTTAGGTGACCAAAAACTGCAAATCTCACTCAAGGAAAAGGATCTTGGGGGAAGTATAATATCGAGCACATCTCCTGAAGCGCACATCAACCAGATAACTGCTGCAGCATATGGGTGCCTGGCAAACCAGAGAATAGCGTTCCGATACCTCAGTAAGGAATCGTTCAAGACTCTGTACTCCGTGTACGTCAGGCCCATACTGGAGTATGCAGCACTAGTTTGGAACCCACACCTGGTGAAGCACGTCAAGAAATTAGAGAAAGTGCAAAGGTTTGCAACAAGACTAGTTGAAGAGCTAAGGGAAATGTCCTAAGAAGAAAGGTTAAGGGAAATCGGCCTGACGACACTGAAGGACAGGAGGGTTAGGGGAGACATGATAACGATATACAAAATACTGCGAAGAATTGACAATGTGGACAGAGACAGGATGTTCCAGAGATGGGACACAGAAACAAGGGGCCACAATTGGAAGTTGAAGACTCAGATGAGTCAAAGAGATGTTAGGAAGTATTTCTTTAGTCATAGAGTCGTCAGAAAGTTTAATAGTCTGGCAAGTGACGTAGTGGAGGCAGGAACCATACAAGTTTTAAGACGAGGTATGATAAAGCTCATGGAGCAGGGAGAGAGAGGACCTAGTAGCGATCAGTGAAGCTGGGGCTAGGAGCTATGAATTGACCCCTGAAGCCATAAATAGATGAGTACATACACACACACACATACACACACACAAATACATACACACATACACACACACATACACACACACATACACACACACACATACTCACATACACACACACACACACACACACACACACACACACACACATATATATATATATATATATATATATATATATATATATATATATATATATATATATATATATATATATATAAGACAACCACTATGAAAATATAGAGGAATTCAAGCGCTTTGTGACTACTCACATTATCAAGGAACTATGGTAATGTGAGTAGTCACGAAAGCGCTTGGAATTCTCATATTTTTATAGTGGTTGTCTTGCATATTTTGATATCACCTGTTTACTGTGATCTTTTGATAATTATTATATATATATATATATATATATATATATATATATATATATATATATATATATATATATATATATATATATATATATATATATATATATATATATATATATATATATATAATAATCGAAGGAGAGACTGACTACCTCGTCTTCTACTGTCTTCTGTATATATTTCTACAATCTTCAGATTACGTTCATGTATTGTATTGATAATACAACATGTAGTTATTGTACATGTGTCTGATTCTTCATCTCCTCGGTATTGTATACCATTGATATGCAACAAATCTCTCGTGTTCGTGAGGTATGATTTCGGTGTGGAGGTTCGGGACCAGTCCCTTCAGGAATTTCCAGGTGTAGATAATGATGTACCTTTCTCACCTATGTTCCAAGAATACAGGTGAAGGGATTTCTAACGTTTTCATTGGTTTAGGTGTTTTATTGAATGTTTAGGGACAGTGAAAGATCTCTGCACTGTTTTCAGCTCAGCAATATTTCCTTTTTAAAGTGAGCTATTAGTATACAACAGAATTCTTGCCCGGAGAGAACAAGTATCATCAGTGGTTCAGTATCCCTTGTCTTTAAAGTTCTAGTTATCCAGCCTATCATTTTCCTTTCGGTAGCAATAGTAACATTGCTGTCGTCAAGAATCATCACTCCAACGTCTAGCACGTACAACTTTCTCTCTGCTGAATGATTTGTGTTTATCCTGCATTCCCTTTCAGTTTTCATTTCCTTCATTCTCCCATAGCGGAGCAAGTGAAACTTGTCCGTATTAAACATCATATTGTTGCCTGAGGACCACTGTAGTACAAAAGTCACTCAAAATGGACACAGCAGAAACACTGGAGATGTAAAGGATGCGATCAGTCCATCAGCCTTGAACAAGTAGTTTTCCAGAGTTGTGGTCAGTCCTCAGTCATGTCTTGAACATTGTTCAAGATTGTGAAGCTGAACGCTGCTCATGGTTGAAGGACTGACTATTTCAAAGCTACTTCTGTTGTCTCTATATTTACTCACTGCTGTACTCACCTAATTGTACTCACCTAATTGTGGTTGCAGGGGTCGAGACTCAGCTCCTGGCCCCGCCTCTTCGCTGTCCGCTACTGGGTCTCTGCTCTCCCTGCTCCATGAGCTTTATCATACCTCGTCTTAAAACTATGTATGGTTCCTGCCTCCACTATATCTTTCTCTAGACTATTCCACTTCCTGACTACTCTGTGGCTGAAGAAATGCTTCCTAACATCCCTTTGACTCATCTGAGTCTTCAGCTTCCAGTTGTGTCCCCTTGTTTCTGTGTTCCCTCTCTGGAACATCCTGTCCCTGTCTACCTTGTCGATTCCCCGCAGTATTTTGTATGTCGTTATCATGTCTCCTCTGACCCTTCTTTCCTCCAGTGTTGTTAGTCCTATTTCCCTCAACCTTTCTTCATAGGACAGACCCCTGAGTTGTGGAACTAGCCTTGTCGCAAACCTTTGCACTTTCTCTAGTTTCTTTACGTGCTTGACCAGGTGTGGGTTCCAGACTGGTGCTGCATATTCTAGTATGGGCCTGACGTACACGGTGTACAGTGTCTTGAACGATTCCTTGTTTAGGTAACGGAACGCTAATCTTAGGTTTGCCAGTCGCCCATATGCTGCCGCAGTTATCTGGTTGATGTGTGCCTCCGGAGACGTCTGGCGTTATACTCACCCCAAGGTCTTTCTCATTTGCCGAGGTTTGTAGCCTTTGTCCACCTAGCCTGTACTCTGTCAGCGGTCTTCTTTGTCCTATCCGATCTTCATGACTTTGCATTTGGTGGGATTGAATTCGAGAAGCCAGTTGCTAGACCAGATGTCAAGCTTGTCCAGGTCTGTTTGAAGTCCTGCTTGGTCCTCTTCCGATGTGATTCTCCTCATTAATTTCACATCATCTGCGAACAGAGACACTTCTGAGTCTATCCCATCCGTCATGTCGTTTACATATACCAAGAATAACACTGGTCCTAGGACTGACCCCTGCGGTACGCCGCTCGTCACAGGCGCCCACTGTGATACCTCATCACGCACCATGACCCGTTGTTGCCTCCCTGTGAGGTATTCCCTGATCCATTCCAGTGCCCTTCCTGTTATACATGCTTGTTCTTCCAACTTCTTTACTAATCTCATGTGAGGAACTGTGTCGAAGGCCTTCCTGCAGTCCAGGAAAATGCAATCAACCCACCCTTCTCTCTCTTGCCTTACCTCTGTTACTTTATCATAGAACTCTAGGAGGTTTGTTACACAGGATTTGCCTTCCCGGAATCCGTGCTGTCTGGTGTTTATTATCCTGTTCAGCTCGAGGTGCTCCACCATTCTTTTCCTGATGATTTTCTCCAGGACTTTGCACACTATACATGTAAGTGACACCGGTCTATAGTTTAGTGCCTCTTTTCTGTCTCCTTTTTTAAAGATGGGGACTACATTGGCCTTCTTCCATACTTCAGGTATCTGCCCATTTTCAAGGGATGTGTTGAATATTATGGTAAGTGGCACACTCAGTACCTCAGCTCCTTCCCGAAGAACCCACGGGGAGATATTGTCCGGACCCATCGCCTTTGAGGTATCAAGGTCACTGAGTAACTGCTTCACCTCCTCCTCAGTTGTGTGTATGCCCTCTAGCACTTGATACATCCCTTGTTGGTGACACACCCTATCCTGTCTACCCAGCTGCCTTCCTTCCTCCACTGTGAATACTTCCTTAAACCTCAAGTTGAGCTCCTCACATACCTCTTGATCATTGCTTGTGAGTTCCCCATCTTCTCTCCTCAGCCTTATCACCTGGTCTTTAACTGTTGTTTTCCTTCTGATGTGACTGTACATGAGCTTCGGGTCGGACTTAACTTTCGATGCTATGTCGTTTTCGTACTGTTTCTGGGCCTCCCTCCGTACCTGTGCATACTCGTTTCTAGCTCTTCTACTACTCTCTTTGTTTACTTGGGTTCTTTGCCTTCTGTACCTTTTCCATTCTCTGACACTCTGAGTCTTTGCCTCCCTGCACCTTTGGGTAAACCAGGGGCTCTTTCTGGCCTTCCTGTTTAATCTTTTTCCTCTGGGTATAAACCGTTCCTCTGCCTCCTTGCACTTTGACCCTACGTATTCCATCATTTCATTTATTGTCTGTCCATCCATTTCCCTTTCCCACTGAACCTTCTGCAGGAAATTCCTCATGCCTGTGTAGTTTCCTCTTTTAAAATCTGGTTTGTCTCTTTCGGTACCGTTTTCCCTCTCCACCTGTAGCTCTACAATGTACTCAAAGCTCAGCACCATATGGTCACTGGCTCCCAGGGGGCTCTCGTGTGTTATGTCTTCAATATCTGAGCTGTTCAGGGTGAATACAAGGTCCAGTCTTGCTGGTTTATCTTCTCCTCTCACTCTGGTCGTGTCCCTGACATGTTGGTGCATCAGGTTTTCCAGTACCGCATCCATCATCTTGACTCTCCAAGTTTCTGGACCCCCAAGTGGTTCTTGGTTCTCCCAGTCGATCTCCCTGTGGTTGAAATCGCCCATGACCAGTAGCTTCGCTCTTCTCATGTGCACTTTTCTTGCCACCTCCGCCAGAGTGTCCACCATCGCTCTGTTGTTCTCATCATATTCCTCACCTGGCCTCCTGCAGTTCTGTGGTGGGTTATACATCACTGCAATGATTATCTTGTGTTCCCCAGACTGGATGGTACCTACTATGTAGTCCCTTTCTCTACACACCTCCATTCCTTCCATTTCCTCAAATTTCCAACGGTTCCTTACAAGCAGTGCGACCCCTCCTCCCCCCCGGCTCCTTCTATCTTTCCTCAGGATCTGATATCCCTGTGGGAAGATTGCATCTGATACTGTCTCCTTTAGTTTGGTTTCTGTGACAGCTATGATGTCTGGGGACACTTCACCTATTCTTTCATTCCACTCTTCATACTTGTTCGTAATTCCATCCGCGTTTGTGTACCAAACCTTCAACCTTGTTTCCAATACTGTGTCCCTGGGGAGATCTTGGTGGGTTGTAGGGGGTGTGGGTGGGGTGCCCATAGGGGTTGCGCATGGGTGGGGGATTGTATGGTTGGGGTATGGGTTGGTGGGGTGGAGTTTGTGGTGGGGGTGGGGGTAGCTGTGATGGTGGGTTTTGGGATGCTGGGGTGGGGGCAGTGGGACTGATGAGTATGTGTGGTGTTAAAGGTATGGTTGGCGTGGGGGTTTTGTGATTTTAGGCCCACCGTGGGTACTTCCAGTGTGTGTGTTTGTCCTGTTTGGGCTTGGTGTCCTCCGTATCTTGCTGTCTCCTCTCTCTCCTCTCTTCGCCTTCTTATCTGCTCCTTCCGAGCCTCCCTTTCTTCCTGCGTTCTGTCCCGATCTAGGTATACATTCCGGTACCCCTGATTCGTCCTCAGCCGTGCTTTCTCTTGCAGGATCATGGTGTGGGCTGATTCTGCTTTGAAGATTACCTTGAGAGGTCGATTTCTTTCCCTTGTGTACCACCCAATTCTCCGAAAATTTGTCACTTGGGGCGTGTCTCCCCCTATTGCTAGCATGATACCTTCGATTCTTTCTTTCTCCTCCTGTTTTCTTCTGTCGTTAGTGTCCCCCCGTGTTCCTTTGTGTGTCCGGCCTGCTCAAAAGTCTCTGTCCGTTGCAGTGTGTTGATGGAGTCTCCGCGTTTAGTGTGTCTGCTGCTTTGTCTGCCCTCTCGTGTTTTGGTACTGAAGAAGGCTACTGTGTAAGCGAAACGTTTCTGAAATAAAGATAACTAACTGTTGCATGTCTTCTTCTTCTACTTAATAATCTAACATAATAAGTCTAACAACATGCTCATTTGAGAAGCCATGTATAAATACTAAAAAATCCTGGAAAGAAGAATTATTGTAATTTTTTTATGGATTCCATCACGCATTAGATTATTCCTTCATGATAAAGTTGATACTTTATCCAAAAAAAAAAAAAAAACTTCTGAAGGAAAATGTAGAATATAACTTTGGTGTATCTGTGTCTAGCATTAGGAATAATATTAGTAGAGAAGTAAATAATGAAACTGAATTTTATGGGATTGGAGTTAGGAACCTGAATAGATCTACAACTCACTATAATAACATTAATGTAGATATATACTTTTATGGAGAAACTTGCAGTGTGAATAGTCTGACTGAGGTTGTAGTGGCCAGGCTTAGGCTTGGTCACAAGTACTTCTGGCAGTTTGGCAGACACACAGATGATGATCAAACCAAATGCAAAGCATGTGGCCAGCACTATGGTCAGTCTTGAACACCATGATCATTATTGTTCATTTATTGAGAAACATAGATATGGACAGTATAATAACTTACGTGATATGTCAAGATATCTTATTAATGAAAATAAGATACCAGATATATTGAGCAAGTTTCCTAAATTTGCTTACAACAGCTAAGTGAACTGTAGATATATATCTAAATGCACTCCTGTAAACTCTTTGGGTTCTAGTTACTAGGCCTTTTGTGTATCCATCTGCTCTTGCGCTAAGGTCCACAGGATAAATGTGGGGTGCACAATAAACTAGCCTCCGGCTGCAAAATATAACAATCTACTTATCAGCATTGTTTACCATTATTAAAATATAGCAGCAAGGAGTCAGATGAAGAAAGTCGAGATTATGATCAATTTTATAAAGAAACTAAAGACAGCATTTCCAACGACAGGACGTTACAGAAAACCTTTTCCATATCACGAAAAGCAGCATCCAAAAACATGGAACAAAGAAGTAAAAAATAGATAAATATATGATAATAACGTTATTGCTTATAGAAGGAAATACTCTAAAGTGGTGGAAAGAAAACACGATAGTTCTTCCACATGTGGCAAACTAGACAGTAAATAACTAAGTTCACCATCCTCTTCAAGAGAGAGAAACATTATTTGGTATTGGAGGAACATCAACTCTTCTCATAGGAACACATTAGCCTTTGAAAATAGAAAGATGTTGATGTTCCTCAACTGCAATTTGAGAATTATAAACTTTTATTCTCACACTATTAAGGAACACTTAAAATAATAGAACAACAGAAGACTTCAAGAGCTGAGATATAACCTAACATGTGACCTAACTCGTTTACCCTGGGAATGTAGTAAAGTTTTAATTGGGTCACATGTCAAGTAAAATTTTAGAGTGGCATGTCAGACAAAGGGAAATTTTGTCAACCTAACTTATAATCCTTATAAATTCTACTAGTTGTAAATGAATTTAATTTATAGTCCTGAGTTTACCTGCCTAGTATGGGCCACCAACAGGCCTACTGCAGTGTTCCTCTTTTTTTATGTTCTTTTTATTATTTTTTTTATTATTAACACATCGGCCGTTTCCCACAAAGGCAGGGTGGCCCAAAAAAGAAAAATTTTCATCATCATTCACTCCATCACTGTCTTGCCAGAGGCACGCTTACACTACAGTTATAAAACTACAACATTAATACCCCTTCTTCAGAGTGCCGGCACTGTACTTCACATCTCCAGGACTCAAGTCCGGCCTGCCGGTTTCCCTGAATTCCTTCATAAATGTTACCTTCCTTACACTCCAATAGCACGTCAAGTATTAAAAACCATTTGTCTCCATTTGCTCCTATCTAACACGCTCACGCACGCTTGCTGGAAGTCCAAGCCCCTCGCACACAAAACCTCCATTACCCCCTCCCTCCAACCTTTCCTAGGCCGACCCCTACCCCGCCTTCCATCCACTACAGATTTATACACTCTCGAAGTCATTATATTTCGTTCCATCATCTCTACATGTACAAACCATCTCAATAACCCCTTCTCATCCCTCTGGATAATAGTTTTGGTAATCCACACTTCCTCCTAATCTCCAAACTACGGATTCTCTGCATTATATTCACACTACACATCGCCCTCAGACATGACATCTCCAATGCCTCCAGCCTTCTTCTTTTTTCAACATTCACAACCCATCCCTCAAACCCATACAAAGGCGTTCGTATAACTATTCTCTCATACATTCCCCACTTTGCTTCCACGGACAAAGCTCTTTGTCTCCACAGACTCCACAGACCCTTTTACCTTCATCAATTCTATGATTCACCTCATCCTTCATAGACCCATCTGACACATGTTAGTACCTGAACCCTGGTGCTAGACACATGTTAGTACCTGAACCCTGGTGCTAGACACATGTTAGTACATGAACCCTGGTGCTAGACACATTTTAGTACCTGAACCCTGATGCTAGACACATGTTAGTACCTGAACCCTGGTGCTAGACACATGTTATTACCCGAACTGAGGTGTTGTAGACACACATAAATGAACCCTGGCGTCAGATTCATTTACTCACGCGAACTTTATTTGAATAAGACTGAGTGCGATGCACTCTCACTTGACTCAGTGGCAGAGTGAAAGAACATTCCTACCCTTGCGGCTCCTGTTCACTTATCATTAAATAGGTACCTGGATGTTAGTCAACTGTTATGGGTAACACCCTGGAGACGACGAGGGCCTAAGTACCTCAATGGGCATAAGCAACAACTCAAGGCTTTTGTCATATTTCAAGTGGTATGCAATACGGACAAATGGATAAGGCACAAATTCAGCACTTGTGTTCTGCTCATGAATGCGAGGCTTCCATTGATTGCTCTGAGTTAATAAACCTCCCGGGTTAATCATTAGAAGACAATCTTCTTAAAACCGTTAAAAAGAAAATCATGGTTCTTAGATGACAACTGTTGTGATGCTCTGGCACTTCCTACATCGACCACCCCAGGTTAATCTCTAATGCCGGGGGTTTTAAACAACTCGTTGGAAAATATACGTTCATTACACACCACAGAGTATATGCTCCTACGATAGAGATTTATATCTCAATTATACACACAGTGTTGTATATCTCTCACTATATATACACTGAGAGATCTGGCAGTATACATAACAAAAGTTGTATATCTTTCAGTGTGTATACAGTAAACAATGTCAATGTATTCCTACCGAGAGTTAAAGCCGTTTTATGAGGGCTATAAGTATTGTTAATGATAATATTTAAGTTACTTGTGGTCTGAATTTAATGAGCCATGTACATCCGAAATGCCTGAATCCCAACAGACTAACTAATGTGTTGAAAACCACACAGTGTATATACACTGACAAATGTATATTAAATATACATCTATATATATATATATATCCAGAGAGTTAATTTTAATCATTTTCTTCGGGCTTAATGATTCCTTGATATTATCATCTAGGTAAATTTGTCGATGTTAACAATGAAGTAACTGAAAGGACTCATATCTCAAATGACTGATTTTTGTTTAATCACTGCTAGAGATTCGTCATTCATAACATTTTAATAAATCTTTCATGTTCTTTCACGTAAAGTAATAAAATGTCATTAAATTATTAAAAAAATTACATATATATTATCATTTATAAACAAAATTATAATTATATATCTATTATTATTATTATTGTTATTATTATCATAATCATCATTATTATAATATTTTAATATTGCTGCTGTAGTTGTCAACAGCATTAAAGTAATTACTGGCACTGACACTAGATCTAGCGGGTAATCAGGTCAGTCTCGGTCCCATTCCGTCGTGTAGTCATTGTAGAAAACATGACATTGTAGCCGAGTAACTCAGGGCTGGGTGTTGTAGCAATATCGCAAGAGCGGCAATAAGCATACCAGAAGCGATTACAGAATATGATTAGAAAAAGTGTAGCCTACATGGCGGGTGTCGTGCCATGTTCTCGTAAAGACGAGGCTGCTGTCACTGGCCAGGCCGAAAAAAAACAGTGGGCATTAGTGAAGAACTATTGTGGTGAGTGAGACTTGCGTGGTAACCAGTAGCTGATGGTTTGTACCAGCTGCTGACGGTTTGCATCAGCTGGTGCTGCTGACGGTTTGCATCAGCTGGTGCTGCCGGCTTGCACCAGCTGGTAGTGATGGCCTGCAACCAGCAGCTGTTGGTGTCTGGGTTCACAAACAGGTTGTAGGTAGTTGGCTGTGCTTGTCCCTGAGGCTGTGCTTCGAGTCCACGGCCCCACGGCGTCAGTTGCTCAGCTTGAGGAAGACACTTCTTCCTGTCATCCAGGGACGGAAGACTCTTCTTCCTCTACACCAGAGACGGAAGACTCTTCTTCTCCATCATCGGGGTATGAAGCTTCTCCAGCACCTGGGAGGAAGCTTCTCCAGCACCTGGGAATAAGCTTCTCCAGCACCTGGGAGGAAGCTTCTCCAGCACCTGGGAGGTAATACTGACAAGCTGGTGAATAAGGCACATTTGCAACACTTTGGTATTGTTATTATGGAGACTTTGCAACACAGGAGACAGTAGAAGAAATATATTTTTGACGTGATCAGTCCGTCATCCTTGGTAGGAGGTTGAAGATCCCTTAAGCCTAAAGAATAGGCAATACCTGGAGTTTACCTGGAGAGAGTTCCAGGGGTCAACGCCCCTACGGCCCGGTCTGTGACCAGGCCTCATGTTGGATCAGAGCCTGATCATCCAGGCTGTTACTGCTGGCCGCACGCAGTCCAACGTACGAACCACAACCTGGCTGGTCAGGCACCGACTTTAGGTGCCTGTCCAGTGCCTGCTTGAAGACAACCAGGGGTCTATTGGTAATCCCCCTTATGTATGCTGGGAGGCAGTTGAACAGTCTTGGGCCCCTGACACTTATTGTGCATGGGCCTAGACGTTATATACTGGTAGCAGAAATGAGGTGTAGCAGTTGAAGGTTTCGTCAAAGGTGAAAGTAGGGCATACTAAACAGCTGTTTATCAAATACAGAATACATCCCCTGTACCTAGACACAGGGGTACAGCTGTAGCGTTCTGCTACTTCCACTTCCAGCTGCCACAGGTCACATCTGTTCCAGTTTACAAGATCTGGCTTCATTCCTGTGTTGTGGTTGAGGGGCTGAACACTTCCTACCAAGGCTGACGAACTGATCACGTCAAAACATTCACTGTCTCCAATATCATATTCGAATGAATCCGACTAAAGAGGCCTGATGTGCAGGCGACTGACCAAGGCTGACAGACTGATCACCTCCAAACTACTTTAACTCTCTCCAGTTTTATTCGCCTGTATCAACAGAAGAAATCTTTTGTGTATCTGATTTATCACCATGAAATAAAGACTCTTCTTCTTTCCCAGAAGAAGGAAGGAAGACTCTTCTTCTCCAACATCAGGAAGGGAGAATCCTCTTCCTCTCCAGTACGGGGAAGACTTTCCAAAACCAGGAAGGAATGATTCTTCAACACCCGGGAGGGAGGCGTCAGCGGGGAAGTTAACCCCCGGAACACCCTCCAGGTAGGTGGGACACCAGGAAGGGAAGCCTCTCCAACTACTGCCGATTTTTTGGGCCAGCGAGAATGCTTTCTTGATTGCCTCTGGTAACCAGGCTGCAATTCTGTAAACCTTCTTGAACGTAAAAAGTCAGGGAGAAACTCCGAATTCTACTGGAGGAGCAAAGCTTCGCTACTGAGGTTCAGGCTTTTATCTGCCTTTACGTGTGCTTCCCTGTTGACCATCCTGTGTCGTTGTATTGAATTTCGCGAGATCGCTGCAGTGCTTTCACCAGAGCTCCCGAAAGTTCCATAGTACTCTCATCATAGATGTTGAACCGATCCATGGTTGCTGTCATTGCTTGGCTAAACAGAACACGTGAAATATTCTTTATTCGTTTCGGTGAACTGGCTTTTTTTAACGTAAACTGGAGGTGAAACTCCTCGGTTTGCATTTCTGAAAAAGATAATGCCAACTGTGAGGAATCAGTGACTTTAAGGAACGCATTTATCTATTTCAGCCATTTCCTTACGCACTCTTCCATCTCTCTGGTGAGTATAACATCCCCCCCAAGAATGCCTAAACTCATTATTTGATATGATTGTCATCACGCGGCCGCATTGACCCCAGGAGCACTCTCCAAGCATCCCTGTGAGCCATATCGAAGTGATCCCCGACCTCGTCCAGGAACACTTCAGGCATCCCTGTGAGTCCAAAAAGTGGATTTTCAGTGAAATGTTACATCCCATGTTCTTGTAAGCCTTGATGAGGTTTTCCACCAATTCTTGATAGTTACCATGTCATTGGCACAGCAAAAGGCCTTCCTTTCCTCTTCCTGTTCAACCACTGACGAAGGTTAGTAGCACAATTGTTGCAGCATATGTGTGGAGCCCAGTTCTTATCCTGGTCACCAATCTTGTATCCAAAATATTAGTGATATGCCTTTCTAACCATAGCAGTTATACGGTGGTTCTGTGATGCAAAGGTCACCTCACAACAAATGTAACAGTTGTTTGCCCTATTCACACAAGTACAAGGCATCTGAAAGAAGAAACAACAAACAATTAGAAGATAAACAGAAAATTTATTCATTAATTTATCATTATAATACAGATCATGACAGCTAAGCAAAAGTATTTATATCATTCAGTAGGAAAATAACATTAATATAATATGCCTCACATGCATATCAATAGCTTACTCAGTGAACATTTATTATAAGTTTAAAAAGTGAGTGGTTAAGAAAATCACTTACCTTTCACCTCAAAATATAAACTTGGAGAGCACAACCACCTTGTATGACTGCTGGAACAATAATGAAGGTCAGTGAGACTGTGAGTGTTGGTAAGAAACACACTGCCGCAAGCCTGTTGCAACCTGTTGTGACACGTAGGTCTATATTGAAAAGTAGAGCTAACAAACAATTTTAACCATGATATTGAAAACTGAGACACATGTGCAACATCTGGGTGTCTTTATTGTAGACGTTTCGCCCTCCAGTGGCTTTACCTCATCTTTTGTATATAGTTCTACTGTCTTCACTTTATGTCCAAGAATCAGTATTAATAAAGACACTGGATGGCGAAACGTCTACAATAAAGATACCCAAATGTTGCACATGTGTCTCAGTTTTCATCTTGTTGGTATTGTATACCATTCTTATACAACTAGTCAGACCCTGCAACATCATGGAATCTTGGTTCAGAGGACATCTACATGACCTACTACAACTGCTACTACAACTTACCCATCCTTTTGGGTATGACCTCCTTCCACTGGGAAATCCCGCCTACCAGTGACTATGCCCTCGTCTGCTACCCGTCCCTTTCCACCTGACGTTAGTATATAAGCGCCAGCCTTCTTGCCTCTGCTCCAGAATCTTCAAGACTACGGTGTTCTTCACACCAACTCCAAGACTGAAGGACTGATTACCTCATCTTTTGTATATAGTTTTACTGTCTTAGTTGTGGAAAGGTTCTATCACGGTTCTTTCAGCTCAGAAAGGAAATTGATTCATTTCTCACAGAGAAGAATCGACCCAAACCACTTTTATCAATCACTGACTGGCTTTGGAAATTGACATTTTTTTGCAGACGTGGTAAACCATATAAATCAATTGAATCTGAAGTTTCAAGGTGAAACGAATTTTATTTGTGATCTATTCACGCATGTCAAGGCATTAAGGGCAAAACTGATGCTGTTTGAAGGACAGTTGAAAGTTTTTAATTTGGTTAATTTCCAATGTTGTGAAAAATTTCACGAAGAAAGTGAACCAGAATTTCCTTCTTCATTTGCAACAAAAATCATTAATGACTTGCAAAAAACAATTTCTGAAACGATTTTCTGATCTTGATAGAAATACAGATGAACTAAAGCTGTTTCTAAATCCATTTGACTGCAATGATGAAACACTCCCAAGTCAGTTTCATATAGAAATTATTGATCTCCAATCAGATAACATGTTGAAAGAAAAGTATTAAAAAAAAAAAAAAGGAAATCTGATCCAATTTTATAAATATTTACAGCTTGTGGATTCGTATATCATTTTTTAACACAACGTACCTTTGTGAACAAACATTTTCAAAAATGAAAAAAAGTAAAGTCCAAAATATCACAAATTTATCTGATGAGCATTTGAAGTCTCTTTATGGGTGGAGCAAAAACTTGATTTTTTAAAATCATTTGAGGAATATTGTGGTAATTAAATTTTGTTTCTTCGATTTTTTTTTTTTATAATTCAAGTTACAGGAAATTTTATATTCCACCAAACAACAGTTTCGTGTTGAAAATGAAAGCTTATTTTATGTGGTTTTGGTATTTTGTGGACAATTTGTCCCTTACTTCTTTAATTTGTTGGTTTTAATGTATAAATATCATTATTACGCAACTGTTTGAGGCAAAAATAAATGACTAGATGAAAAGTTTTAGCCATTTGAAGACACAAAACACATTATTTCTTTATCTGCAATTATCTGCAGTTGAAGCCTCAGTATTTATAGAACAATCATGAAAATATATTTTTGATTTTATCCAGGAAGTCATTGTTCTTCGGTCCTATGCCTTTACTTTGATCAGAATCCTTTTAGAATATTTTATTTTAGTGTTTTTTACTGAAATTTTTGAAAAAAAAATAATAATTTTAAATTTATATTTAAATCAAAATATATTTTCACACTTTCCTTTGCATGAAAATTCTATTTACCCATTTTTAATCGCGTGCATTTATATGCAGGCACTTTTTCTATGACCAATTTTCCTGTGCATCTTCGAGTGTGTAACTATGTGCTGGTGTAAGTAAATAACTAAATATATGTGCAAGTATATAGGTAATGACGCATGTGTAAGCCATACATGCATGTATTTATGGGTTTAAGTATATGTGGATGTAGGTATATATGTTGCAATAACAAAAAATGTATTATTATTATTTTCAGGGCTTTCACCATGATCATTCTACAGTGTTATATTCCCATATATATACACACATGCAATTAAAAAAATAATTGGACAATTTAAAGATATATACGTTGAAGAACATCCAACCTTATTCTAGAGAGAAGTTGTTCTCTTTAGTAGACAGCCACGGTTTGTACTTCCAGACTCTGTGTTGTCTGACCCATGTATTCTGATGTGCACTCATAGGGTTGCGCTAAACCCGTAGGAGACATACAGTGCTGGGGGCTGGGGATGCAGTCACATTTGATCCAAGGAAAGACTGGTTTATTCCAATTCTTTAGATCAAGAACCCTTCACCGGCATCAAGATACAGTATTCAAGAGACTCTCTGGAATTATTATTAAACTTTTTAGTGTCGCTGTTGTAATTATTATAATTATTATTATTATTATTATTATTATTATTATTATTATTATTATTATTATTATTATTATTATTACTATTATTATTATTATTATTATTATTATTATTATTATTAACCCTGATGTGGTACCTTCAAGAGGATGCCTGATATTATTTTGCTAATAACTTGACAACGCCTTATCCAGCTTTCAACGGTTGTGTACGGAAATGAGTGCCAAATTCTCGGAGCAACTGGCATGTTCAGATGCACTGTCACCAAAGTAAATGAACCTATTCCCAGCATCCTGGAATGACCCAGATAATTAAAAAAAATCCTCAGTGGTGGAGCTTCAAACGTTTAAAAAAAAGGTGCCAAAAAATACGACGAAGAAGGAAAGTGAAATTCAAGTATGTTGGTGAAAATTTGACTATTTTATGTGTAAAATGTGTGAATTTTTTATTCCCGTTAAAACACATTAAATAAATTTCAGTTTACCTCTTCTGAAAGGATTTCACATGTAACCCCTAATGTTTCTTATGTCCAGGATGGAGCAACATAGGATGACTCGGAGGGTGAATGAACGTGAAGTGGAGGGAAGGCAGGGTAGGGGTCATTCTAGGACAGGTAGGAGGGATGAGGTAAAAGAGGTTTCATATGCAAAGGTCTTGGACATCCAACAGGTGTGTGTGAGCGTGTTAGATAGGAGTGAGAGGAGGCAAGTGGTTTTTAATGATTTGACGTTCTGTTGAGTGTCAAGCAACATCACTGTGTGTTGATCCAGGGTGGGCAAGTATGTTGAGTGCAATATCCTTGTATGTAGACCCAGGGTGGGCAAGCATCCTGAGTGTCGAGCAGTATTATTGTAAGTAGACCCAGGGTTAAAACTAAAAAAAATATTTTGATGAAAATTGCTCTGTTTTCCAGTTTACAGAACATAACATAAACTTAATTAATCTTATTTAGCCAATCGAATTTTGAAAAAAAAAAAAAACATTAGTATGATTTTTTTCCATATTTTTTTGTCATTCAAAATTTTGATCAAAATTCGAGAAGCTCTTTCATTGGCAGAATGTCAGCGTTGACGTGCGTTAACTACACCGTTGACGCGCAGCGTTGTCTCCGTTGCTGTAGCGCTGAGAAGTGCTGCTGCTCCAAGATGATCACTGGTCATGTCGGATCTAAGTTTTGATTTCCTTAGTTTCATCACAGAAAATGTCTGCTCACACTCGTACGTTGACCCGGCAATACAGACTTCCTTCAAGAATGAATCTTCAGTTCTGGAAGAGAGATGACAACTGGGAACCGTCAGTAACTGGATTGTTCTAAAAGCAATAGATTACATCTCTCCTGATTGGGACATAATCAAATCAACGTAACTTTTTTTCTTACATTGGAGACAGAATAGCTTTTCCTAAATTGCTAGACAGTGGCGGGCCGGATAGAACGCCTTTGCTGGCCGGATATTGCCCGTGGGCCGTATTTTGCCCACTCCTGATGTACGTCTGGAACTCCATTTAGATTCCTGAACGCCATTCTTGTGTGTTCTAGTCAGGCGTACGTCGCTAGTGGTAGTTCCTCTGCGAGTGTTTCTGAGGACACACTAGGCCAGACTTTAACACCTAGCTCATCCTGGCTTGATGCTCTGACCTGCTCAAAGACGTGGGTGTAATATATTTGCTTGATGATTGGCTGAGTTTTCCTGTTATTCAAACTAGTGGATAGACTCTATCGTTTAGAATATTGGCACGAGTCTAGTGATCAAAATGTGATCAGGTTGACAGCCCAACGGACAAAAAGATATTACTTTACCCTGCAATAGTTCCACCCAGGATGGCCCGGGGCCCTGAGGCTAGCCAGGGTTTTTGTTGCTCTCTGGAGATTCTTTAAGCAATATGTGTTGGTAATGTACTGCCTAGTCATGATGATGATGACAGGTGTAGAGTACAAGAACAACAAAAAATATAATTACCCTGACTTTATCAGTGATTGTTAGGAGACCTTTATTCTTTAAAAGCCTTCCCAGTGTGTCTCTGCGTGTTTTCCCTTGCATCGTCATTGCCTTCACCATTACGAGGACTTTCCTATGAAGAGAATTTCGGGAAATCTGTGTAACACTCAGTGAAACGTAATTAACTTTCAGATGGTTTCATGCCAGCGTGATTGCACCTTAACAGAGGGAAAGGGCACTTGCTTCGCTGCCAACACAGTTGCTCCTATTACCAGTACATGGTGCAGGTTCTACGTAACAGTAGTGATCCGGGTTCGTTTTGCAAGCGGGGGAAAGATGTGTGTGAGCGTCTCCAAACACCTGCTAACATAGCACTAAATAGGTTAGTGGGAGTTAGTCGATTGTTAAGAGTGGCAACCTGTGGAACTGCCAATATATGTACCTTCGATAGGGTTTACCTTTGAAACAAACTGAAGTAATTTAACAGCTCTTGCTTGCAAATTTAACTGTACAAATAATAAAAAAAACACAGTTAATCCTATTGCCAGTACATAACTAATGTTTTGGATTTCAGTTCAGTTGAACACAAAATCATGAGATGCTCTAATTACACCTATTAAGAGAGAATATAATTTTTTCTTCGAAAGGTAAATCGAATATTGTAAAGGAATAAAAATTTGTGTATCCACTGCAAGATTTATTAAGCAAATTTGTCCTTAGAAAAATAAATTATTAGATTTAAAACTTACCAAGGTATTACGCCTCACTCTCTCTCTCTCTCTCTCTCTCTCTCTCTCTCTCTCTCTCTCTCTCTCTCTCTCTCTCTCTCTCTCTCTCTCTCTCTCTCTCTCTCTCTCTCTCTCTCTCTCCTCTCTCTCTCTCTCTCTCTCTCTCTCTCTACTCTCTCTCTCTCTCTCTCTCTCTCTCTCTCTCTCTCTCTCTCTCTCTCTCTCTCTCTCTCTCTCTCTCTCTCTCTCTCTCTCTCTCTCTCTCTCTCTCTCTCTCTCTTATTTACACAATGGTTTTACATGGTTAGGTTAAGAGTTCCTAACTTTATTTAGAAGCTGTTACCTACCTGGCCTGGTCATGGACCGGGCCGAAGGGGCGTTGACCCCCGGAACACCCTCCAATTATACCTCAGCTCATTTGAAAGCCTTTTTATTATTATGAGAAATACAAATAGGGAATAAGATGAATTTGGAACCATCTGTTGGAACCATCTGTTGGAACCATCTGTTGGAACCATCTGTTGGAACCATCTGTCGTCCAGTGATTTCATTTGATCAATTGATTTTATTTCATCGATATTATTACGCTGTACGAATCTCTCTCTCTCTCTCTCTCTCTCTCTCTCTCTCTCTCTCTCTCTCTCTCTCTCTCTCTCTCTCTCTCTCTCTCTCTCTCTCTCTCGTTATATATTCATAGGTCATTTTTTTTATCAGTTTTTTTAAAAATCACAGGTGTTGCAAAAATGTACCAATCCTAACTAACATGAGATTTTTCACTATTCTTTATAAATTCCTGTCATTAACTGCTGGAGGTTTCTCCAGCAGTCACCTCCTTCCTGCCGCCTGTGATGTACCACCACAGGTCTCATACATCCATTTGCCTAAATAATAAAAAAAGGTAGTGTACTTGTTTGTTTTATGATGTTCAGGTTTACTGTCACCAGGCTAGTACAGTCACGGCTTTACACTATGAATACTGTATGTGTGTAGTCTTCGATATATAAGATAGTTTAATTTTTTTCCCTCTCCCTTTTCCCTCTGCCGCTCTCTGTAATGACGATTGTACCTTCATAAATATTCCATTAATCCTATGTTTGGGAGAGGCCATTCTGAGAGACAGCAATTTCCAGGTAATAGTAACTCCAGCTCTGCTGGAACGAAACCTTTGAGACTTCCGTTGCTGCTGAACCTTTAATGAAATACTTGACGATATCATCAATGCTTTGTTATTGTAGTCTCTCAACTCAAGCTGGCTTAACACACTGTGTGTGATGGTATGTGTCAGGGAAACACAGCTAGATTTTGTTCCCACTATATAACTATCATACAAAATAGCGTTGCAGAACACTACTGATGTATTCACTTATATTGAAAAAATTCATCAACATCATCTTTGTCTCCTGTATTACGTACCAAAAACAAATCTTAAAACTTTAAGGGATATTCACGTCTTACGACGTGCATATTCTCAGAGCCTTGTTAGAGCTTACGTAGTGTTACCTACAGTCTACCCGGAGGTCATTCCGGGCATCAATACCCCCGCAGCCCGGTCCATGACCAGGCTTCCTGGTGGATCAGGGCCTGATCAACTAGTCTGTTACTGCTGTCCGCACGCAGTCTAGCATACGAACCACAGCCCGGCTGATCCGGCATTGACTTTAGGTATCTGTCCAGCTCCCTCTTGAAGACAACCAGGGGTCTATTGGTAATTCCCCTTATGACTGGTGGGAGGCTGTTGAACAGTCTTGGGCCAAGGGAGTGATTTCTGTGTGCAAATTAGGGACCAGTCCCTCTAGGATTTTCCAGGTGTAGATTATGATGTATCTCTCTCGCCTGCTCTCCAGCGAGTACAAGTCAAGTGCTTCCAAGCGTTCCCAGTAGTTAAGGTATTTGATGGAACTTATATGTGCAGTGAAGGTTCTCTGGATCCGCGATTTCACCTGCCTTGAATGGGGATGTTAATGTACGACAGTTTTCCAGCCTAGAAAGAACAAGTGA
Source organism: Cherax destructor (assembly GCA_009830355.1). Lineage (NCBI taxonomy): Eukaryota > Metazoa > Arthropoda > Malacostraca > Decapoda > Parastacidae > Cherax > Cherax destructor. The sequence continues at coordinate 219,029 of WNWK01000772.1, forward strand.
TTTGAAAAGGATAATCGTTGGCGTGGCATCTCTTGTCTTCAATGTTTTCATTATCCATCCTATCAGTTTCCTCGCAGATGTGATAGTGGCACTGTTGTGATCCTTGAAGGTGAGATCCTCAGACATTATTGCTCCCAGGTCCTTCACATTACTTTTCTGCTCTATTGTGTAATTAGAGTTTGTAGTATACTCAGTCCTAGCTATTATTTCCTCCAGTTTTTCCATAACGGAGTCGTTGGAATTTGTCTTCATTGAACATCATATTGTTCTCCGTTGCCCATTGGAAAACTTGGTTTATATCTTCTTGGAGATTTGCTGTGTCCTCAATGGATGACACTTTCATGCAGATCCTAGTATCGTCTGCAAAGAATGATACGGTGCTATAGTTTACATCTCTGTCTATGTCTGATATGAGGATAAAGAACAGGATGGGGGCGAGTACTGTGCCCTGTGGAACGGAGTTCTTCACTACGGCAGCTTCCGATTTAATTCTGTTTACCACTACTCTATGTGTTCGATTGGTTAGAAAGTTGAAGATCCATCTGCCCACTTTGCCAGTTATCCCTTTAGCACGTATTTTGTGTGCTATTACACCATGATCGCACTTGTCAAAGGCTTTTGAAAAATCTGTGTATACTACATCTGCAGTCTGTTTGTTTTCCAGTGCATCCAAGACCATATCATAGTGGTCCAGTAGTTGTGAGAGGCAGGAGCGACCTGCTCTGAACCCATGTTGCCCTGGATTGTGCAATTGTTGGGAATCCAAGTGGTTTGCAATCTTGCTTCTTAGAAGTCTTTCAAAGATTTTAATGATGTGGGACGTTAGAGTTATTGGTCTATTGGTTCTTAGCTGTTGTTTTGCTGCTACCTTTATGGAGTGGGGCTATATCCGTTGTTTTTAGTGACTGTGGAATCTCACCTGTGTCTATGCTAATTCTCCACAGCATACTTAGAGCCCGCGAGAAGGGTTTCTTGCAGTTCTTAATGAACACAGAGTTCCTCGAGTCTGTGCCTGGGGCTGAGTGCATGGGCATGTTGTCAATGGCTTTCTCAGAGTCTAGTGGAGTTAGGGTTATGTTAGAAATGTGGCATACATTATACTCCTTACAGCGTAGAAAAGAAAGATTAATGATAATATACAACTAGAAGTCTCTGGAGCCATTGGTCCCAAATCTACACCCTGAAATTAACACATGAAAAAAATAGGCTTGACAGACGGTGCGAGATACTTCCGGTGAAAAGTAGGGAAGCTATGAGTGCCCTGAGAGAGCACTTAGTAAGGGATCACTATTCGTAAACACCTTCCCATTACAAATTAAAGAGATTAATAACAAACCCTTCCCTAGCTGTCTTCAAAATGAAACTCGACAAATTCCTCAAATCAGTTCCTGATGAAAAGGGCTGCGGTGCTTATGTTGGGCTGCGGTCGGTGGGCCCCAACAGCCTGATCGATAAAGTTTGCAATTAGGAGGCTTGTTGTGGCACCGGGCCGCGGGGACGGCTACCTCCGGAAGTGACTATAGGTAACCTATAGGTAACACTGTATTACCAGAAGACTCTTCCCTTCTCCCACCCTCAAGGAAAAGAGTGACATATAATTATGCAATTTTTGTATATGCTCATTTTGTATTTTGCGTCAAAACTTACGTCCCGTCCCAACCTTCCTAAAAACTTTACATGACTATATTTCACTGTATCCTCGAGGCGATGGTTGAAGGTCATATATAAGTGACCTATCATGCAGGAGCTTCTTGAGAAGTCTCTCCAGTACCAAGCTTTTTTAAATAATAGTACACCTGCAGAAGCATACATATATGCTTCACTTTGTATTTTAGGTAAATATACGGCAATAAATGCAGTACTTTACATCCCACCTCGCTGAGGTTATCGTCTGTATCACGGCCTCTTTCACTGAGTAATTTCAGCAAATCCTGCAATCTTTTGTGTGATGCCAAGAGCCTTAGTTGCAATGCACTGAGATTGTTCAGAAATATTAATATTAGATTTACTGTAAATGCTTTTTTGCAGGATAGTGATTAGCGAAGTCGGCTCACATCGAAAAAGTCCCACGGCAAGACGCTGCCGCTGTTCACCTAGCGGTAAATAGGTACCCGGGTTTTATTGAATGTCGTGGGTCACATCCTGGGTGATGGTCAAATGGGTTTCCTGTCTTCGACTCAGGTATACCAAATACCCTTCTAAAATACAATGCCGGAGTGTGTGTTTATACTCCTTTCCATACACAATTTAGTCTGTCCTCTCCGTGAGTTGCTACACCAACCTGCCTCGTATGGAGGTACACGAGACCTGGCTGCCATCCTAGTCACTGTTTTTTCAACCTCACTTTCTCTGTGTTTTGTACAACGCAACTCTATTGTATTGAATAAATATAATCTACTATCTCTTAACTTATCTCTCTCCTTAAATTCATCCTCAAGATTTTAATCGATGTTTTCCTTATAATCTGCTACAACGTTTTTCCAACTCTGTTATCTGTGTTTTTGTGTTCTATTGTTCCTACAGTGTGTCAGCTGCCTCATTCCCTGCCATGTTATAATGATGGTATCCAGGGGCGGCCCGTCCACACAGGCGAACTAGGCGGTCGCCTAGGGCGCCATCTTATGTGGACCGCCAAATTAGAGGAAAAAAATAAAATTTAAAACTAATATGGAAAAAAATAAAAAGTGGGAAACATAAATAAGGAAATGTGTCATTATTTACATTCATGTGTCATTATTTACATTCATGTGTCATTATTTACATTCATGTGTCATTATTTACATTCATGTGTCATTATTTACATTCATGTGGGTTTAGGGAGAAAATGTAAGATATAATTCTTTTCTATTCATTTCTGATAATTTATTTATATGTTAAAAAATATATTTTGGTGAAATTTGTTTTCAGTTTTGAAGGATTTACCAGTTTACCAGACACTTCAGCCTGGATCCTCTTGTGGTGTCAGTGTTGAGGCATCTAGTGTATGGTTGGCCCAGGGTGTCAGGTGCTGGCACCTCGTCTACACCGACCCTCAGTCGTGTACATACAGACTTCCATCTCTTACTAGCGCTATCAAGGGAATATATGTTTTAGCACACATCAATCAGATAACTGCTGCAGCATACGGGCGGCTGCCAAACCTAAGAATAGCGTTCCAATACCTCAGTAAGGAATCATTCAAGACTCTACACCATATACGTCAGGCCCATACTGGAGTATGCAGCACTAGTTTGGAACCCACACCTGGTCAAGCACGTCAAGAAATTAGAGAAAGTGCAAAGGTTTGCAACAAGACTAGTCCCAGAGCTAAGGGGATTGTCCTATGAAGAAAGGTTAAGGGAAATCGGCCTGACGACACTAGAGGACAGGAGGGTTAGGGGAGACATGATAATGACATATAAAATACTGCGAGGAATAGATAAGGTGGACAGAGACAAGATGTTCCAGAAAGGGGACACAGAAACAAGGGGTCACAATTGGAAGTTGAAGACTCCTATGAGTCAAAGGGATGTTAGGAAGTATTTCTTCAGTCATAGAGTTGTCAGGAAGTGGAATAGCCTAGAAAGCGACGTAGTGGAGGCAGGAACCGTACATAGTTTTAAGACGAGGTTTGACAAAGCTCATGGAGCAGGGAGAGAGAGGACCTAGTAGCAATCAGTGAAGAGGCGGGGCCAGGAGCTATGACTCTACCCCTGCAATCCACAAATAGGCAAATAGGTGAGTACATAGTATGCAAGGTCATGGAGAAGATAATCAGGAGAAGAGTGGTGGAGCACCTAGAAAGGAATGATCTTATCAACGACGGCCAACACGGTTTCAGGGACGGGAAATCCTGTGTCACAAACCTACTGGAGTTCTACAACAGGGTGACAGCAGTAAGACAAGAGAGAGAGGGGTGGGTAGATTGCATATTCTTGGACTGTAAGAAGGCGTTTGACACAGTTCCACACAAGAGATTAGTGCAGAAGCTGGAGGACTAGGCAGGGGTAACAGGAAAGGCACTACAATGGATCAGGGAATACCTGTCAGGAAGACAGCAGCGAGTCATGGTACGTGGCGAGGTGTCAGAGTGGGCGCCGGTGACGAGTGGGGTTCCACAGGGGTCAGTCCTAGGACCGGTGCTGTTTCTGGTATTTGTGAACGACATGACGGAAGGAATAGACTCCGAAGTGTCCCTGTTTGCAGATGATGTGAAGTTGATGAGAAGAATTCAATCGGACGAGGACCAGGCAGAACTACAAAGGGATCTGGACAGGGTGCAAGCCTGGTCCAGCAATTGGCTCCTGGAGTTCAACCCCACCAAGTGCAAAGTCATGAAGATTGGGGAAGGACAAAGAAGACCGCAGACGGAGTACAGTCTAGGGGGCCAGAGACTACAAACCTCAATCAAGGAAAAAGATCTTGGGGTGAGTATAACACCAGGCACATCTCCTGAGGCGCACATCAACCAAATAACTGCTGCAGCATATGGGTGCCTAGCAAACCTAAGAACAGCATTCCGACATCTTAATAAAGAATCATTCAGGACCCTGTACACTGTGTACGTTAGGCCCATACTGGAGTATGCAGCACCAGTTTGGAACCCACACCTAGGCAAGCAAGTAAAGAAGCTAGAGAAAGTGCAAAGGTTTGCAACAAGACTAGTCCCAGAGCTAAGGGGTATGTCCTACGAGGAGAGGTTAAGGGAAATTGACCTGACGACACTGGAGGACAGGAGAGATAGGGGGGACATGATAACGACATATAAGATACTGAGAGGAATTGAAAAGGTGGACAAAGACAGAATGTTCCAGAGATGGGACACAGCAACAAGGGGACACAGTTGGAAGTTGAAGACTCAGATGAATCACAGAGATGTTAGGAAGTATTTCTTCAGTCACAGAGTGGTCGGGAAGTGGAATAGTTTGGGAAGCGATGTAGTGGAGGCAGGTTCCATACATAGCTTTAAGAAGAGGTATGATAAAGCTCATGGCGCAGGGAGAGTGACCCGGTAGCGGCCAGTGAAGAGGCGGGGCCAGGAGCTGTGAATCGACCCCTGCAACCACAACTAGGTGAGTACACAGTGAAGAGGCGGGGCCAGGAGCTGAGTCTCGACCCCTGCAATCACAAATAGGTGAGTACAAATAGGTGAGTACACACACACACACTCACAATAACAAAGAAAAAATGAAGAGAATATATGAATACATTGCTAAATGCACACTGATATATTTTTCAATAAATCTTTAATTGAAATTTTTTTTTAGGTGTGCTGGACATTCTGTGATGTACTAGAAATTGCTCTACGATCTACTGGAACATCACCATCGTCGTTCTGGCCGCCTCTGCCCTACGTGATCAACACAGGTACGATAATTTATTCCACTGCGAGTGTAAAAAGCGCGAGGGAAGATAATCAATTTGAAATGTTACTTAGCTTTAAAATTTAGCTACTGCGAGTGTGTCAAACCAGAGTCCATCTGGAGAGTAACAAGAAAATAATGTGCAAAGTTAAGTATCTTTATTGTTGAAACGTTTCGCCTATACAGGAGGTTTTTTCAGTCAAATACAGAGGCAGGATACAATGTAGGCGACACGCTTCAATGATAAAGATACCTAACTATTGCACAGGTGTCTTAATCATCAACTCGTTGATATTTTATGCTATTTTCACCATAACAAGAAAATACCCTAAAACACTCTAAAACATCCTAAAACACCCTAAAACACCCTAAAACATCCTTAAACATCCTAAAACACCAAAAACACCCTAAAACACCCTAAAACACCCTAAAACATCCTAAAACACCCTAAAACACCCTAAAATAGGCATTAAAGTAAATTTTCAGTGTAGTTAGTGAAAGTTTGAGTACTTCTAGGGCTCTCAGTGTGTATCAACTGAGACACACTCTTCATGGTCTGGACTACGTATCTAGTGTGAGAAAATTACCATTAATATAATTATTAAGGTATTTTAATACTAAGTTATAATTAGGTTTAAGTGTTCTTATGTAAAGGTATCAATAATTTTAAGTATAATTAGCGTGAGTTTACTTGTTATTGTGCCTAAGTGTTGGTGATTGAGGCTGCTTGGATAACATTTGTTCAGCAACAGTGTTTACCTGGAGTTTACCTGGTGAGTGTGGCTGCCTGGATAACACTTGTTCAACAGCAGTGTTGGTTGCCTAGATAACACGTGTTAAGGATAAATAACAAAGAACGTTCAACATAGTTATCCCTGTGGAAACTCCAGCCATGTAATATGTGACGTCAGTATTTTCGATAACTAACCATTGTCTTGGAACACCTGTGACCCACAGCCGGATTAAGATTTTGTAGGCCTCAGTTATATTTTGAAAAGGAAGAAAAACTCATCACAACAGTCAACAGTTCATCATATACGTGATATAATAGCATACTATAATTATAAACTTGCAGCCCCTGAAGCCCATGCCTTAATCCGGCCCTGCACCTGTCCGGCTCCATTTTTATTAGGTAACTACCCTAAATAACAATATTGGTGTTCTAACCTTGGCGAAGTGGGGAAAGGGAGACATCCGTGGACCCACGGATGGATTCCTGGACACGTGAACCTGGGGAAGGCGAGGGAAGGGGGGGATGGGTTGGACCTTAAAGACGAATCGCTGGCTTCCACGTGACAAGGTCTTATATAGTTTTTAATTAGCTTATTATCCTTAATGTCAATGTTATTGTTTATTATACATTATTTCTTTATTATATATAATTAATTCCCTCTGATTAAAAATCATGTAATATCAGAGTATGAAGAAATAATGTATGAACGGGTTATTCAAGTTTACAACCTTGTTATTCATAATTAATATTAATGATCTTTATGTTATTCATGGCATAAAACACCAACATGTTGATGAATAAAACACATGGGCAACACTTGGGTATGTTTTTTGCCGAAGCGTTTCGCCTGCTCAGCAGGCTTCTTCAGTCGAATGCAAAGGTGACTAATATACTGCAAACAGAGGAAAAAATTGGAGATAATTTTAAGGTGTTCAGTACCTTAGACTTGATAAGAGGCTAAGGGACTGATTGCCTTAAAGGCTTAGGGACTGAACACATTTCCATCAAAGGGTAGGGGACTGAAAACCTTAAAATTGTCTGTCCAATTTCGCAGACTCAGGTCATTTTGTATTCGAGTATAGAAACCTGCTGTTCGGGCGAAACGTTCTGGCAATACAGATACCCAGGTGTTGCACATGACTCATTCGTCAATAATAATCTTCACGAATGTAGAAAAGAAGACGTGAATTAATTCGCCAATACAAAAATAGGACGACTAATAGAGTCAGAGAAGCTGAAACATTGATTTTCGTGTCTGTAGGAGAGTTATTCTTGAAGCATTCTTGCAGGAGTGATCTAGGTGATAGTGGACTTGCAGGAGTGATCTAGGTGATAGTGGACTTGCAGGAGTGATCTAGGTGATAGTGGACTTGCAGGAGTGATCTAGGTGATAGTGGACTTGCAGGAGTGATCTAGGTGATAGTGAACTTGCAGGAGTGATCTAGGTGATAGTGGACTTGCAGGAGTGATCTTGGTGATAGTGGACTTGCAGGAGTGATCTTGGTGATAGTGGACTTGCAGGAGTGATCTTGGTGATAGTGGACTTGCAGGAGTGATCTAGGTGATAGTGGACTTGCAGGAGTGATCTAGGTGATAGTGGACTTGCAGGAGGATCATGGTGATAGTGGACTTGCAGGAGTGATCTTGGTGATAGTGAACTTGCAGGAGTGATCTTGGTGATAGTGAACTTGCAGGAGTGATCTTGGTGATAGTGAACTTGCAGGAGTGATCTTGATGATAGTGAACTTGCAGGAGTGATCTTGGTGATAGTGGACTTGCAGGAGTGATCTAGGTGATAGTGAACTTGCAGGAGTGATCTTGGTGATAGTGAACTTGCAGGAGTGATCTTGGTGATAGTGGACTTGCAGGAGTGATCTTGGTGATAGTGAACTTGCAGGAGTGATCTTGGTGATAGTGAACTTGCAGGAGTGATCTTGGTGATAGTGACTTGCAGGAGTGATCTGGTGATAGTGGACTTGCAGGAGTGATCGTGGTGATAGTGAACTTGCAGGAGTGATCTTGGTGATAGTGAACTTGCAGGAGTGATCAGTGGTGATAGTGACTTGCAGGAGTGATCTTGGTGATAGTGACTTGCAGGAGTGATCTTGGTGATAGTGGACTTGCAGGAGTGATCTAGGTGATAGTGACTTGCAGGAGTGATCTGGTGATAGTGGACTTGCAGGAGTGATCTTGGTGATAGTGAACTTGCAGGAGTGATCTTGGTGATAGTGGACTTGCAGGAGTGATCTAGGTGATAGTGAACTTGCAGGATCGTGATATACTTTGCAGGAGTGTCGATAGCTTGCAGGAGTGATCTTGGTGATAGTGAACTTGCAGGAGTGATCTGGTGATAGTGAACTTAGGGTGACAGGATAGTGACTTGCAGGTGATCTTAGTGGACTTGCAGGAGTGATCTTGGTGATAGTGAACTTGCAGGAGTGATCTTGGTGATAGTGGAACTTGCAGGAGTGATCTGGTGATAGTGAACTTGCAGGAGTGATCTTGGTGATAGTGAACTTGCAGGAGTGATCTTGGTGATAGTGGACTTGCAGGAGTGATCTTGGTGATAGTGAACTTGCAGGAGTGATCTTGGTGATAGTGAACTTGCAGGAGTGATCTTGGTGATAGTGAACTTGCAGGAGTGATCTTGAGTGATAGTGGACTTGCAGGAGTGATCTTGGTGATAGTGGACTTGCAGGAGTGATCTTGGTGATAGTGAACTTGCAGGAGTGATCTTGAGTGATGAGTGACATTGCAGGAGTGATCTTGGTGATAGTGAACTTGCAGGAGTGATCTTGAGTGATAGTGGACTTGCAGGAGTGATCTTGGTGATAGTGGACTTGCAGGAGTGATCTTGGTGATAGTGAACTTGCAGGAGTGATCTTGGTGATAGTGGACTTGCAGGAGTGATCTTGGTGATAGTGAACTTGCAGGAGTGATCTTGGTGATAGTGAACTTGCAGGAGTGATCTTGGTGATAGTGAACTTGCAGGAGTGATCTAGGTGATAGTGGACTTGCAGGAGTGATCTTGGTGATAGTGAACTTGCAGGAGTGATCTTGGTGATAGTGGACTTGCAGGAGTGATCTTGGTGATAGTGAACTTGCAGGAGTGATCTTGGTGATAGTGGACTTGCAGGAGTGATCGTGGTGATAGTGAACTTGCAGGAGTGATCTTGGTGATAGTGGACTTGCAGGAGTGATCGTGGTGATAGTGGACTTGCAGGAGTGATCTTGGTGATAGTGAACTTGCAGGAGTGATCTTGGTGATAGTGGACTTGCAGGAGTGATCTTGGTGATAGTGGACTTGCAGGAGTGATCTTGGTGATAGTGGACTTGCAGGAGTGATCTTGGTGATAGTGAACTTGCAGGAGTGATCTTGGTGATAGTGGACTTGCAGGAGTGATCATGGTGATAGTGGACTTGCAGGAGTGATCTTGGTGATAGTGAACTTGCAGGAGTGATCTTGGTGATAGTGGACTTGCAGGAGTGATCTTGGTGATAGTGAACTTGCAGGAGTGATCTAGGTGATAGTGGACTTGCAGGAGTGATCATGGTGATAGTGGACTTGCAGGAGTGATCATGGTGATAGTGGACTTGCAGGAGTGATCATGGTGATAGTGGACTTGCAGGAGTGATCTTGGTGATAGTGGACTTGCAGGAGTGATCTTGGTGATAGTGGACTTGCAGGAGTGATCTTGGTGATAGTGAACTTGCAGGAGTGATCTTGGTGATAGTGGACTTGCAGGAGTGATCATGGTGATAGTGGACTTGCAGGAGTGATCATGGTGATAGTGGACTTGCAGGAGTGATCATGGTGATAGTGGACTTGCAGGAGTGATCTTGGTGATAGTGGACTTGCAGGAGTGATCATGGTGATAGTGGACTTGCAGGAGTGATCATGGTGATAGTGGACTTGCAGGAGTGATCATGGTGATAGTGAACTTGCAGGAGTGATCTAGGTGATAGTGAACTTGCAGGAGTGATCTAGGTGATAGTGAACTTGCAGGAGTGATCTAGGTGATAGTGGACTTGCAGGAGTGATCATGGTGATAGTGGACTTGCAGGAGTGATCATGTGGGAGTAGTCATGGGGAAGTGTTGTTATGGGAGGGGTTTTTTAACGATCGCAAGAATACCGTAGCAGTTTATCATCATGTTATAATTAAGTAGAGCTTAATGTAAACACTTTCTTTTCAGACGTCAACAGACACCGTGAGGACCAATATTCAGGTAGGCACAACTTTGTAATTAACGAGGTCACATTTCCGTAGCTGGAACATCAAATCTACTATTTGTAAAATTAATTTAGGATTTCTTCTATAAAGTACTTGGTTTAGGAAGTCTAAAGCATGTCGACCACATGACTGTAAATAATTATGACTATATGTGAATATATAAATGATATATAATACTCATAAGTTGATAAGTAAGACACATGTACAACAGTTAAGTATCTTTATTCTGAAGCGTTTCGCCTACAAAATAGACTTCTTCAGTCAAATATAGAGGTGGCAGCGTAAGCAGTGATGTAGAGACGATGATATGAGTACACTAGCCTGTAAATAAGACACGTGTAACACTTGGGTATCTTTAGTGACTGAGGCGGAAGAAAAAGTAGAATGGTAATAAGAGGTGATCAGTCCCTCACTCTGAGCCACTTCTCCCGTCTCCACCTTTATTCTCTGTATTGCATTGAAAAAGCAACCGGCTGGCGAAACGTCTCCATCAATAGATACCCAGGTGTCATACATGAGTCTTATTCATCAAGTTGTTGGTGCTATATATTATTAATATATTGACACTCTGAAGATACGTTAATCCCCAAAAATTGGAATTAAATAAACTTTTAGCATAAAATTATAACGTTACCACTGTTCATATTCTTTTAATATGGGCACTAAAATAATGTCATTATTATTTAGTTTAGGTCTACTGAGAGATGGAGAACATCCCAAAAAGTAGTTTAGCTTAAGGAGGGATAAACATCGAGTGAGTAGATGAATGTATCTTGGGCATCAATGTCCACCAACCGGCCTTCTGTCCGCTTAAGGTCAGCGATTTTTTTCCTAGAGTCAAGCCGATGGCAATAGACTCTAGGAGAGCACCGAATAGAAGATTGTTTGTGAGGCCAGTGACTTACACTCCTGGCAAGACGTCTTCGATTAAATATTTGATCTATTATCTTCTGGTTGGAAGAAACTAATTTCATTAGTGTGTTTCAGGGATAACTCAAAGAGTCTGATTTTATCCTGTCTCCTCTAGTAGGGATTCAGTGATGAGAGTTAGAGTGCTATAGTGGAGAACCAGATCTTGTGCTCACTGGACAACTCTATGATCTCCTTAATGAGAACGATGAGGGGGCGAGGGAGCCACCCTGCTCAACGCCTTCACAAAGTAAAGTTCGTGTTCAATATAGACAAGACGCTATTGATGCGTAAGACACATGTGCAACAGTTGGGTATCTTTATTGATGAAACGTTTCGCCTACACGGTAGGCTTCATCGGCCAAATACAGAGTATAGGCTGAAGGCAGCAGAAGTGACGAGGTAAAGATGATGCAAACAGTCCATCAACTTTGAAGAAATAGTTGGAGGTGGTCAGTCCCTCAGCCTGGAGTAGAGTTCAGCTCCATGGAGCACATACTCTCTTCTGATTAAATTGAAAATGTTGGTGAAATCAACATTTCCAAGCCCTGGAACACCCGTAAAGTAACATCCATCAATGGAAGACCGTGAATAAGCCCTGGAACACCAGTAAAGTAAAAAATCCCTCACTGGAAGACCGTGACCAAGCCCTGAAACACCTATATTGTGGAAAAAGACACTTATGTAGAGTTCAGGACTTTTATTAAAGGAAACGTTTACCATGGTGAATGAGACTTGTGCAACGGAGATGAACGGAGAAAGATGAGGAGGACTTTGAGGTAATCAGTCCCTCAGCCTGGAGTCGATCTGTTCAGTCCATCAGTATTGATAAAAGATTGATAGACTGAACGCATCGACTCCAGGTTGAGAGACTGATTACCTCAAATTCCTTTTCTTTCACTGTTCGTCTCTGTATTGGACTGACGAAATCACTGGCTGACTAAACATTTCCACAATAAAGATACCGTAGTGTTGCACAAGGTATCATTCATCAACTTGTAGGTTTTCTGAATCATTTATATACGGTACCACCGCTTCATTTACTTCCAGGAATTCATTGGTTATAAGGTTAGAAAAACATGTCCGTGCTGCATGAGCTGTTCCATCGAAACTGCAGAAACCCAAACACAAGTAGATTTTTTTTCATAACAGTAACTGCATCCAGGCTGATTATTCTACAGCTGCTTTGGCAACGAGTCGAGGAAGTTGCCAAAGGCAAATGGGTCTGATTCATTAGTCGTTCTTCCCTTGGGAACAGAGGGACGTACAAAAAAAGAGTAGTCTAATGGCCTCGGGGAGGCTTCTCTATCTAAGAAAACATTGGCGAATATTGTTAGCTCAGACAGGAGGCGCTCTGAAATATCTCCGAGCGCTGGACTTAACATTTCCTTGACGTGTTAAGGTTTTTAAGCCTGTAAAAGCGTTTCCTGATCCCTGAACTTCGCAACTTCATAATTTTCTGAAGCTTGGACCCAAGAACATATTAAGAGTTATAGAGTTCCCAGGACAAACAAATTGGGAATCTTTAGAATAAATGTCTCGCCTGTGTAGCAGGCTTCATCTGCTCAACACGGATCTTATTAACTGGAGACAGTAGAGGAAGAGGTAATCAGTCCCCACAGCAATGCCACTAAAATCATCAAATTACATACAGTACTGGCAATAATATATAACGCGTCAGTCTGATTTACGTTTGTTTCAACCTACCGACGATAAAAAAAGGATGAAGAAAAGAGAAATAATTGCAAAATCAATCACAATTTTCCACCAGTGCTGAAAGTTTCAAGTCGATCTAGGAAAGTATTCTCAAGTTATTGCATAAATACTAACATCCAAAATCAGAAATCTTTCCTACGAAGACAGACAGAGTGCACTGAAACTGCACTCTACGGAAAAACGTAGAATTAGGGGAAATTGAGGTGTATAAATTGAAGACAGGAATAAATAAAGGGGATATAAATAACATTTCAAAATATCTAAGGAAGACAGAACTCGCAGCAATGGGATCAAATTGAAAAAAAAAATAGATTTAGAAAGGATACAGAAAAGCACTGGTTTGGTAACAGAGGTACGAATGAGTGGAACAAACACCCGAGTAGCGCCATTGAAGCTAAAACATTAAGTAACTTTGAAAATAGGTTAGACAAGTACATGAGTGGGTGTGGGTAGGACCTGCCAAGTATTGCCTAGTAGGCCACCTGAATGTTAGGTAAAAGGACACATGTACAACTATTACGAATACAGGTATAGTATGGCCTGTGACCTGGTCGTAATGGGTTTCAAAGTGGAGCAAACAAACTCAACAATAGCATATAACTTGTATTTTCCTTCACCAGATATAATTTGCCAGATATGTACAAGTATGCACACTTATGTACACTATGTACAGAGGTTGAATAGTAAGTGTACCACACGGTGACAAAAGATGGCAGAGGCAGAAGCCAGCAGCTCAGACAAGTCTGTCAATTCGCTTGGCACAAGTGAATCACGTTGCTTCAGCTTTGATGGGCTTGTATGTGATTGGCCAATGAACCAAGGTACTGATTTAACGACGGGCACCCTACTGATCGTTAAACCCTTAGCACCCGGTTCGCTGGTTGGGAGGCAGCCTATATAGGAGTGTGACATACGCCGAATAAAATGTAACATACTCGTAGCATGCCACAGCAACTAACGTTCCAGCTCCATAGTCTGGAACATATTGTTCCAGACTATGGAGTTGAACTCTACTCCAGGCTGAGGGACTGACCACCACAAAAACTATTTCTCCAAGGTTGATGGACTGATCACATCATCTTTAACTCGCCACTATTGCTGTCTTTTATTTATTCTCCTCTGTATTAGATGAGTAAGACGTGCATCAGTTGGGTAATTTTACTATTGAAGCCTACGCAGTAGCCTTCTTCAGCCAAATACAGAAGAGAATGGATTGTAGGCAGCAAGAGTAATGGCGAGGTAAAACTGTAATCAGTCCATCAATAGGAGGCTTGAACCGTGGTCCTGAAGGTGGCAGATCCAGTGCTTTATCACTGAGCTATGAAGCTTCTAATAGGGAAGCCTCGGAAATAGTACTTCTGTCCATGTTTCCGTCAGTGGCACCAACTGTGACCTCACTGACTCCTTCCCACAGCCTGAATCTGTTCTTACCTCCCTTAAAGACATACAGTCTATGAACTCAGTTTAAGTCGTAATAAACGACTATTACTGATGGTGGATGGGAGGCTCGAACGGTGGTCAGGTCTAACGCAGCAGTATATATATTATTGTGACCGCGAACAAGTGGTATTGAATCAATAACAACACTGCTACTAGCCGAGGATTCGAACCCATGTAGTTTTGGCCCTGCCTCGTGATGAGCAAAAATCACATGACGCCTTAACCCACTGTTATTGATTCAATACCACTCGTTTCTTGGTCACAATAATATATATATACAGCTTGTGGAGGCTAGTACACCAAACGGGGATAAGAATGAAATTAGCTTAAAGGCACCCACACCACCGTATGTCCTCGGACCAAGAGTAACACACCTAGCGTGGCTGGGTGCTTGGTTCTTGTAGGATTGTGTGGCCCAGTGTGTTAAGGCGTCATGTGATTTTCGTTCACCACGAGGCAGGGCTAAAACTACATGGGTTCGTAAAACTGGTCAATTAGCAAGAGCTCATTTAAAATTAAGTCCTTTTCTTTTATACGGTTAAAGATATATTTTTTTAATTTATGTTAATGTAAAAATTAATAATTTCGTACCAAAAGAACCTTAGAAAACTTGCTTAACCTTATTATAACAAGTGCAATTTAATTTAGCCTAATCCAACTAAATATATTTTAGATAAGTTTACAATAATTTAATAATAAACAAACACAATGAAATATATTTTTTCGTTAGGTTCAGAATGATTTTTGCGAAATTATTGCATACACAAATTTTCGTTTTCCTTATTCGGCAAGAAGACCGTTGCAATTTAAGCCAAAATCGCAAGTTTTATCAAAAATTTTTTTTAGCTAAATTCTGCTATACATATATATATATATATATATATATATATATATATATATATATATATATATATATATATATATATATATATATATATATATATATATATATAAAACAACACTGCAACTAGTCAAGGATTCGAACCCATGCTGCTTTGGCCCGCCTCATGGTGAGCGAAAACCCATGACGCTCTAACCCACGTTTTCGCTCACCATGAGGCGGGCCAAAGCAGCATGGGTTTGAATCCTTGGCTAGTCGCAGTGTTGTTATTGATCAATACCACTTATATATATATATATATATATATATATATATATATATATATATATATATATATATATATATATATATATATATATATATATATATATAACGCGCACTGGCATGATAGTTTTAGAAGTCTCTTAACTTGGGTCGAATCCTCCATTTGGTGAGTTATTTACTATCGTATCATTCCAATTCATTGTATACTCATAGAAAGATTTACACTCTTTATAATATATCAAAAGTAACAAGTGTGTTTTCACCATCTCTAGATAATCCGTTTGTGATGAGTGTTCTCAGTTGATGTTTTGGGTGTTTCCTCTGTATACCTCACATCACCCAGTAGTAAATACGAATCCTTGATGGTTGAGCGTCTCTGTTGTTCCGAGTCAGGAGTGAGAATGGTTGCGTGAACACTGACTTAGTTAAAGTCTGTAGATATCCAACGATAGTCATCATATAACTGGTTTATGATTTATATTATAAATAAAATTTCTAAATGCTATTTTTTTCAGCGTCTGATGTGTCCCAGAAAATTTTTATAAACACTGAGAGTCGCACTAAAGTACTGTAAAACATACATGACTCATGAGTCATTAGTTTCGAGTCCACTGACGAAGGGTTCAGTCAAGCTGCCTGAGTCTTGCATGTGCGACACTGCCATCATTATTGTGTTGGATGAAGTAGTGGTCAGAGTGTCATACACTGAGAAATATTATGTAGAAAAATGTCAAAGAGTGTCATGATTTTGATTCATTTGCATGTGTGTAATTTGTAAATGAATATATTTTACTGTGACAAAAATTTACCAGAGAGATACAACTTAGAGGGTATACTGCATTTATCCAAGGGTAAGTATATCTCGTCGTTGTATATACCCTGAGTTTATTTTAATTCTTGATTTTAGATATTAACGCTTTCTTGATGTTGCTGAACAGGAAGATTTGCCACCTTAAACTGGGTGAGACATAACGTTTCTTTACCAAAACGATAATCCTGAGTAAAATGTACCAGGTAGTAATGCTGTTACGTTAAGAATTAGTTAATCCAAATTGGTTTGATGAACTGCTGAAGTTACTCTGCATCATATACGGACAGGGATGGCGAGGCGAACGACTGCTTGCCCGGTGTGGATGGTCACAGTGTTGAGACAAGTGCCCAGGGTGCAACTCGAGACACCCAATAGTCGACTGTTGTGAGACAAGCTCCTGCTGCTAGGGAGATGAGAGAGATCTTTGCCAGAAATATTCTGAACAAAAGTGATATTGGTCTCTTTGGGACCATGTCAACTGGATGCCTACAATATTCGCTTATTTGTTTTCGACGATGGATTATGCTTAATTCGAAGTATAATCCAAACTAATTTTAGGGCCATTACGTATATACTTCCGTGGTTTTTTTTTATTTTACATAAATTCTCCGTTAAGAGTGCTGTGCAATGGAGACATATATTCAGTTTTTAATATAACCTAACGTTACTCAACCTTAGTGACAATTTTACAGCTGGTCTAAGTTAGGCTTGGTTGGTCATGCTATTAACCTTATCAAAATAGTTTGTTTATTATTTCTTTAAAATAATTGCCACAACAAATAGCCATTGTTCCCGTACGATAAATACCACGGATAGTATTTATAATAAAAGATGTTAACGGATTTCTATCCCGGAAAAATGTGCATAATGACCAATTTTTATGTTTCACACTTTTTTCCTTAAGTTATTACTGAAAATCTGGTTACTTCATCATGAGGTGGTGGTGGAGGGTCACATCCTCCTGCAGCACTTCAGTATGAGGTGGTGGTGGAGGGTCACATCCTCCAGCAGCACTTCAGTATGAGGTGGTGGTGGAGGGTCACATCCTCCAGCAGCACTTCAGTATGAGGTGGTGGTGGAGGGTCACTTCCTCCAGCAGCACTTCAGTATGAGGTGGTGGTGGAGGGTCACTCCTCCAGCAGCACTTCAGTATGAGTGGTGGTGGAGGGTCACATCCTCCAGCAGCACTTCAGTATGAGGTGGTGGTGGAGGTCACATCCTCCAGCAGCACTTCAGTATGAGGTGGTGGTGGAGGGTCACATCCTCCAGCAGCACTTCAGTATGAGGTGGTGGTGGAGGGTCACATCCTCCAGCAGCACTTCAGTATGAGGTGGTGGTGGAGGGTCACATCCTCCAGCAGCACTTCAGTATGAGGTGGTGGTGGAGGGTCACATCCTCCAGCAGCACTTCAGTATGAGGTGGTGGTGGAGGTCACTTCCTCCAGCAGCACTTCAGTATGAGGTGGTGGTGGAGGGTCACATCCTCCAGCAGCACTTCAGTATGAGGTGGTGGTGGAGGGTCACAGCCTCCAGCAGCACTTCAGTATGAGGCTCCAACGTACAAGGTATTGCCACATGTATGATGCTGTACTATGTTAAGCCTCTATTAATACACTGTCCTTAAATAATAAAAAAAAGGCACAATACCGTGACTGGAACAATACACAAATAACCCGCACATAGAAGAGAGGAGCTTACGACGACGTTTCGGTCCGACTTGGACCATTTACAAAGTTTCGGTCCAAGTCGGACCGAAACGTCGTCGTAAGCTCCTCTCTTCTATGTGCGGGTTATTTGTGTACACTGTCCTTACTTCAATATGATTTTCATCTTCACTGCCCTGATGTACACACTGTCTGGCCTCCTCTCCTTTAAGTTAAAAGCCACAGAATGCTAAGGTTTTTAATTAAAACTAACCTGCTGCACTAACTGTAACTCCCATTTCAGCTCTTTAAGCCTTACCGTACACACCCCCTTCCAACGGAGCGTCCTGTGATTCTAGCGGGTTTTACATTTGTTTAATATAAACCGAACGTAAGAGGAATCAAATGCGTGTATATTATATTGCTCTATGAAGATTGAGATCGTGATTTATAATGGAGAGATAATTTTAATAAGTATCTTTTGTTTACATTACAGGTAGGTGTAAATATTACAGGACAGATCTCACACCACTTATAGGGTAAGTCTACGTTCGTACTTACTTTTAGATGCGCATAACTAATGAACCCGTTGTTTGCTATAAAGCATTTCAATTATTCAATGTAAGGTAAGGTGTACTGGGAGGCTTGTGTGTTATACTCCTTCCCTAGCTACGAGTCTTGGTTAAATATTGAATAGTGGATCGGGGGAAGTATTTAAGCTATGCAACACTTACTAGGTAAGTTGCTTACCTACTTTATGAGGTGCAGAGTTTGAGACGGTCAGTCTGCAAGCCAAGTGTCAGTCTCGGTAACTGCGGTAAAGTTAGTCATGGAGAGAGAACAGTGAGAAGCAGCGAGACGTTGAGTTACTGACGGTGAACTTAGTGTTGACTCGTGTAACTCTGTTATGTGAGGTTGTTCATCAGTTACATTATAACTGGGATTTTACTTTATTTACAACTAGTACTACTCGTACTAAGTATACTAATTCATAGTACGAGTTGATATTAGTAAAAATTTGTGTACACTATGTAAATATGTCCTTGTAAAGAATCTTTTTTTTTTTTCCATTTGTTAATTTCGTACTTAAACGAATACTGTTAATTTTCCCAGCTAACAACTATTCTCCGGCGATAATCTCGTCTCGAATATTGCACATCACTTATACATATTCGACCCATGAGACAATTCAATTCTCTCTGTCTCTTAATTTTGCATATCAATATATTAAGGATATTGCAGACCGGACTTTAATGTCTTCTGCGGCATAATACGACCCTTCGCGTCGATTAAAAAAAAATTTAAATTGAATAAAGGTGTTTTTGGTAATCTTTCAAAGGAGGGCCGGTGAAGGGCTCTTGATTCGAAGAATTGGAATCGCCCACTATTTCTTTGGATCGAATCTGATTGCCTCCTATTCTCCCAGACGTTTCATGACCCCTACGGATGTAGTGTTTCCTTATGAAATAAACGTACCTAGCACTGAACGTCTTGAGTTCCGTTCATCTCATGGTGAGACGCAACGCTGTAGAGGGAAGACACCATGAACTGAGCTCAGGCTCCCGTTGATTGTGCTCAGTTCCCATTTTAGCTATTGCCAACCATGTTATATTCCATCTATGTATATAATAGATACCAATGTACCCTTAGGTAAATATCTGTCCGAACTAGACTTGAACTTGACCGTAATGAGTCGCAGCAGGCAGGCAGGCAGGCAGGCACATTATCTCAACACTTCATCTTTCCCTAAGACTCTGGCCTGTTTTAATACATTTATATATGCCTATTAACCATTTATCATAAAATCTTCATGCACAACATTCACACGTCTTAACCCCATGCATACTTGAAAAAGGTTAACTATACGAATTGCTTCCTCTAACAACTAATACACATTTGATGCAAAGCTTTTGAGAATAGTTATTTACCACAGCTGCTCTCCGCACCATGGTGAACCTGCATTTTCGAAAATTCATAACCATCTGAACAAAATCCCTTACTCTTCTTGAGTTACTATTCTAGGCTTCACTAGGTAATTAGCAACACAAATCCCACAACTTTTTACAGGTTCTACCACCGTAACCTAATTCTTTTCATAGCTCAGTAACCCATGAACCTATCATCGTTATTTTACTTTGCTGGTTAACTGCACATCCCCGCAGCTCCTTCAAGCAGTCTCCTTCATGCAGCTCCTTCAAGCAGTCTCCTTCAAGCAGTCTCCTTCACCAGTAATGTTACGTCGTAGACATACTTAAAAATGCTCAAGTATCTTTAATGAAAACTTGTTCAAGAAAGCTTAAAAAGATACGTCCTACTCTTACTGCCTCGTCTAATATTTGTTTTTTGTGTATATGGTTCCTGTATAAAACAAATATCAGTTGGAATACCGGATACCATTGATGGATGTACAAGAATGGTATACAATAACAACAAGATGAAATTAAGACACATGTGCAACATCTGGGTATCTTTATTGTAGACGTTTCGCCATCCAGTGGCTGTATCAATACAAATTCTACTGTCTTTAAATTATGTCCTAGAATTTGTATTGATAAAGCCACTGGATGGCGAAACGTCTACAATAAATATACCCAGAAGTTGCACATGTGTCTTAATTTCACCATTGATAGATACCTCTAAATCTTTTTTCTTTTTTTACGTCCACCAAACTATCCATTTGAATCTAAATATATGGTGTGTAATATGAAGTTGAACACCAGTGACCATCTTGACTAATATTTCCCACATAGGTTCATGACGCATGTTAACCAAGACCAGGCTACTGTCTAGCGCCACTGTGCCCACAACAAGGTGACATTAATTTACCTTCTGCACATAATCATCAATGATTTTGTCTATTCTCACTCCTCCCTAGCACCGCACACTAGCGTTGCTTAGAACAACTAGTCTAATAACCTCATTCATTCTTATACATAACATTTTCACAAACATTTTACAATCACGTCACATTAGGGTTATGATAGTCAAGTGAGCTTTTGGATTCAGCTGTCTTTGGTCTTTGTTATTAATACCAAAATTCCAGTGGGCTTTAACGTCCCTAATACTTTTAATCTCCACATTTTCTTTAACATATTCACCGAGAAATACTTCATCACATCTCAGTGTTGAGCTAAAAATACGATTGGTAATCAATCTCCTGTGTTTTGCTCTTTGGCAGATTCTTTATGGCCTCTTACACCTCAGTTTCCATCCCTCTGTATCACTTACTCGCTCTTCGCTCTCTTAAATGTGATAATACCTGCTGGATGTTCGTCGTGTATGTATTTATGTACATGCTAATCGCGTCTCTACTATGCAACGCAATCCTTTTTCCATATCCACTTATAGTATATAGTCATCTACTAGCATTTTCTATATATATCCGTCGTTGATTCTCGCTTTTTTCTCGACACATTACATGTGGAAGGACTGTCTTCCCACAGAACTTTCTCAAGCCTTGACTAATCTGGCTGAATCAAACTTTTCCTATTACATTTAGGTTATTGTATTTGCTTAGATATTTCACCCGTCACTGTTGCACATGCAACAACATAGTCTCATTTTACATTAACCATTCTTGCATTTTATAGATCGTTCCTACCCGTGGTTTCCCAGCTGCTTCCCACCAGGTCATGCGATCACAGCTGCTTCCCACCAGGTCATGCGATCACAGCTGCTTCCCACCAGGTCATGCGATCACAGCTGCTTCCCAACAGGTCATGCGATCACAGCTGCTTCCCACCAGGTCATGCGATCACAGCTGCTTCCCACCAGGTCATGCGATCACAACTGCTTCCCACCAGGTCATGCGATCACAGCTGCTTCCCACCAGGTCATGCGATCACAGCTGCTTCCCACCAGGTCATGCGATCACAGCTGCTTCCCACCAGGTCATGCGATCACAGCTGCTTCCCACCAGGTCATGCGATCACAACTGCTTCCCACCAGGTCATGCGATCACAACTGCTTCCCACCAGGTCATGCGATCACAACTGCTTCCCACCAGGTCATGCGATCACAACTGCTTCCCACCAGGTCATGCGATCACAACTGCTTCCCACCAGGTCATGCGATCACAACTGCTTCCCACCAGGTCATGCGATCACAACTGCTTCCCACCAGGTCATGCGATCCAACTGCTTCCACCAGGTCATGCTATCCAACTGCTTCCCACCAGGTCATGCGATCACAACTGCTTCCCACCAGGTCATGCGATCCAACTGCTTCCCACCAGGTCATGCATCCCAACTGCTTCCCACCAGGTCATGCATCACAACTGCTTCCCACCAGGTCATGCGATCACAACTGCTTCCCACCAGGTCATGCATCCAGCACTGCATCTCCCACCAGGTCATGCGATCACAACTGCTTCCCACCAGGTCATGCGATCACAACTGCTTCCCACCAGGTCATGCGATCACAACTGCTTCCCACCAGGTCATGCTATCACAACTGCTTCCCACCAGGTCATGCATCAAACTGCTTCCCACCAGGTCATGCATCACAACTGCTTCCCACCAGGTCATGCGATCCAACTGCTTCCACCAGGTCATGCTATCACAACTGCTTCCCACCAGGTCATGCTATCACAACTGCTTCCCACCAGGTCATGCTATCACAACTGCTTCCCACCAGGTCATGCTATCACAACTGCTTCCCACCAGGTCATGCTATCACAACTGCTTCCCACCAGGTCATGCATCACAACTGCTTCCACCAGGTCATGCTATCACAACTGCTTCCACCAGGTCATGCATCACAACTGCTTCCCACCAGGTCATGCTATCACAACTGCTTCCCACCAGGTCATGCTATCACAACTGCTTCCCACCAGGTCATGCTATCACAACTGCTTCCCACCAGGTCATGCTATCACAACTGCTTCCCACCAGGTCATGCTATCACAACTGCTTCCCACCAGGTCATGCTATCACAACTGCTTCCCACCAGGTCATGCTATCACAACTGCTTCCCACCAGGTCATGCATCACAACTGCTTCCACCAGGTCATGCATCAAACGCTTCCACCAGGTCATGCTATCACAACTGCTCTTCCTACCAGGTCGCTATCCAACTGCTCCACCAGGTCATGCTATCACAACTGCTTCCACCAGGTCACTATCCAATCTTCCACCAGGTCATGCTATCACAACTGCTTCCCACCAGGTCATGCTATCCAACTGCTTCCACCAGGTCATGCTATCCAACTGCTTCCCACCAGGTCATGCTATCCAACTGCTTCCCACCAGGTCATGCTATCCAACTGCTTCCCACCAGGTCATGCTATCCAACTGCTTCCCACCAGGTCATGCTATCCAACTGCTTCCCACCAGGTCATGCTATCCAACTGCTTCCCACCAGGTCATGCTATCCAACTGCTTCCCTACCAGGTCATGCTATCCAACTGCTTCCCACCAGGTCATGCTATCCAACTGCTTCCCACCAGGTCATGCTATCCAACTGCTTCCACCAGGTCATGCTATCCAACGCTCCACCAGGTCATGCTATCCAACTGCTTCCCACCAGGTCATGCTATCCAACTGCTTCCCACCAGGTCATGCTATCCAACTGCTTCCACCAGGTCATGCTATCCAACTGCTTCCACCAGGTCATGCTATCCCAACTGCTTCCCACCAGGTCATGCTATCCAACTGCTTCCCACCAGGTCATGCTATCCAACTGCTTCCACCAGGTCATGCTATCCCAACTGCTTCCCACCAGGTTTCATGCTTCCACACTGCTTCCCACCAGGTCATGCTATCCCAACTGCTTCCACCAGGTCATGCTATCCCAACTGCTTCCCACCAGGTCATGCTATCCCAACTGCTTCCACCAGGTCATGCTATCCCAACTGCTTCCCACCAGGTCATGCTATCCCAACTGCTTCCACCAGGTCATGCTATCCAACTGCTTCCACCAGGTCATGCTATCCCAACTGCTTCCACCAGGTCATGCATCATCTCCAATCTGCTTCCAACTGTTCCAAGGTCATGCTATCCCAACTCAGCTCTTCCCACCAGGTCATGCTATCCCAACTGCTTCCCACCAGGTCATGCTATCCCAACTGCTTCCCACCAGGTCATGCTATCCCAACTGCTTCCCACCAGGTCATGCTATCCCAACTGCTTCCCACCAGGTCATGCTATCCCAACTGCTTCCCACCAGGTCATGCTATCCCAACTGCTTCCCACCAGGTCATGCTATCCCAACTGCTTCCCACCAGGTCATGCTTATCCCAACTGCTTCCCACCAGGTCATGCTATCCCAACTGCTTCCCACCAGGTCATGCTATCCCAACTGCTTCCCACCAGGTCATGCTATCCCAACTGCTTCCCACCAGGTCATGCTATCCCAACTGCTTCCACCAGGTCATGCTATCCCAACTGCTTCCCACCAGGTCATGCTATCCAACTGCTTCCCACCAGGTCATGCTATCCCAACTGCTTCCCACCAGGTCATGCTATC
The DNA here is from genome assembly GCA_009830355.1 of Cherax destructor. Lineage (NCBI taxonomy): Eukaryota > Metazoa > Arthropoda > Malacostraca > Decapoda > Parastacidae > Cherax > Cherax destructor. The sequence continues at coordinate 243,426 of WNWK01000772.1, forward strand.
CCAACTGCTTCCCACCAGGTCATGCTATCCCAACTGCTTCCCACCAGGTCATGCTATCCCAACTGCTTCCCACCAGGTCATGCTATCCCAACTGCTTCCCACCAGGTCATGCTATCCCAACTGCTTCCCACCAGGTCATGCTATCCAACTGCTTCCCACCAGGTCATGCTATCCCAACTGCTTCCCACCAGGTCATGCTATCCCAACTGCTTCCCACCAGGTCATGCTATCCCAACTGCTTCCCACCAGGTCATGCTATCCAACTGCTTCCCACCAGGTCATGCTATCCCAACTGCTTCCCACCAGGTCATGCTATCCAACTGCTTCCCACCAGGTCATGCTATCCAACTGCTTCCCACCAGGTCATGCTATCCAACTGCTTCCACCAGGTCATGCTATCCCAACTGCTTCCACCAGGTCATGCTATCCAACTGCTTCCACCAGGTCATGCTATCCAACTGCTTCCCACCAGGTCATGCTATCCAACTGCTTCCCACCAGGTCATGCTATCCAACTGCTTCCCACCAGGTCATGCTATCCAACTGCTTCCCACCAGGTCATGCTATCCAACTGCTTCCACCAGGTCATGCTATCCCAACTGCTTCCCACCAGGTCATGCTATCCAACTGCTTCCCACCAGGTCATGCTATCCAACTGCTTCCCACCAGGTCATGCTATCCCAACTGCTTCCCACCAGGTCATGCTATCCCAACTGCTTCCCACCAGGTCATGCTATCCCAACTGCTTCCCACCAGGTCATGCTATCCCAACTGCTTCCCACCAGGTCATGCTATCCCAACTGCTTCCACCAGGTCATGCTATCCAACTGCTTCCCACCAGGTCATGCTATCCCAACTGCTTCCCACCAGGTCATGCTATCCCAACTGCTTCCCACCAGGTCATGCTATCCCAACTGCTTCCCACCAGGTCATGCTATCCCAACTGCTTCCCACCAGGTCATGCTATCCCAACTGCTTCCCACCAGGTCATGCGATCACAACAGCTTCCCACCAGGTCATGCTATCACAACAGCTTCCCACCAGGTCTTGCTATCACAACAGCTTCCCACCAGGTCATGCGATCACAACTTACAGTACCAGAAAGATCCCATCACTCTTGAAATTTATTGTTTTGTTCTTGGGAATTAAATGTTGCCATTATAAGACTTTCCATAGTCTGCGTCCACAGTAATCACCCTACGTTGGAGGTCGATAATTTGGTACACTGGCAAGTTAGTGAATAGAGTAGAGACGTCTAAACTTGCGACCTTCATATCACTGACGTCACGGTCTCTGATGCCACTCAGGTCTTCCGAGTGCTTTAGATGGACTGAATTAACGTCCCCAAAAATTTTGACACTTGTTTTGCCAGAGCACCTGGCAACTTTTGGGGCACTGCCGATGCCTGATGTGATGAACCTGAGCGAAATGCTAGGCTGTGTGTGTGTTTTTGGTAAACCATAGTTATGCTGACGTGGGGATGGCAGGGAGGAGATGTAAACATGTTCTACCTTTCCTACCGTCGGAGGATACTCTTGGCCATACCGAGGAAAAAACTGGTTTCCTTTAGCCACACATTCGGGGATAAATATAGATGTTTGTGCGTGGCCTAACGGATCTTTCGTTGGTATAGTCTAAGCGGATGAGGATAACCACCTCTTCCCTGTTAAATGTCGAAGTAAGAACATCATTACTGAGAGCTAGGACGTAACGAGGGATAGTGGAGCGGCTTAGTTCCGGGATAGCTGCCGTAATGAGTCATTGAACGAAGCTTTTATAGAATTCGGAGTCTCTAAAATTGTTGGTTCCTGATCACCGTATCTAATTCGTATCTAAGCTTCTGTACTACTGTGGCGAATTAGAAACTGTTACTCGAATTAGACTGTTACGAATTAGAGACAGTTCTTCCTTTTCATTCAAAAACTTGGTGTAGAAACATGAGAGCCTTCGACCAGTACAGTGTACTTAATACCAAGTGATGCGAAAAATAGTATGTGTGAGAAACTGTTAGGGCATTAAGATTTAGAATTCATGAACACAGAAACGCCTGCATACGGGATGAAAACAACTGTGTACAACACACAAATAAATATGGGCACTTGATGAAGTTTAACGAAGCATGTGAAGAAATAGTCAGCACCCTCTACCATCCTGGGGGAGAACTACTGGAGTTGACCTACTAGCCAGTAGTGTCACTCTACTCCTGACTCTCCTGCCAGTAAGTAGTCCTCGTTATTGTTCATTATTGTACGTTACCTGCATTGGCTTAGGTTTAATCTGGCTACTCATGTGTCTCTATGCCCTAACCTATGTGTCCTCTGGCAACCTCTACTTTTTTTCAGCCTTTAAGATTAGAATTAGGTCTCTTCAATTTGCGGACACGAGGGGCTGTCTCAATGATCAGGCTCTCAGTTTGAGTATCTTGGCCAGAGTCGTAACCCGATCGTATGTTTGAGTTACGATTAGGATATTCTGGCTGACTCTACACCTAGTTGGCTAAAGGAAAATCGTCTAAACATCGGTATTGACCAGGGCTCTTGTCCCAATGTGTGACATTTACTGTACGGTTGTCCTGGTCCACTCTGTCATCATCACCTCAGTGGTATAAGGAAATCTGACGGGAACAACGTCATCTTCGTCTGAATCCTTCTAATCATCGACGGAACATTCAAGAAACCACGTCATTCGTTGTTAGCTTTTGGTCATTATTTCTTTTTTTTTTTTCTTTTTCAATTTTGATTCATTCAGGTTATATAACGTCATATTTTACTATTTATTATTATAATAACTTACATTTTTTCTCTAATTTTATATCCTCGTCTTTGATCATCAATTGAATTTATATTCCTTTTTTTTTCCTATTGTTTTTTCATAAAGGAAGGAACTTGTGATATCCCCTTCCTCTTGGGTTCCATTGCTCACAAAGCACAACTAAGTCATCTGGGAAAACGACCAACAGAGCCGAAAGTTACTGAAGCCGCTTTAACTCTCACAATCCCACGAAGGTTTGAAGCTTCAGTGTTTCATACTCTTGGTTAAGACTTGTCCATGTTAGGATCCGTCGTCACGTGAGCACGGAGAAGCTATGCAGCTGGCGTATTGGCCCCATGCTAGGCAAGTTCTGCTCAAACACAACCTCAGTCTAAACGTAATACCCTTTCGGGTTTAGCGCTTAGTTTGATTAGATTAATATTCAAATATGTGCATCCATCGTGATACATGTCATCTCCTGTTCCCTTGTCCACGGGGGTGAAGAATGAAGCTCAGTCGTAGCTCCCAACCCGTGTCATTCTCGTGTCCTCATGTCGCTTAAGTTTGTCAGAGCTGCAGATGTGTTTGCCGGCGGAAGTTGGATGACTTGGAAGTCAATTGGTGGAAGGTGCCAAGGAGGCTGTTGACGTAATCCCTCAACCGGATCTCCCCCTTACCAGTAATCGTGAGAGATTTAGTCATAGCCCTCATATCTTTGAGTGTGACGAGTGCACGGGCCCCTGATGTATTGTGCCTGTTTCTCGAAGCTCAATCTCGTATCGATCTAAATGACTAGATATTGGTAAGATCCAGTCCACTCAGGCTCGATGCCCTGAATAAGAAGCTTTGTGATCGGGTCCGAGGCTTTAAACATCGCGTGTGATTTCTAGGTAAAGATCTTAAGGCCAAGATCTTTACATGATGTCAAAAGCTCTCTTTCGATATTGCCCTTCCCAGCTGAAAAAGAAAGGTTTACCTGTTCCTGCATCAGAACACTAGAGAACGCAGGGCTAAGCACACCTTGTGGAATGCCATTTTGCAGTGTCTTATAGCTTGAGGAATGTCCTTGGAAGCACTCTTGCCTGACTGTCGCTGAGGTAAGACAGTTCATGCCTGGAGACAGCCCTTGACCTTTCCCTGCGAGCCAGGAGCGCCAGGCTAGCTGTGGGACTGGCTATCTCAAAAGTCTTTTTCAAAATCAAGATAGTGATACCGGGGAGACTAATGGACAATGCAGTCAGGCTAAGGAGAGTAGCGATGGTGTCGGCTGTGCCACCATTCTTAGTGAATCCAAATGTTCTCGTGAGGAGGCCCGAGTTGCCACTGCAGTCGATGTAACACTATACTCCGTTTTGACCACGCAGCTAGTCAGGAACATGGGTCGCATACTGCTTGGAGTCTCAGGTTTAGGAATGGGAATATTTGTCGTTTCCAGGCTGTTGGGAGAGTTTCAGTTCTTCGACTTGGAACAGTATTTGATTCTTTCATCTTCAAAGGCGATATCTCCTGAAGTCTCGATGGCACGCTGAAGTTCATGATCCGTAAGATCTTCATCTTGCCTCACACGTTGCTTATATCTCAGCCTGACACTGTCAGTAAGTCTTCCTGCAATCCCTGGATATCCCGCGGTAGTGGCGTAGATAGCACTGGAAGTAAGAGATCCACGAGGCTCTCAGCCTCCTGTATGGGATTCGGATGCCCCGGTGGTGTCGGCATTACCTTACCGGTCGCAATCTTCACCTTGGTCCATATATTAGAAAGGATAGTATTACACCCAAAGGACGAACGCCTTTCGGGTCATTCATCATCTTTGGCTGTCAGTGATAGACATACCGCACCACTTTCCTCGAAGTACATCTCTTCTCTAGTCTTGTATTGCTCCTGTAAAATTTCCTGAAAGTGTTGATGAGCTTCGTTTCAAAAGTCTACCGAAAATCGACCAATCAACTCTTATCTTCTCCCCGTCTACTCACACCAGGATACCTACACTGAACGTGGCGTGGTCAAGGGCTTCTTTCTGCGTGCCCTCCGAGTCTATAGCGATGAATTCCTCTAGGAACAATGCTCTTTAATCGAGCAATAATCCTTGTAGGTTTAGCGCTTAGTTTTGTTTGTAATAATCGAGCAAAAATTTTCTAAGCTTCACTATCCATGTCACTTCATTGATCGCAGACTTCGTGCACATAACATCAGCTCACCCAGACATGATACCACTTAAAGACATAATAGTGTGTAAATTAATTGGGACAGGAGTAAATTCTGTGGTTATCTCATATGTCTTATTCTCCGGCTTAATTAATGTAGTTTGGGTTCTTTTAAAAGAATTTGCAACTATCCAGCTGTGGTGTTACCCTTTGACTCTTGGCAGTGCTACAACAGCTGTTGTTCTGTAAGGTTATTCCTGCAAGCATACTCATAGTGAATGAGGTTTCGCCAAATTCTCCCCTTCAATTCATGATTACTGCTGAAATTCTTGATGGATGTTACACCTAGGAAGCGTGCAAGTATCGTTGCTCTTGTAAAACATGCTGATTTGAATATCACAGATCGCCCAAAATTTGAGCCTAGCAAAGTCAACTGTTGGTCAGATTCTGAAGAGAGTTGACGCTAAGTCGAGGAATATATGGAAGAAAACGCAAGACAACACCTCTCGAAGACGAGGTTATCATAGTGTGAAGGATACCCAGAAAACCAGCAAAGATCTACAGATATTTGGCTTCAGATGGCGTAAGTGTTGATTCTTCAACTATTCGACGAAAGGTTCTTTGAAGCTGACATAGCTGTTAGAACGTTGGTAAAGAAACAAGTATTGACTGCTGATATAAAGAAAAAATGGCTACGGTGGCCACTCTATCATAAGGAATGGCCGACAGATGAATGGAGAAAAATTATATTTTCAGTTAAGGCGCATTTTGAAGTACATGGGTACAGATCAGTAGCAGTGAGACGGAGCTAAAGCGAACCTCTTCGGAATGGACACATTCAACAAGCGCCAAAACACTCACCTAATATGTTTTGGGGTAGTTTTTTGCTAAAGGCCCTGGACGGCTTGTTATTGTTGAGGGAACGATAAACAATGAAAAATACAAGGCAATCCTGACAACTCATTTGCTTCCCATTATGGATAGACTTTCCTGGTGAAGAAAACCTTTTCCAGCAGAATCTTGCTTCATGCCACACTTCCAGATGCTGACATTTTTCGAAGAGAAGGGGCTAAGAGTTCTAAATGGGCCTGGAAACTCTCCTGACCTCAGCCCAGTTGAATCTATGGGTAATAATCTAACGTAGGATCGCAAAACATGACTGTTCAGCTGTGGAGAAGCTAATTGTTGCTATTATTAGGACCTGGTACCGTGAAGAACTTGCCAAAATGTGTTCAACATTGGTAGATTTTATGCCAAAGCGTGTAGCAATGTTTATAAAAACAAAGGGTAGTCATATCTCTCGTTAAATCAATTACTATATGTTATATCATTGCCGTGAATTTTCCAAATGTCTTATTTCATCACTGCCCCAACTAATATGCAAACTATTTTACATACATAGACCTTCCTACTACCTCCGTTGACAAACGTCTTTCCAATGCCGAATTCCAAGTATCTACCACTGCATCCACTACAATCAAATACATCACCAGTACGGGACACAATCAGCTTCAGTCCTCTGCAGGGGTACATTATCATCTACTTTAAAAATAGGAATTACATTACACATCTTCCACATCTCTTACACCACATCTGTCTTAAGAGATATATTAAAAATGTTAGCAATGATTCACTAAGTTCCATTTTGCACTCTTTAAGAACCCTTGCAAAAAGTTCATCAGTGTCTGGAGATTTGTTTTTGCTTCAGTCGGTCAATCTGTTGATTACCATATCCAGAGTGACTGTGATATTACATAAATTATTTTCTTCAGGCTCACAATAATTAATGGGATCTCATTTGTCTTCTTCGATGAACACCGATAAGAAGTAACTGTTAAAAAGAACATCATTTACTTCCGAGTTACTTTTAAGTGAGCCTAACTTTTCTCTAAGCTTAGTTCTATAAACCTGAAAAAACTTTCGAATTAGTAACTTTTAATTTCATTTTCCCGTTTAGCCTTTATCTCTCTTTTTTTTTTTTAACTTTCCTTTAATTAAACTCTGTTATATTGTTTCATGAGATGACCACCTATTTTCATACGTCAGTTTGCGTGCGGCCAGCAGTAACAGCCTGGTTGATCAGACTGATCCACCACGATGCCTGGTCTCAGACCGAGCCGCGGGGGCGTTGACCCCCGAAACTCTCTCCAGGTATACCCATAAATTCCTTTCTTCTCTCCCGAAAGATACTTAGAGCCTCATTTTCATCCATTTCAGATCATTTCTATTCGATATTATTTCTCGGTAGGGGATAAAAGTTGTTTGTACAGCGTGTGTAGTGTTTAGTAAACTGTCACTTATAGTTCTCTTCTTCTCCCCAGTCTAGACATAATAGATGTTCTCTAAGCACATTGTAATCTGCTAAACGAAAGCCTGTTTTGGGCCAGTATAACCAAGAGAACATAATGACGAAACTACCGTATCGTTATCCACTTTGGCAAGCTAGCTGCAATAAGATTCATCCAACTAGGTATATTTATGCACCATAGGAAGGTTAGCATAGGCACCATTGTGACCACAGATGCAAGTTTTTACAGACGAATCTCCCGCCAGAGTGGCCGTGACGAACTCTAGCTCAAGTCCCCTCAAAGCCGTCGTCATGACTCGCGAAATCGTAGTGACACGATTGCAAACAGACAAATGGATAAATTCTTTAATGCTGGCTAACCTATAAGCATGACATTCTTCCACTGGTGGATTTTGTTCCCCACTGGTGACCCCCCCCCCCTCCCCACTGCTTCGCCTCATCTGTCTGAAGTAAACAAGCCACTTCGCGCATGTGGAAAACAGGAATAAATAAAGGTGATTTAAATAGTGCTAAAAATATCTAGCATAGACAGGACTCGCAACAATGGCTTTAAGTTGAAAAAAATCAGATTCAGTAAGGATATAGGAAAGCATTGGTTTGGTAATAGAGTTGTGGATGAGTGGAACAAACTCCCGAGTATATTTATAGAGGCTAAAACTTTGTCTAGTTTTAAAAATAGGTTAAATAAATACATGAGTGGGTGCAGGTGGGTGTGAGTTGGACCTGACTAGCTTGTGCTACTAGGTCAGATGCCGTACTCATTCCTTAAGTGAATGTGACCTGACCTGACTAGGTTAGGACATTGGCTTAAGCCGGTTGGAGACTTGGACCTGCCTCACATGGGACAGTATGCATGCTGCAGTGTTCTTTCTTATGTCTATCTAGATTGATGGAATGAACCGACTCCAGGCTGAGACTGATTACCTCAAACTCCTTTTCATCTTCCACCAGTCTCTGTATTGGACTGAGGAAGCCACTGGCTGGAGAAACTTTTCCACACCCACAATAAAGATACCCAAATGTTGTATAAACGTTAGTAAAATTACCGACAATATGTTAAGTAAAAGGACACAAGTGCAACTAATGCGACATTTTATCGTGGCAACGTTTCGCTCTCCAGGAGCTTTGTCAAGCAGTTACAAACAATACCTGGACACAGAGGGGATATATAGGCTTCGAGTGAGGTGTAGCAGTTATATTACAACTGTAACGGCTTGACAAAGCTCCTGGAGAGCGAAACGTTGCCACGATAAAATGTAATATTGTTGCAATTGTGTCCTTTTACTTAACATACCCAAATGTTGCATTAGTGTCTCAATTATCAACTGCCGTAGGGCTATTGACCTGCCGGGAGGCACGTCCAACTCGAATCGAACCTACAGTCAATCAAAAGTTTCACCCCAATGACGCTACCTGGGAGTTTCTCTCACTCATCTAGAAGTGTTTCCTAGCCAGTATTTCCCTATATCTTTTCTATATCTAAATTTGTCCAGCTTGAATCCATTGCTGCGAGTCATGTCTTGCTTAAATATTTTCAGTACGTTATTTATATCTGTTTTATTCCGATTTTCCATTTGTACTCTTCTGTTATATCCTCCTAATTGTTCATCTTTCCTGAGTACAAAGTCAGTGTTTTTTGGTTATCTTCTTAGGAAAGATTTCTGATACATGGGATCACCTTCATTCTCCTCTAATTTCCAGCGCCTTTGTCTATTCTGTTACATTGAAACCAGAACCGAGCAGCGTGTTATAAATTAGACTTTGCCAAAGACTTATGAAGGTTAAATATAACCTTAGAACTGCTCTTTAAGAAGGCCTACTTTTGTGGGCCAGTAGGCCTGTTCCAGTGTTTCTCCGGTCATTTTAGTGGATTGACGGGGCGACGATGTCTGGGGTCAAAAGTTTTCTAACTGCTTTAGTATGAATGATGTCAAAGGTCGACTATTCATTTACTGGACGAAGATGAATGACGTCTAGGCAGAGCCAGTCTCTTACTGGTTGAGAGAGAGTAATATAAAGGTCATGTCTTCTCCTATTGGCCAGTGTTGGACGAGGTTCTTGGTCGGCTATACTGCTGTTGGTTGATGCTGTGTGATGTCAGAGGTCGGTGCTCGGCTATTTGCTAAAGGAATGTGACGTCAGGGGTCTGTCTTCTGCTATTAGCTGAAGGAGTGTGACGTCAGAGGTCGGCGTCGTGCAGGTCGTGTTGCCACACATCTCCGGACACTGTAATTTGGGAGCATAATAACTCGCAATGTAAAGTCGATAAAATCAACACGGTGTCTGGATGAGACTTTGTTGCATTAGTAGCCGGCCGGGAGAAAAACTGTGTAATTACAACTCTATATATTGCACGCTACATGAGCCAAACTAAGTGTAGAGGCACCCGAGGAGGGTAGGCTGGCCTGGGAGGCTGAGAGTGAAGATGGCAACATGATACTAACTCGCTCACCCAAAACAATGACTTCTCGCGTTTTGATAATTGCCTGAAATTGTTACATGCAGCCGCTAACGTGAGGCGATGATCCTGAACTATGTTCATTCTGTCTCTGCTGCCTTGGGGAACACACACTCCTACGGCTTCCACACTTGTTTAACTTTTATATCCACCAAATCTGGATACACCAGCAGTGTGCTGGCCTATTCTGTATGAAATTTACATACTAAGAACAAAAGCCGGCTATTCTTCCCTCTAATATTCCATCACACAGACAGGGTTTCATGCAGTGCTGAAATATGTCAGCTTGAGCTGGAGACTTCAGTTGGGCAATGATGATATTTTAAAGTATTTCATTAAGGGTTCAGCAGCTTCAGATGTTTCAATGCAGCAGACCTGGAGTTACTAATGCTGTCTCTCAGGATGAGCTGTCCAATATACAGGATAATACCTGGTATACCTGGTGAGGATTCAGGGGTCAACGCCCCCGCGGCCCGGTCCATGACCAGGCCTAGAGGTGGATCAGATCTTGATCAAGCAGGCTGTTACTGTTGGTCGCACGTAAACCGACGTATGAACCACAGCCCGGCTGGTCAGGAACTGACTTCAGGTGCCTGTCCAGAGCCTTCTTGAAGACAGCCAGAGGTCTATTGGTAATCCCCCTTATGTATGCTGGGAGGCAGTTGAACAGTCTTGGGCCCCTGACACGTATTGTGTTGTTTCTTAACGTACTCGTGGCGCCTCTGCTTCTCATTTGGGAAATGTTGCATCTCCTGCCAAGTCCTTTGCTTTCGTAGGGAGTGATTTTAGTGTGCAGATTTGGGACTAGTCTCTCTAGGATTTTCCAGGCGTATATTATAATGTATCTTTCCCGCCTGCTTTCCAGGGAATACAAATCTAGGGACTTCAACCGTTTCTAGTAATTTAAGTGCTTTATCGTACTTATACGTGCCGTGAAAGTTATCTGTATATTTTCCAGGTCAGCAATTTCACCTGCCTTGAAAGGGGCCGTTAGTGTACAGCAATATTCCAGCCTAGAGAGAACATCATGGGCTTGGCATCTCTAGTTTTAAAGGTTCTCATTATCCATCCTATCATTTTCCTAGCAGATGTGATAGATACAATGTTGTGATCTTTAAAAGTAAGATCCTCTGACATTATTACTCCCAGGTCTTTCACATTAGTTTTTCGTTCTATTGTGTGGTTGGAATTTGTTTCATACTCCGATCTAGTTTTAATTTCCTCGAGTTTTCCATAGTAGAGTAATTGAAATTTGTCTTTACTGAACTTCACATTGTTTTCCTCTGCCCATGTAGAAGATCTGGTTGATGTCCACTTGGAGACTTGTAGTGTCATCGACGGATGACACCTTGGTGACTGATACCTGAGTAATACACTAGGACATATTAGAAAACCTGTATGTTAGAAGTGATGAAGGTCCCAGGATTGAAACATTTTCTAATAAACATGTCCTAGTGTTTGGTCAAGTGTCATTTTAAACCACTGATTACTTTATCTTCTAATGAGTCAAGTTAATAACCTCTGTATTGTATTGTGACAGTCTTAGTAATAAATAAACCCAGATTTTGCACTTGTCTAATTCATCAACAGAAAGTATGTATAGAGGAGATAGGAAAAAGAGAGGGGAAGAGAGAAACATGGATGATATGGAACTACATACACTGTAAGATAATGCCGAGTCATTACATGGCTAAGAGTACATAGTTACGCCAGTACCGGGACAACCTCCTTGAATATCACGGAACTAACCAGACTTGTACTCAGGAAGACGATCTATTACGTTCGCTGACCCAAGGTAAGTTAGCAGGGCTAAGCTGTCATGTAAATGCTTTACAAAACTGACAAGATTAAGAATGAGACACTTGTGCAACATTTAAAAAAAATTATTACGGAAGCGTTTCGCCAGTTAGTGGCTTTTTCAGTCCCATACAAAGAACGGTGGAAGATGAGGAAGACTTCGAGGTAATCAGTCCCTCAGCCTGGAGTTGATGGGGTCAGTCCCTCAATCATCAGCTGTTATTACATGTCAGGATGGGGATCCTTAATAGTGAAAAGTTCTTGATTTAAGGAACTGGGGTTTTCCTTTCCCGTTCTCGGTTTGAACCTGATGTCCTAACATTTCCCAGACGCCGCAAGACCCTCACGGTTTGGTGATTTCCCTGAACGTCATGAAATGTCCACAGCCGTCTTCCACCTCAGACATTCACTAGTCATGACCACCATCACTAGTCATGACAACCATCACTAGTCATGACAACCATCACTAGTCATGACAACCATCACTAGTCATGACAACCATCACTAGTCATGACAACCATCACTAGTCATGACAACCATCACTAGTCATGACCACCATCACTAGTCATGACCACCATCACTAGTCATGACCACTATCACTAGTCATGACCACTATCACTAGTCATGACCACCATCACTAGTCATGACCACCATCACTAGTCATGACCACCATCACTATTCATGACCACCATCACTATTCATGACCACCATCACTATTCATGACCACCATCACTATTCATGACCACCATCACTAGTCATGACAACCATCACTAGTCATGACCACCATCACTAGTCATGACCACCATCACTAGTCATGACCACCATCACTAGTCATGACCACCATCACTAGTCATGACCACCATCACTAGTCATGACCACCATCACTAGTCATGACCACCATCACTATTCATGACCACCATCACTATTCATGACCACCATCACTAGTCATGACCACCATCACTAGTCATGACCACTACCATCACTAGTCATGACCACTACCATCACTAGTCATGACCACTACCATCACTAGTCATGACCACTACCATCACTAGTCATGACCACTACCATCACTAGTCATGACCACTACCATCACTAGTCATGACCACTACCATCACTAGTCATGACCACTACCATCACTAGTCATGACCACTACCATCACTAGTCATGACCACTACCATCACTAGTCATGACCACTACCATCACTAGTCATGACCACCATCACTAGTCATGACCACCATCACTAGTCATGACCACCATCACTAGTCATGACCACCATCACTAGTCATGACCACCATCACTAGTCATGACCACTACCATCACTAGTCATGACCACCATCACTAGTCATGACCACTACCATCACTAGTCATGACAACCACTGCTACGTTCAACACTCACTGCACCTTGAACATGATCATTACCCTATATAAATAACTTGTTTAACATGTGATAGTAAAGAAACCACAGAACAGGTGGGGCTTGAACCCATGGTGAGTTCTGAAACTCACAGGCCAATGTGTTAACCATTGGGCCAGCTAGCTCTAATAACATTCATCCAACAGGGGTTATTTCTATACACCATAGGGAGGTTAGCATGGAATAATAATAATTGTAATAATATAATATATTAATTTCTACAAGTACATGTACAAGGTATACAGGCCTAGCTGTCATCAATGACATACTACTATATAGAAAGCCCCTTGTTATGCTGAGCATTTCGGGCAAATTAAGTCAGTTTTGACAACAGGTGTAAGGAAACACGCCCAAATTTTTACCCTCGCCTGGAATCGAACCCGGACACCTCACTGTGTGAAGCGAGAGCTTTAGCCACCAGGCCACGGGGAACAGTTTTTTACAAACGAATTCCACATCAGCGTGGCTGTGATGTACTCTAGCTCAAGTCCCTTCAAAGCCGCCATCAGGAATCACGAAATCGCAATAGCACGATTAGAAACAAATCACAGAACGGGTGGGACTTGAACCAGAGTATGCCACAGCCACACATGTGTGGAATTCGTCTGTATAAACCTTCATTTGTGGTCCATGCTATCTAGTTGGATGAGTCTTATTAGAGCCAGTTGTCCCAGTAGTTAAGAATATAAGAATGGACGAATACTGCAGCAGGCCTACTGGCCCATACAAGGCAAGTCCTTCTCAAAACTAACCATTCCCGAGGTCACTCAAGAATTTGCTTCAATACTTCAGGTAGTAAACAAACCCAGCTCATTTTACTCATATATCTGTCTGATATTTTTTTAAATCTACATAAAGTTTTAGCTTCTATTGCCCTACTTGGTAGACCACTCCACTCAGGGACAACTATTGGAAAACAAGTATTTACCTACATCCTCTCTGAATCTAAATTTATCTAATTTAAATACGTTATTTCTGGCTCTTTCCTGATCCGATATCCTCAGTTTATATCCGTCTTCCACTTATATACTTCAATGATGTCTCCTCTCATTCTACGTGAAGGTTCAAGGTTCTTAACGCACTGGTCTCTGAGTTTTGGGACTCACTACCATGGGTTCCACCTCCCTCTCCCCTGTTCCCTTATATATTTGCAGTCGTGTTATTATGATCTTGTGGGTCCTGTGATTGTAATCTTGTTTCGTCACAAGGTCGCCTGTGCCTGGCACCCGGCGGAGTGGTCTATCGTGCCTGGCACCCGGCGGAGTGGTCTACCGTGCCTGGCACCCGGCGGAGTGGTCTACCGTGCCTGGCACCCGGCGGAGTGGTCTACCGTGCCTGGCACCCGGCGGAGTGGTCTACCGTGCCTGGCACCCGGCGGAGTGGTCTACCGTGCCTGGCACCCGGCGGAGTGGTCTACCGTGCCTGGCACCCGGCGGAGTGGTCTACCGTGCCTGGCACCCGGCGGAGTGGTCTACCGTGCCTGGCACCCGGCGGAGTGGTCTACCGTGCCTGGCACCCGGCGGAGTGGTCTACCGTGCCTGGCACCCGGCGGAGTGGTCTACCGTGCCTGGCACCCGGCGGAGTGGTCTACCGTGCCTGGCACCCGGCAGGATGGTCTACCGTGCCTGGCACCCGGCAGGATGGCCTACCGTGTCTGGAACCCGGCAGGATGGCCTACCGTGCCTGGCACCCGGCAGGATGGTCTACCGTGCCTGGCACCCGGCAGGATGGTCTACCGTGCCTGGCACCCGGCAGGATGGTCTACCGTGCCTGGCACCCGGCAGGGTGGTCGCCAGAACCTGGCACCCGGCAGGGTGGTCGCCAAAACCTGGCACCCGGCAGGGAGGTCGCCAAAACCTGGCACCCGGTAGGGTTGTCGCCAGAGCCTGACTTCTCTGAAACAACTTAACATAGGTTTAAAACATCACATTTATGTCCTAGACCATTATTAGAAGGAAGTTATTCCTGATTATGATCAGGTGTCGTTCTGAGGTGAGCGTTCATTGGTGCCTGACACAAGGTCTTTGTTCTGAGGTGAGCGTTCATTGGTGCCTGACACGAGGTCTTTGTTCAGAGGTGATGGTTGTGCGAGAGGTTCAGGAATCGATGATTGGAGTGGGAAGTTCAAATGAAGATGATTGGAGAGCGAGAGGTTCAGAAGATGGTGTGGGAGGTTCAGAAGATGGTGTGGGAGGTTCAGAAGAGATAGTTGCTCTTAGAGGTTAGGTGGATGGTGACTGTTGTGGGAGATTCAGCTGGGGATGGTTGGTGAGGAAGGTTCAGTAGATAGTTGCTGTGGGAGGTTCAATATTAATGGTTGTTGTGGGGAGGTTCAGCAATAATGGATGCTGTGGGGAGGTTCAGTATTAATGCTAGAGCGCGAGAGAGAGACAGAGAGAGAGAGAGAGAGAGAGAGAGAGAGAGAGAGAGAGAGAGCACGCAGGCGCACACACACACACACACATACACACACACGCACGCACGCACGCACACACACACACACACACACACACACACACACACACACACACACACACACACACACACACACAGTGGCAGCAAGATGCCATCTTAATTCGTGTCAAGATAACGGCAACGTCAAATGTTCCGGTTGAGTTGCTCCATTACCCCGCACTGGCGCTGGCCAGGGCGTGTGTTGACCTCTGAATAAACTACCATCATCAGACCTCACGACGAGGGTAAGCAAACCTGCTCACTGGATAGGTCCCCGACCACATGTAGGTCTCAGAGTGAGGAAGAGAATGAATCAGGTCTTCGCCCACTTGAAGGTGATGGTCAGGTCTTCGCCCACTTGAAAGTGATGGTCAGGTCTTCGCCCACATGAAGGTGATGGTCAGTTCTTCGCCCACATGAAGGTGATGGCCAGGTCTTCGCCCACATGAAGGTGATGGTCAGGTCTTCCTCAAAACAAAAAGTGTTGCGGCTTCCTTAAATTATGGTATTGATGTCTTACGAATTTTCTAACTTTTTTCACTAAGGTATTTGAGGAGGTAGATCATGGTAATGAATATGATATTGTGTATATGGATTTCAGTAAGGCTTTCGATAGAGTTCCACATCAGAGGCTATTGAGGAAACTTAAGGCACACGGAATAGAATTTTTTTCCTGGGTAGAGGCATGGTTGACAAAAAGGCAGCAGAGTTTGCATAAATGGGGAGAAATCAGAGTGGGGGCACGTCTCAAGCGGTGTTCCACAGGGGTCAGTGTTGGGCCCCTTGTTGTTCACAATTTACATAAACGACATAAATGAGGGAATTAAAAGCGACATAAGCAAATTTGTTGATGACACCAAAATAGGCCGTCCAATTCATTCTAATGAGGACATTAGAGCACTCCAGGATGATTTGAATAGACTGATGCAGTAGTCGGAGAAGTGGCAGATGCAGTTTAATGTAGACAAATGCAAAGTTCTGAATGTTGGACAGAACAATAACCATGCCACATATAAACTGAATAATGTAGATCTTAATACTACTGATTGCGAAAAGGATTTAGGAGTTCTGGTTAGCAGTAATCTGAAACCAAGACAACAGTGCATAAGTGTTCGCAATAAAGCTAACAGAATCCTTGGCTTCATATCAAGAAGTATAAATAATAGAAGTCCTCAGGTTGTTTTTCAACTCTATATATCCTTGGTTAGGCCTCATCTAGATTATGCTGCACAGTTCTGGTCACCGTATTACAGAATGGATATAAATGCTCTGGAAAACATACAAAGGAGGATGACAAAGTTAGTCCCATGAATCAGAAATCTTCCCTATGAGGATAGACTGAGGGCCCTAAATCTGCACTCTCTAGAAAGGCGTAGAATTAGGGGGAATGTGATTGAGATGTATAAATGGAAAACAGGAATAAATAAAGGGGATGTAAATAGCGTGTTGAAAATATCCAGCCAAGACAGGACTCGCAGCAATGGTTTCAAGTTGGAAAAGTTCAAATTCAGGAAGGATATAGGAAAGCACCTGTTTGAAGCTAAGACGTTGTGTAGTTTTAAAAAATAGGTTAGATAAGTACATGAGTGGGTGTGGGTGGGTGTGGGTGGGTGTGAGTTGGACCTAACTAGCTTGTGCTACTAGTCTTATGCCGTGCTCCTTAAGAGGAAGTGACCTGACTAGGTGGGCATTGGTCTAAGCCAGGGAGTGATATGAACTTGCCTCGCATGGGTCAGTAGGCCTGCTGCAGTGTTCCTTCTTTATGTTCTGGAGTTATTTGTGCTATTTACTGAGGGTATTAAGACGCCAAATGAGGATCTTCGCAACAATGTAGACCACCACACACCATCACACACCACCACCCATCATCACCACACACCATCGCACACCACCACACACAATCACCACACACCATCACCACCACCACACACCTTCACACACCATCACACATCACCACCACCACACACCATCACCACACACCATCACCACACACCATCAATACACACCATCAATACACACCATCACCACACACCATCACCACACACCATCACCACACACCATCACCACACACCATCACCACACACCATCACCACACACCATCACCACACACCATCACCACACACCATCACCACACACCATCACCACACACCAGCACCACACACCAGCACCACACACCATCACACACCAGCACCACACACCATCACCACACACCATCACCACACACATCACCACACACCATCACCACACACCATCACCACACACCATCACCACACACCATCACCACACACCATCACCACACACCATCACCACACACCAGCACCACACACCAGCACCACACACCACACACCATCACACATCACCACCACCACACACCAGCACCACACACCATCAATACACACCATCAATACACACCATCACCACACACCATCACCACACACCATCACCACACACCATCACCACACACCATCACCACACACCATCACCACACACCATCACCACACACCATCACCACACACCATCACCACACACCATCACCACACACCAGCACCACACACCACACACCATCACACACCAGCACCACACACCATCACACACCAGCACCACACACCATCACACACCACACATCACCACACCCCATCACCACACACCATCACACATCACCACACACCAGCACCACACACCATGACACCACACACCATTCCCACACAATCACACACCATGCCCACACTCCATGGCCACGCATCATGTCCACACACCATAGCCACACACCATGGCCACACACTCTGCCCACACACCATGGCCACACATTATGGCTACACACCACGCAGCATCGCACACCATCACCACACACCATCACCCATCACCACACACAATCACCACACACCATCACCACACACCATCACCACACACCATCACCCATCATCACACACCATGGCCGCCACCACACACCATCACCCATCACCACACACCATGGCCACTGCCACACACCATCACCACACACCACCACACACCATCACCCATCATCACACACCACACACCATCACCCATTACACACCATGGCCACACACCATCGCACACCACACACCATGGGTACACACCATCGCCACACACCATCACCACACACCACAACGCACACCACTCACCACCACAACGCACACCACTGTAAACACACTCGACCACACACCAGTGAATTGATACACCTCAAGGTATACTGTTGCTCTCACTCCATATAAATCACGAGAGATATATACTTAGAATATATACAAAGTCTTCCCGACAGGTGTATACATCGAGAATTTACCTTAAACAGTATATTTTTGATGTTACTATACAGGTTGAAGTTGATAAGTTTCAAACCAACAAAGTAATAAGTCTACGAGAATATTAGAGAAAAAAAAATGAACTTGGGTGTCATGAAGTTTGTCTCCACTGAAGTTTAATCAAGTTTTAATTCTGTTCATTCTACAACATTATTAAGAGGCATTAAACTCGAATGGTATGAAAATTAGCGATAAGGTGAATTAAATGGCATTTAGATCTAAGTGATACCTTTTATTAACGACGATGTTTCGCTCACACTGTCTCTTGAGGTCATTGAAGCCTCTGCGCCAGGAACAATGTTGCTAATACATTATCAGCTACAACTAAATGTCATTTACTCTGAGGTGTATCTAATTAGTAAATAATATCCTGGGACAACCCCTCTAGCGTTACCTGTGTAGGAAGGAAACGTTTAAATATTTATTCGTTCATTTGTACCTGAACGACAACGAAGAGGTAACACAGCAGTACCTATGAACAGCTATTGTGAACTGCCAAGGGTATACGGTACCGACAACTTAATAAGACCCGTCTTGCACACGTATTCTACTTATCAATAGCTATCGTGTTTAGAAACTAAAGTGTTATTGCGATATTCTGGTTGGAGGTCATGACAGATGCGTATGTGGACAATGTCACAAGTATGTAAAACAAACCTTTAATTGATAAATACGTTACGCTCTTGAAAAGACTCTTAGGAGCGGAAGGTAGCACAAAAGAAAACAAGGTTTGGCTAAATTAAGTCTCAGTGGGCGCATTCTATTTTCTGAATGGCATAGAAGTGGTGAGGGGAAAGCCCGAGTTGCGAGAAGCGTGGCTACACGTTTAATATAAAGACAGACATTGAGACAGCCCTGCCACCATGTGTGTCAGTGGCACCAACGCTGTTGGCTACCTACAACCACGCACTGTCAGTGGCACCAATGCTGCTGGCTACCTACAACCACGCACTGTCAGTGGCACCAACGCTGCTGGCTACCTACAACACGCAATGTCAGTGGCACCAACGCTGCTGGCTACCTACAACACGCACTGTGAGTGGCACCAACGCTGCTGGCTACCTACAACACACACTGTCAGGGGCACCAACGCTGCTGGCTACCTACAACACGCACTGTGAGTGGCACCAACGCTGCTGGCTACCTACAACACGCACTGTCAATGGCACCAACGCTTCTGGCTACCTACAACACGCACTGTGAGTGGCACCTACGCTGCTGGCTACCTACAACACACACTGTCAGGGGCACCAACGCTGCTGGCTACCTACAACACGCACTGTGAGTGGCACCAACGCTGCTGGCTACCTACAACACGCACTGTCAGTGGCACCAACGCTGCTGGCTACCTACAACACGCACTGCCAGTGGCACCAACGCTGCTGGCTACCTACAACACGCACTGTGAGTGGCACCAACGCTGCTGGCTACCTACAACACCACTGTCAGGGCACCAACGCTGCTGGCTACCTACAACACGCACTGTGAGTGGCACCAACGCTGCTGGCTACCTACAACACGCACTGTGAGTGGCACCAACGCTGCTGGCTACCTACAACACGCACTGTGAGTGGCACCAACGCTGCTGGCTACCTACAACACACACTGTCAGGGGCACACACGCTGCTGGCTACCTACAACACGCACTGTCAGTGGCACCAACGCTTCTGGCTACCTACAACACACACTGTCAGTGGCACCAACGCTGCTGGCTACCTACAACACGCACTGTCAGTGGCACCAACGCTTCTGGCTACCTACAACACACACTGTCAGTGGCACCAACGCTGCTGGCTACCTACAACACGCACTGTCAGTGGCACCAACGCTGCTGGCTACCTACAACACGCACTGTCAGTGGCACCAACGCTGCTGGCTACCTACAACACACACTGTCAGTGGCACCAACGCTGCTGGCTACCTACAACACACACTGTCAGTGGCACCAACGCTGCTGGCTACCTACAACACGCACTGCCAGTGGCACCAACGCTGCTGGCTACCTACAACACGCACTGTCAGTGGCACCAACGCTGCTGGCTACCTACAACCACGCACTGTCAGTGGCACCAACGCTGCTGGCTACCTACAACCACGCACTGTCAGTGGCACCAACGCTGCTGGCTACCTACAACCACGCACTATCAGTGGCACCAACGCTGCTGGCTACCTACAACCACGCACTGTCAGTGGCACCAACGCTGCTGGCTACCTACAACCACGCACTGTCAGTGGCACCAACGCTGCTGGCTACCTACAACCACGCACTGTCAGTGGCACCAACGCTGCTGGCTACCTACAACACGCACTGTCAGTGGCACCAACGCTTCTGGCTACCTACAACACACACTGTCAGTGGCACCAACGCTGCTGGCTACCTACAACACGCACTGTCAGTGGCACCAACGCTGCTGGCTACCTACAGCACGCACTGTCAGTGGCACCAACGCTGCTGGCTACCTACAACACGCACTGTCAGTGGCACCAACGCTGCTGGCTACCTACAACACGCACTGTCAGTGGCACCAACGTTTCTGGCTACCTACAACACACAGTCAGTGGCACCAACGCTGCTGGCTACCTACAACACGCACTGTCAGTGGCACCAACGCTTCTGGCTACCTACAACACACACTGTCAGTGGCACCAACGCTGCTGGCTACCTACAACCACGCACTGTGAGTGGCACCAACGCTGCTGGCTACCTACAACACACAGTCAGTGGCACCACGCACTGTCAGTGGCACCACGCACTGTCAGTGGCACCAACGCTGCTGGCTACCTACAACCACGCACTGTCAGTGGCACCAACGCTGCTGGCTACCTACAACACACACTGTCAGTGGCACCACGCACTGTCAGTGGCACCACGCACTGTCAGTGGCACCAACGCTGCTGGCTACCTACAACCACGCACTGTCAGTGGCACCAACGCTGCTGGCTACCTACAACCACGCAATGTCAGTGGCACCAACGCTGCTGGCTACCTACAACCACGCACTGTCAGTGGCACAACGCTGCTGGCTACCTACAACCACGCACTGTCAGTGGCACCAACGCTGTTGGCTACCTACAACCACGCACTGAGAGTGGCACCAAAGCTGCTGGCTACCTACAACCACGCACTGTCAGTGGCACCACGCACTGTCAGTGGCACCACGCACTGTCAGTGGCACCACGCACTGTCAGTGGCACCACGCACTGTCAGTGGCACCACGCACTGTCAGTGGCACCAAACGCATGCCTACCTACAACGCACTGTCATGTGGCACCAACTGCTGAATCTAATAACTCAGCACTTTTAGTGCACATCCTCTCTACAACTGAGCGCACTGCGATCCCAATTTTGACCTTACATTTCTCCGAGGCTATGGGGTCCCACAGTTTGACCTAGAGGTGGACTATGGGGTCCCACAGTTTGACCTAGAGGTGGACTATGGGGTCCCACAGTTTGACCTAGAGGTGGACTATGGGGTCCCACAGTTTGACCTAGAGGTGGACTATGGGGTCCCACAGTTTGACCTAGAGGTGTACTATGGGTCCCACAGTTTGACCTAGAGGTGGACTAGGGTCCCACAGTTTGACCTAGAGGTGACTATGGGGCCCACAGTTTGACCTAGAGGTGGACTATGGGGTCCCACAGTTTGACCTAGAGGTGGACTATGGGGTCCCACAGTTTGACATAGAGGTGTACTATGGGTCCCACAGTTTGACCTAGAGGTGGACTATGGGGCCCCACAGTTTGACCTAGAGGTTGACTATGGGGTCCCACAGTTTGACCTAGAGGTTGACTATGGGGTCCCACAGTTTGACCTAGAGGTGGACTATGGGGTCCCACAGTTTGACCTAGAGGTGGACTATGGGGTCCCACAGTTTGACCTAGAGGTGGACTATGGGTCCCACAGTTTGACCTAGAGGTGGACTATGGGGCCCCACAGTTTGACCTAGAGGTGGACTATGGGGTCCCACAGTTTGACCTAGAGGTGGACTATGGGGTCCCACAGTTTGACATAGAGGTGTACTATGGGTCCCACAGTTTGACCTAGAGGTGGACTATGGGGCCCCACAGTTTGACCTAGAGGTTGACTATGGGGTCCCACAGTTTGACCTAGAGGTTGACTATGGGGTCCCACAGTTTGACCTAGAGGTGGACTATGGGGCCCCACAGTTTGACCTAGAGGTGGACTATGGGGCCCCACAGTTTGACCTAGAGGTGGACTATGGGTCCCACAGTTTGACCTAGAGGTGGACTATGGGGCCCCACAGTTTGACCTAGAGGTGGACTATGGGTCCCACAGTTTGACCTAGAGGTGGACCCCATCATATATAAATATATGTCGTGTCGAATAGGTAAAACTGGTCAATTAGCCAGAAAAATTAAGTCCATTCTAAAATTTTCTCTTATACGTTCAAAGATATATATTTTTTTCATTTATGTTAATGTAAAAATAAATAATTTTGTACCAAAAGTACCTTAGAAAACTTACCTAACCTTATAATAAGCGCAGTTTAATTTAGCCTAATCCAACTAAATATATTTTAGATAAGTTTACAATAATTTAATTATAAACAATCACAATGAAATATATTTTTTTTCGTTAGATTCAGAATGATTTTTGCAAAATTACTGCATACACAAATTTTCGCTTGCCCTATTCGGCAGGAAGTGCGTTGCTTTTTAAGCCAAAATAGCAAGTTTTACTTATTCGGCACGACATATATATGTATATACATAACCATGGGGGGAGTTGAAAGATAGCTCTAGACATTTCGTGTTACAATCAACACATCAGGAGCTTGCAATGTTGCAGAAAAGAGGATGAAATCCGAGCAAACTCGTTCAGAGTGAGCGTTATTGCTAGGAACGCTCACGCTGAACGTGTTTGCTCGGATTTCATCCTCTTTTCTGCAACATTGCAAGTTCCTCATGTGTTGATTGCAAAACGAAAGGTCTAGAGCTATATTTCAACTCTGCCATGGTTGTTTTGTATCTTGCATCGCTTGTTCGGAATTTTTGCATGCATGCAAATATATATATATATATATGTCGTGCCGATTAGGTAAAACTGGCGATTTTGGCTTAAATAGCAACGCTCTTCTTGCCATATAAGACAAGTGAAAATTTGTGTATGCAATAATTTCGCCAAAATCATTCTGAACCTAAAGAAAAAAAAATATTTCATTGTGTTTGTTTATTATTAAATTAATGTTAACTTATCTAAAATATATTTAGTTGGGTTAGGCTAAATTAAATTGCGCTTGTTGTAATAAGGTTAGGTAGGTTTTCAAAGTTTCTCTTGGTACAAAATTATAAATTTTACATTAACATAAATGAAAAAATATATCTTTAAACGTATAAGAGAAATTTTAGAAAGGACTTAATTTTAAATGAGTTCTTGCTAATTGACCAGTTTTACCTAATCGGCAGACAATATATATATATATATATATATATATATATATATATATATATATATATATATATATATATATATGTGTGTGTGTGGTCCACCTCTGGTGCAATACATGGAGTATCTTAGCCTCGGAGAAGTAAGTGAAATGTCTTCTAGGAAGAGTCCAGAGACCCTTCCTAGGACCCATGTGAGCACTAGTCTTCTACAGCCCCATATATACATATCTATGATTTTTTTTTAGGTCAGGGATCACTTATTTAAAAAGCATAAACATGAATCCATTGGTTCAATATATCAAAGATTATGAATCTCCTCCAGCTCATCTGAAGCTGGAACGGAGCCCAGTACGCATCAAGAATTTTCCCTCTGGATGGCCATGCTGAGGCGCTGGAACATGAAAGTGGCCGCCCTCGGGTCCCTGGTGATGTCAATGAGTCTAGGAACCTCATGATCCCAAGGTCTCTGATCCCACTGGGGCAAATTGATACTGTTAGCTTATGTCTTTATACCTGCCGATCATGTACTCCTCCCTTTGATCAGCAGCTCCTCCCTGTCAAGCGACACTGTGATGGATGTAGGCGTCAGAAAGAGTAGATACGCAGGTATAGTCCCATGCTATAATCCTGCCATTCTTCCAAGGATAGATAGTGATCACGTCAAGGCAGTTTGCGGGATTGCGAGTATAGTTGGATGCTAGGAATCGGGGCATCCACCTGTAGCAAGGCTCCTCTTTATGATGTCGTTGACTTCATTGTGTCTTGCGTGCCAACCCTTGGTTTTAGAGCAGTTAAGACCATGTAGACCATATTGGTCTGTGTGAATTGGGACAGTGAGGCAGAGAGCCACTGCAATATGGAGGGTCATTGGGTCAAGGCGTGTTCCCATTGCCGAAATGGGAACTGTTTGGAGGAAGTTCCCAGAAGGATCTGCACTCACAGCTTGGAGACGGGCAGTATTCCTGTCAGATGTTGTAGCCCTGAGCATGTTGGCAGGCACCTTTTCAGCGATGGAGCCATCCCAACTCTACTGTAGGCCAGTGCTGCACTAGGTTTTGGTGCTAGAGCAACGAGTCTCCCATTCGATAATGGCACTGGTGTAGCTAGGGTCCTGTATTCCTGCTGAGTCACCAAGGTTGTCCAGAAGAATTTGTTTTATTAACTCGTTTGATACTATGGAAGAGGATAAGAAAGCTGGTAGGGTAATCTGGAAGGATATGCTTATTCCCAGCCCCCCAAGCCTGGAGGCTTGCAACCACTGTCCATCTACAAGGGAAAGATTCAGTACACTCTCTAGCATGGTCTTTAGGAGAGTCTTATTCCTTGAGTTTCGGAATGCTGAAGACTGGGGAGCATCTCAAGAAGTAGGTAAGTTTTGGGAGGGACAGGCACGTGGTGAGTAGGTAGAAGGCATCACGTGTATCAGTGTCTTTCATTCTGCCTTCCATTGTCCTGAGGTCTGAGATTTTCTTTTCTAGGATCAAATCAATGACATTGGGCCCAAGAGGAGCACCAAGGAGAGTGCTCTTGGCTTGATCAATGGCTCGTGCTCCTCGCAAAACAGCACTAATATCCTCAATGATCTATCAATTAGTAGAAACTATTTCGCATTTGGTGGGATGTCCTCTAGAAGAGGACAGGGTACCATCATTTAAGAACCAGATATTGAAAGTGCTTCTGTGACTTCCTTGATGACCAGATAACACGATTGTATGAAGGGATAGACGGAAGGGGAGTGTCTAGAAACTGCTTGGAGAGCAGCATTCCTTCTGACTAAGTTGAAAGCGTTGGCAAAGTCCAATTTGATCAGGGCTTTTTCATCTGACATGTTGATGTATATTCGTACTGCATGGGCAGCTGCTTCATAGCCTTGTTGAACACCAAAACCGAGCTGAGTTGGTTTCAGCATTGCGGCAGCCTCTTGACTCAGCCTTGGCAACAAGGCGCCGAAGGGTGTTGATCACTGCAATGGGCCTGATTCCTCCGTCCTTTTTCTGGAGAGCACATAGTGAGGCACCAAAACACAGGGGTCTAATGGCCTCCGGGACACTGCCAGCCAGGCACACATTGGAAAATTTGCGAGTTCAGACAATCTCTCTGAAACATCACCAAGTGCTGGATTGAGTATTTGTTTTAAGTGTTGTGGCCTTAAACCGGTGAAACTCCCTGCTGAACCCTGTGGAAATGACATTGCGGCTTTATACACATCAGCATCCTGTAAGGTTAAATGTTCACCTGCTCCATTGTCAGGGAGATCAAAGTTGGTAATGGGAGCCCTCGGTGGATGTTTGTCCTTCAATGCTTGTGCTGTAATGACGTCCTTGGGGAAGGCGATGGTATCCTCACTGGTTATAAGCCTGAGTGCTCCAGTAGGATTGCCCGCTTCTATTTTTTTTTTTTTTTTTTTTTTTTCTAATTTGGGCTCTGATTTCTGAGGCATCAGGTGTTCTGTTGTTGGCATTTGCCTGGTGGGTGTTTGTCGCCCTAGAGGGGAGACGAATGAGGCTGTTATCTTCAGGGAATGCATTTATTGTCCTAATAACAGATGTTGCCAGGGATTTGTCCCTCCTTGGTGAGACCGCCAGACAGGCATTACCAAATAGCAGTAGGTTGTGCCAGGATCCGTTGTTTGCAGAGACATCGTTGACTTTCTTCAAGAGATCAGCGAATTTGCTATCAGCTTGAGGGCGAGCTGCTCTGGGGATGTGTCAACGTCCTAGTGTATGTTAATTTGAAAATTTTAGGTCCTATGTAGAGGTGAAGTCACTGTGGCTGTCAGCTCTGTCTACTGGGAGGGGCTGTTGGTTGTTCCTAGTTGGAGCCCTCCAGGAGCCTAGACATCCACTGTGTGCACGGATTTTGTCATTTGAGGGACTGAGTGCACATTGTCTCTGGCACACCTGGCAGATGCATCGTGGACGAATTCCACCGCGTTGGTTATGTCGAGACACAGTGACCCAAAAAGGAAAGAAACACTTTCACCATCGTTCATAACTTTCACTATCATTCACACATATCCACTATCTTCGCAAAGTCGCTCAGATATGACAGTTTAGATGTCACTCCAAACAGCCAATATCCCAAACCCCTCTATTAAAGTGCAGGCATTGTACTTCCCACCTCCAGGACTCAAGTCCGGCTAACCGGTTTTCCTGAATCCCTTCACAAAATATTACCCTGCTCACATTCAACAGCTCGTCAGGTCCCCAAAACCATTTGTCTCTATTCACTCCTAACACGTTCACATATGCCTGCTGCATGTCCAAGCCCCTTGCACGCAAAACATCTTTTACCCCCTCCATCCTTTCCTAGGACGACCCCTACCCCTCCTCCTCTTCACTACAAATTTATACACCCTCCAAGTCATCCGATTTTGCTCCATCCTCTCTAAATGACCAAACCACCTCAAGAACTCCTCTTCAGCCCTCTGACTAATATTTTTTTTGTAACGCCACACCTCCTTATTTCTACACTACGAATTCTCTGCATGATATTTACACCACACATTATCTTTAGTCACGACATCTCCAATGCCTCCAGCCTCCTTCTTGCTGCAGTATTTACAACCCATGCTTCACACCCATGAGTGTTTGTACCACTGTACTTTCGTACATTTCCTTCTTTGCCTCCATGGATAACGCTTTTTGTCTCCACAGATACCTCAACGCACCACTCACCTTTTTTTCCGTCATCAGTTCTATGGTTAACCTCATCCTTCATAAACCCATCCGCTGACAAGTCAACTCCCAATTATCTGAAAACATTCACTTCTTCCATACTCCCTCTCTCCAATGTAATATCCAATTTTTCTTTACC
This sequence comes from Cherax destructor, assembly GCA_009830355.1. Classification (NCBI taxonomy): domain Eukaryota; kingdom Metazoa; phylum Arthropoda; class Malacostraca; order Decapoda; family Parastacidae; genus Cherax; species Cherax destructor. The sequence continues at coordinate 271,297 of WNWK01000772.1, forward strand.
TTACTCGTTTGATACCCTCATCACCTTACTCTTATCTATGCTCACTTTCAACTTTCTACCTTTACACACCCTCCAAAACTCGTCCACTAACCTTTGCAATTTCTCTTCAGAATCTCCCTAAAGCACAGTATCATCAGCAAAAAGTATCTGTGTCAACTCCCATTTTGTATTTGATTCCCCATAATTTAATCCCACTCCTCTCCCCAACACCTTATCATTTAATTCTTTTACAACTCCATCTATAAATATGTTAAACAATCATAGTGACATTACACATCCCTGTCTAAGACCTACTTTTACCGGGAAGTAATCTCTCTCTCCTACACACCCTAACCTGAGTCTCACTATCCTCATAAAAACTCTTTACTAACTACCTATTCCATACACTTGCAGCATCTGCCACATTGCTAACCTATCCACCTTATCATATGCCTCTTCTAAATCCATAAATGCAATGAAAACTTCCCTACCTTTATCTAAATATTGTCCACTTATGCTTCAATGTAAACACTTGATCTACCCCCACTCCCCGCTACATCTTTACCTGAGTATGCTCAAGTGTAAACTTATTCCCTCTATAAGTTATATATATATATATATATATATAATATATATAACAGTCAATCAACAAGTGATAGATGCAGTGATATCAAAACTACCAGGAGCAACAGTCATTGCCCCTACTAATAGTGTCTTGCTTGGAGCACCTCTGGGAAACGATGCCATTGACACAATTCTCAGGAAGAAACTGGAAGAATTAGAGGAGAATGGAACAACGAATAGGCAATCTTGACACCCATGATGCCTTGTACCTTCTCACAAAATGCTTGAGTCTGCCCAGGTTGACATATTTCCTAAGATGTGCTCCTTCATATGATAACCCTATTCTGCACGAATATGACAGTATCCTGAGGCAGATCTTTACTAAAGTACTTAACCTTACTCTAGAAGATGGGCAGTGGGACCAAGCTACACTCCCAGTCAGACTAGGAGGCATTGGTGTCCGCAAGTCATCTCAGATTGCTCTACCTGATTTCCTGTCTTCATGCATTGCATCCAGAGGGCTTGTAGCAGCAATTCTCCATGAACATCTTAGGGACACGATTGGAATCCATGTTCGTTGATGGAGCCAGGATCTGGGATAATCTAACAGGCTCTGAAACTAGGCCTGCTCCCCCCAACAACTACAAACAGTCGCACTGGGATGGCCCAATAGTAGAGAATATAGCCTCAGCAATGCTTCAGAGTGTGTCAGGGAAGGATAGAGCCCGCCTCCTTGCAGTGAGAGCTCCTCATGCAGGGGATTTTCTTTTGGCTGTTCCCAACTCCAGCCTTGGCACACGCCTCGACCCACAGACCATCCGCATTGGTGTTGCCCTTCGACTTGCCGCCCCTATTCTCGCCGAACACAGGTGTATTTGTGGCAGTGAAGCAGCAGACCGATTCGGGTACCATGGTCTTGTGTGTCGTAAATCCGAGGGAAAGATTGCAAGACATGAAGAGGTTAATAACATTATCAAGAGGAGCCTCACAACAGCCGGATGCCCAGCAGTAAGGGAACCACCCCAACTATGCAGATATGATGGCAGCCAAAAGCGTCCAGATGGTATCACCCTTCAAGCCTGGACAGACGGGAAGCAGGTGGTGTGGGACTACACATGTGCATCTACCTTGGCTGATACCTATCTCCAATACACCAGGGAGGAAGGATGGGCAGCTGCCACCTTCAGGGAGTCCCAAAAGTCGAGAAAATATGGAGAACTTGCCCATCATTATATGTTTGTTCCCATAGGCTCAGAGACCCTTGGCTCATGGGGAAAGAGTGCATCTAAGTTCCTCAAGGAGCTGGGCAAAAGACTCAACAGGGTAACTAGGGATCCCAGGGCAGCTAGTTTTCTGTTCCAGCGACTCAGCGCTGCTGTTCAGAGGGGTAATGCATGCTGTATTCTGGGCACGCGCCCCAGCTCGGAAGAGCTGGATGAGATTTTCGCATTATAATCAGTGACAAACATGTAACAATATGTACTAGACATGTATCTCTCACACCTCGTGTACTGTATATGCCATCTTTATATCAACAATGTATCCCTTAAATCTTTTGTACCTATATATATATATATATATATATATATATATATATATATATATATATATATATATATATATAAAGTATAACCACGAACGAGTGATACTGAATCAATAAAAACACTATTGAGGGAAAATTGTAGGAATGCGTGTTCCTGTGAGTTAGTGTCATGTGTGACTTTCGCTCAACATGGGGCGGGCCAGAACGACATAGGTTCGAATCCTCGGTTAGTCGTAGTGTTATTGATATATATATATATATATATATATATATATATATATATATATATATATATATATATATATATTATTTATTAACACATGGCCGATTCCCACCAAGGCAGGGTGGCCCGAAAAAGAAAAACTTTCATCATCATTCACTCCATCACTGTCTTGCCAGAGGGGTGCTTTACACTACAGTTATAAAACTGCAACATTAACACCCCTCCTTCAGAGTGCAGACACTGTACTTCCCATCTCCAGGACTCAAGTCCGGCCTGCCGGTTTCCCTGAATCCCTTCATAAATGTTACTTTGCTCACACTCCAACAGCACGTCAAGTATTAAAAACCATTTGTCTCCATTCACTCCTATCAAATACGCTCACACATGCTTGCTGGAAGTCCAAGCCCCTCGCACACAAAACTTCCTTTACCCCCTCCCTCCAACCTTTCCTAGGCCGACCCCTACCCCCCTACAGATTTATACTCTCGAAGTCATTCTGTCTCGTTCCATTCTCTCTACATGTCCGAACCACCTCAACAACCCCTCCTCAGCTCTCTGGATAATAGTTTTGGTAATCCCGCACCTCCTCCTAATTTCCAAACTCCGAATTCTCTGCATTATATTCACACCACACATTGACCTCAGACATGACATCTCCACTGCCTCCAGCCTTCTCCTCACTGCAACATTCATCACCCATGCTTCACACCCATATAAGAGTGTTGGTATAACTATACTCTCATACATTCCCTCTTTACTTCCATGGACAAAGTTCTTTGTCTCCATAGACTCCGAAGTGCTCCACTCACCCTTTTCCCCTCATCAATTCTATGATTCACCTCATCCTTCATAGACCCATCTGCTGACATGTCCACTCCCAAATATCTGAATACATTCACCTCCTCCATACTCTCTCCCTCCAATCTGATATCCAATCTTTCGTCACCTAATCTTTTTGTTATCCACATCACCTTACTCTTTCCTATATTCACTTTCAATTTTCTTCTTTTACACACCCTACCAAATTCATCCACCAACCTCTGCAACTTCTCTTCAGAATCTCCCAAAAGCACAGTGTCATCAGCAAAAAGCAACTGTGACAACTCCCACTTTGTATTTGATTCTTTATCTTTTAACCCCACACCTCTTGCCAAGACCCTCGCATTCACTTCTCTTAAAACCCCATCTATAAATATATTGAACAACCACGGTGACATCATATATATATATATATATATATATATATATATATATATATATATATATATATATATATACACACATATACTAATACTAATCTTATGTAGGTTAGTATACAGTAATCACTCTGGTAGGTACAACGATCGTGGTGCTTGGGTATGAAACAAAAATCTGTTGAATGTTATATCGTCAGGACTACTGTATTTTTTTCCTTGATGTCTCAAGAACATATGAAACAAGGAACACTGCAGCAGGCCTACTGGCCTATGCGAGGTAGGTCCGAGTCTCCTACCGGCTTAAGCCAATGACCCACCTAGTCGGATCAGGTTACATCCACTTAAAGAAGGAGCACGGCATCAGACGTAGTAGCACAAGCTACGTCAGGTCCAACTCACACCCACCCACACCCATTCATGTATTTTTCCAACCTATTTTTAAAACTACTCGACGTCTTTGCTTCTATGACGGTACTCGGGAGTTTGTTCCACTCATCCACAATTGCTCTGGTCAACCATTCATTTCCAACTCTTTCTCCTCCCTCTCCTCCTCCTCGGCAAAATACCACATATTACAGAGCGCTCTCCCTTCTTCCTAATTATGTTTATTGCTGACCTATACCTGCTAATCAGTTTTCACTCCTAGGTCTGCCATTATCGTTGCCTACAGTACAGAGATATATAATATGATTGCTCCCATTACCTCTCATAATGTTGTTCAGATGGCTAACAATATCCTCCATCCCAGCCCAAGGAAAACACACCCTCTGCCTCCTCTTCCTGACTTAACCTATTGTCTCCAACTAAAACAATGTTCTTACCTTCACTGGCAGTATTCATCGTGACGTTCTCGGTCTTCGTGGGAACGGTCTTCACTGGGGTGTCTAGGGACATCCACCCAGACTCGTCTGCCAAAACTGAGAAGGAACTGCTGGTCACCATAGCAGTCTCCTGGAAATTTCTTAGCTTTAGCTTCGTTTCTTCCGTTCCAACCAGCATCCAGTCGTTGGTTCGATCATTGACACGGCTGTTCTCCATGACATTGTTCCGGGGATAATCGTTGCACATACTTTTCAGTCGTTGAATCTCTTCCAGCTTCCATTAACTCTTCTTTAAGCTGAAGAACCAGTTGCTCGCAGTCCAGGGAACCCATCATCACAATCTCAGTAAGATAAGAACGGAGAACACACTAATCACACCTTCACTGGAAATCAGTTCATGACTACTTTTTATATTGTTGTATATGACCTCGGAAACACGAAGAAATATGAGACAGTAAGAGAGTTGGAGTCCAGTTTCATTGTTTTGTTGAAATATTGTGTGTCAAAGAGGTGAAATAAAAGAAAAAACTGGAAATATAGCAAAAGATGTGCTAGAATCAAGTAGAGGTGTTACAATAATTTAAAAAGCATCCATTCATTTAATTTTGAAAAAAATCACAAGTTTCAATTAACTAACAAATAAAACATGTACTTAGATCAAATGTCCGTCGACTAAACAGTTTAGTTGTTGTGTAAATGGCAGTTCTTGTCGCAAAGAAAATTATTTATTTTAATGTCTATCGATACACAAATAACCCGCTATGGGAGAAAGAAACTTATGACGACGTTTCGGTCCGACTCGGACCATTAACTAGACATACTAACACACGAAGGTGAGGGAGCCAGTATATATAGGCGATGGAAATAAATGGTATAAAATACCGACACAATGGAAAAATAAACACATAAGCAGTATAATGTGATCCTTTATTGACAACTTTTCGCCCACGCAGTGGGCTTTATCGAGTCAGACAGATCTGTATGTGACTCAATAAAGCCCACTGCGTGGGCGAAACGTTGTCAATAAAGGATCACATTATACTGCTTATGTGTTTATTTTTCCATATATAGGCGAGGAGGACAGGAATGGGACAGGGAGAGGAAGAAGGAAGTGGAGTAGTAGTGCTGGTTATTTGTATATTGTTCCAGTCACATCAATTTTTTTGCTGCCGTTAAACCCATATAATGCCTTTTAAATAGTATTAAACTCAAATTCTATTTGTATAAAAGTTTATTAATCTGTTGCCATTTTTCTGTGATTTTTACATAAGACGAATTTAAAGATTTTGTGTTAATTGTCTTGGTTCGTGAACTGTGTTCATTTTTCTTTGTACGTATATTTTGGGCAGCTTCTACATCGTTCAGATAAACATCGTATTGACAGGTCCTATCATTAATACTTTTGACATCTTCATCTCTATAATGACTTGCCAGGAAACCCCAAGTCATCGCTAGGCAGCTGCTCCTTAAGTCCACTATAATCTGCTGACCAAAAAATTCAGATCCTTAACTATATTATCTTTATGATGTTCAGTTAATATGAAAATACTTAGTTAATATGAAAGGTAATAGATTTGTGATCACTTGTACCTAGCTCTTCTTTTGTCTCTAGATTATTTGCAAGGGTCTCCTTGTTAGTCAAAGCTAGATTAAGCAGGTTGTTATTCTCTCTGCTTTTGTTACAAACTGCTTCTCAAAGCAGTCTTGGACTACTACTAGGAAGTCGTTGGACTTTTAATTGTTATTTAAAAAATTCCAGTCAGTTTGTCAAAATTAAAATCGGTTGAATTATATTATCGTGTCGTAAAGACTTAACAAAACCAGTTTAATCGCAAAGAAACCTCCCTTGTTGGCTTTCCAAGTTCAGGACTCAGTATATAACACTTCTCAGATTCTAAAAATTATACACAGAAGTTTAGTCTCCGTTCCTTCAACTTACCTGCTTTTTCCTCCAATAATTCAAGTTTTCTCTGACATTAACTCTCCTCTTGCCCATTATTTCTATCAACTTGGAGCAACTTAAACCCCTGAACGGGCACTCGGAAGTCACCTCCCAACATTTCAAGTTAATTCACTTCTCAGTTACTGCAACATCAACAGTTTTTTCCCACTCATGTATCCAACCTCCACTTTTCTTTCTATATCTATAAATACAAACAAAGGTTAAAAAGTTTTTCTTGTGTCTTCCTCAACGATGGCCTGTCAGGGGGGCTTAAACTGGTTCATGACAATGGTGTGGGGGAAATTTAAAGATTCTGCAGCTTTGGATGGGAGCGAGGCAAATTTGTTAAGATTTTGTGAAGCAGAAATTATTGTTTAGGATGCGAGTCTGTGTGGGGGGGGTCAGGGAAATTTTGTTGTGTTGAAACATATTTCACAACCAGTATGGAAGTTTGTGAGGCGAGTTAAGGTACAAAAAATAGAGAGAAAGTAAAAATTAACAGAGGGAAGATGCCAAGGAAAAAAAAAAATGCTTTTGAAAAGTTTTTCACTGAGTCAGAGAATAAGGAACAAGATTAGTCAGAATTAATTGCATGCACAAGAAAGATATAATTGTAATTGCCGAAACTTCGTTTACTTTAAAGAATCTGAACAAGACTATCGCATGCATCATATAAGAGTTTAGATCATTCACTTCTGACAGAGGGAAGAGGACAGAGGACAGTGGGAAGAGGACAGTGGGAAGAGGACAGTGGGAAGAGGACAGTGGGAAGAGGACAGTGGGAAGAGGACAGTGGGAAGAGGACAGTGGGAAGAGGACAGTGGGAAGAGGACAGTGGGAAGAGGACAGTGGGAAGAGGACAGTGGGAAGAGGACAGTGGGAAGAGTAACACCAAATGTCGGAGAAAACCTGAAGTGCTGCATCAAAAATCACACAGTCGGAAGGAACTAACATTGAGTTCGTATGGTTGTAAACTTCTGAAAGAAAAGATAATTTGGTTTTGGTGTGCTTAGAAATAAAAAAAATATAGAAATTCTCGGGGAATTTAATTTCCTCCAAAATGACTGGAATTCCTCGACTGGAAATTTAATAGAATAGTTTCCTTAAGGTAGACCACGGTTGTACTAGACTGAAGAATCCCCTGGATGGCGAAACGTTTCCGTAATAAATATTCCCAAATGTTGGACAAGTCTCATTCTTCAATACAAGGACATAAACGGAAAACAGCTGACGATGAGGTAATCAATCCCTCAGTTTAAGAGCAGATGTTAAGCACCGTAATGTTGGTGAATCTGAGGAACAGTGTGGCGTGCTACGAGTATGTTACAGCTTATTCGGCGTATGTCACACTCCCACCAGCGAAGCAGGTGCTCAGGATTTAACAATCTAATAGGGACCCCGTCGTTATATCAGTACCTCGGTTCATCGGTCAGTCACAGATAAGCCCACCGGAGCTGTGAAGCAATGTGGTTAGCTTGTGACACGAGTTTTGGCAGACTTGTCTAGGCTGCTGGTTGCTCACGGTGTTCTGCGTCTGGTGCTTTGCAATTTGCCTCTTTTGACCACCGTGTTGTATACTTGCTCTTACATTATTGTTCATAGTGTAAATAGTGTGCATATTGTAAATACCAGCTTGCTTCTTTGGAGAAGGAAATAAAAGTCATATAACCTCTGCTGTCTTTTGCTTGCTCCACTATTGGTAATTGCATTACGGCAAGGCGTGCAAGCCATAATGCACATGTGTTCGTAATACACAGGCAGGAAACTGGGTGCTTACTGGAGTGCAGATGAAGGCCATGTTACCGGTAAGTGAAACCCATCAGTGGAAGTAGGTCATACCCAAGACTTGGGCCAGAGTTAAGGAAGTAGGTTGTAGAGATGTCTCAGTACCAACATCCAAGATGCTGCTATGTCTAATACGTAATATAACAATGGTATACAATGATATTAAATTTGAGTCTTCTTCATGCAACCTCTGTACGGTTTACTGGTAATGAGAAAGAAGCATGCCAGATTTTTAACACATTTCCTGTCGGTTTTTAAACAAAACATAAATTATCATAGTGAACCTGACGAAAACGAATTCCGTAATACATCTTGGTCACTAGAGACGTAGTAAATACGAAGACCGGTTAAAGCAAAATAAATCCCTGGGCCCCGACAAACTGTTTGTAAGGGTTCTTACAGCATGCAAAATGGAACTTAGTGAACTGCTGTCAAGTCTTTTCAGTTGATCACTGCAAATGAGTGTCGTGACAGAGATGGGGAAAATTGCTAATATCATTCATTTTCAAATTTGGATATAAAACCATGAAATTAACCCCCACCCTCTCCCATTATGGCTGACCTCAGTGGTAGGTAAATTATTAGAATCAATAATAGACATAATAAGTAACTTGAGTATAAATGAGCCTCAGCAGGGTACACAAGGGGCCTTTCTTCCCTGACACATTTAGTGACCTTCAGTAAAGTATCTGAAGCAGTGGACCATGACTGAATACGACGGAAGAACAGACAAGAGGCAGTCACGTTAGAACAGGTTAAATGTAAACGTTTTGATCCTGAGACCTTGATTACATTAATATTCATGGGAAGCACTAAGCCCGTAGGAGAGTCATACGGCGCCTTGGGGAATGGGAGATAACCAGGTTCAATCACTCCAAGGAAAGGAGAGGACAGGTTCAGTTCTTTGCATCAAGAACCCCTCGTCAAAGAGCCTTCCTTGAGGGACTCCAAATGTGCATAATGGTAAGGAAAACTAAAGCCCCCGTCCACCACCAGACTGCTTGATGATCATATGTGCTACTGTCTCGGCGATACTATAATTTCCTGCTTTTCGTGTGACTGTATTAGCACTAAGGAAGGCTTCCAAAGAACGTCTGTTGAGATTGGAGTCTGTAAAAATCATTTGCACTTTCGCCCAATTTATCAAACGTTCCACTGTGTCCCTATGGACTATACATGCAATAAACTCGTTCTTTAGGCACGCATATTAGTGTTCAGGGACTCTAATGGACAAATGTCTGCTTGCCCATCTTACGGATATCTTTGAGTGATCACACGGGAGTGTGTAGACGGTTGACATAGGTTCTGCCGTGGACTGCCTTCTAGTAAGCTCTTTGAAGGGTGTGAACGCCGCAGGTACCACCTGGATGTTGCTTACAGCCAGGGTACGAAATGTGTTGTTGGCTACACTGTTGTGTGCTTCTTGGGTGTTGAATCAAGGATGGACTTCGCTCTCCGTCTGCAATCTAGTATGAAGAAGGCTGGGAACTGAAGTTTGGTAAATGTCTGCAATACGTAGGCGCATTCATTCTCCAGATATATTGGACTGGAAATGCGGAAAGCCCACAAACAAACACCAATAAATAACTCTTGTTTGGTGCGTGTGATGTGATGAGCAGCAGTGAATTAGATCGTTCGTGTATGTAGGCTTTCTGTACACTTCGAAGGGGAGTTTGTCGCTGTTCTGGGATCTGCACAGATGGACATAGAGGAAGGGAAACCACAATACGTGAACCATATATGTAATGATAAATATAATATATACCAAGGCAGTGATGATACCAACAAACTGTAGATAAAGACACGTATGTACAGTTCAGCACGTTTGTTGAAGGAAAAGTATGGTCAAGAATGGCTACTTTAATTATAATGTAAGACTGAAGAGACCACTCGTGACGATACATTTCTTTTAATAAATGTCCTGAAATGTACAGAAGTATTTTTATCCACATACACGAGGCGGTTCAGCATACAGCCTCCTCGATAAGATCAACACAATAGAACCCACTAATAAGTTTATCTGGGAACTCTACAGGGACGGACAGCTCTTAGATTATTTTTTTGTGGGCTTGATCGAACTATGCATAACTGTTTTAATTTCATGGGTAGTAAATACAGAACGGTGTTCGGCTTAGCCTTGGGACCTTCTCTTAGCGCGGACCTTGCTTGTTTGTACCAGTGTATGTAGAACTTTAAAGTCCAGTCGGAGCCTAAATACTACCCGCAGATCAGTAATTTGGACACAGTACATGAGCGATATTTTAGTTATACTCCCAGAAGACTTAGTGATATTCTCAACAACATGAACTCTGTAATCTCTTAAGTTCACTCTAGAGGAGGACGACCCATTACTGTTTCCCGATGGGCTGTTACTAACAGGTGAAAGCTGATTCTCGTTTAAAATTTAAAGAAAACCAACTTACGAGAATGATTTGTTGCCTTTTTCTCCCACCACAACAAGACTAAGAGAATAGTAGTTACATGCTTCTTGCTCACGCCTTCAGAATTCCAGGGCGCAGTTCCTCGAGGAAGAGGACACATTCTTCACAAATGCTCTCAGCTTACTACACTTTCCCTTACATTTCATACGAGATTTCAGGACACATAACACACATCATCATAAGCTGACAGGAGCTTGGGCTCAAGCTCCTGTCAGCTGTGTACAGGTAGTCGTATGACAGTGACTTGGGCTTACCAGTTAGTGAGGTCAGGGCTAGCCTGCATATGGAGTACCTGGAAGGAGAGAAGTTACGTTATATGGATGATATCCTGATAATCATACACAAATATCCTGACACCACTGTACTTCTCCACAACCTCAACCTATTTAATTCACCATAGAGGAGGAGCAGAATACCTGCCAACACGTTTCTTTGTTTTACTTTGCCAGGATGATTAAAAATTGTGTTTAGTCTACTGAAAACCCAGGAACAAGACTGATCTAATGCACTAATTATCACATTGTGATGCACATCCTGGGAAAAGTCATCATAGGGTTTAATATGAGAGCTCATAGAATTTCGAGTCTTACCTTCTTCCAAGACGACTGCAGTTACATGCATAGAACTTTTTCAAATCTACAGTGTCCAAAACATTTTATAAACTAGAGACAAACTCCAGACCTCTACATCATTCTCCCGGCTGGACAAGCTTAGAAAAACATCCACAACCCTATTTCTGAGAGAGAGACCTAAACATAGCTTCCTTCAGTGAATCCTACGCTGTTATTTACACCATTCTGTGAGGGGGATGTGATTAACAATACGAAGGAAAAAATTCTAGGAACTTAACACATCAATGAATATAAATACGCTTGTATTAATGTTAGTAGAATTACCGACAACATTTTAAGTAAAAGGACAAAAGTGCAACTAATGCGACATTTTATTCTGGCAACGTTTCGCTCTCAAGGAGCTTCACAAAGCTCATTAGTTGCACTTGTGTCCTTTTACTTAACATAAATACGCTTGTCTGCGTCATGCTCTGCAACACCCACAACCATTTTCATAAACTTCCTTGTCATTAAGAAATCAGATCTGCATCATAGAAGCTGCTGAGAATTCCCTCTCGTCATTGTCATCACTATAGCTTAAAACACGTGTAATTTTTATGATCTCTGAAATATTGGCCAAACACATGCGACTTAAGCAGACCACATCCAAAACCTCCAGCCCGTGCAACACCTGACTCACCCAGTTTTACATGCTCTGATTTATACTCTGTTTCTAGCAACTGGGAGATGGAGAAAAGTCTTCTTACAGGTCTCTAGTTTGGAGGTTTGGTCACTAAAATATGATGGTCTAGTGTATGGCCTCTATCTCTTCCACTGACTTTAAATTTCATGTTACTGACGTTTCCATTATGATAGGCAATGGATCGGCTAGTTCCTGAATGTATTGCTCTAAATAACAGACTCGTTTGGTAATTATTTTCTGACCTTGATTTTTAAGCTTGTTTCAGGAATGTATTGGCCTAAATAACAGACTCGTTTGGTAATTATTTGCTGACCTTGATTTTTGAACGTGTTTCAGATGCCAAAATTATATTCGACAGTCGAAGCATGGATGACAAATAGAAAGAAGTTTATATAAATGGAAGGAAATCAAAGTGAGGAACATTCACAAGTGGCTTTCCACAAGGACCAATTTTAGGTCCACTTTTGTTCATAATTTACATTAATGACCTTGTCGAGGGAATAACAAGAAACATGAACACATTTGCTAACGACAGGACAATAAGCCGAATAACAGATTAAGAGGAAAACGACACTTATGGTAACGATGTTCATGTTTCCTTACGCTTTATGTCCCTGTTCACCTAGCAGTAAGTAGGTACCTGAGTGTTAGCCGACTGGTGTGGGTCGCATCCTGGGGGGGGGCACAAGATTAGGGACCACAATGGAAATAAGACAGTCCTCTATGACGCACTGACTTTCCTGGGTTATCCTCGGTGGCTAATCCTCGGGTTACAAAATACGAAATCTTATGTTTATCTTAAATTCAGGAAGATGTAGACAAGAAAATGTTGTGGTACCAAAAGGCACAGGAGCACAATCTTAACTGATTGTGTTGGTGGTAGTTAAGGTGGATAATTACTGGTTGTAGATGGTAGGGTGATACCAATATAATTACTGTATAATAGAGAGCACTAAACCTTAATGGATAACACAGCCCGGGGGAACGGGAGGCTATAAAGTTCGAAGAGAGAGGCAGGATAGCTCCAGTTCTTTGAATCAAGAACTCCTGACTAGTATCAGTGAACCCACTCGTGAACTGAGAGTGTATGATGGTGATAGATGCGGTGGTGGTTGGTGGTGGTGGTTGAAAGGCTGACATGGTTGGTGGTGGTGGTGGAAAGACTGACATGGGTGGTGGTAGTGGTGGAAAGACTGATATGGGTGGTGGTAGTGGTGGAAAGACTGATATGGGTGGTGGTAGTGGTGGAAAGACTGACATGGGTGGTGGTGGTGGTAGTGGTGGAAAGACTGACATGGTTGGTGGTAGTGGTGGAAAGACTGACATGGTTGGTGGTAGTGGTGGAAAGACTGATATGGGTGGTGGTAGTGGTGGAAAGACTGACATGGGTGGTGGTGGTGGTAGTGGTGGAAAGACTGACATGGTGGTGGTGGAAAGATTGACATGGTGGTGGTGGAAAGACTGACATGGTGGTGGTGGAAAGACTGACATGGTGGTGGTGGTGGAAAGACTGACATGGATGGTGGTAGTGGTGGAAAGACTGACATGGATGGTGGTAGTGGTGGAAAGACTGACATGGATGGTGGTAGTGGTGGAAAGACTGACATGGATGGTGGTAGTGGTGGAAAGACTGACATGGTGGTGGTGGTGGTAGTGGTGGAAAGACTGACATGGTGGTGGTGGTAGTGGTGGAAAGACTGACATGGGTGGTGGTGGTGGTGGAAAGACTGACATGGGTGGTGGTGGTGGTGGAAAGACTGACATGGGTGGTGGTAGTGGTGGAAAGACTGACATGGGTGGTGGTAGTGGTGGAAAGACTGACATGGGTGGTGGTAGTGGTGGAAAGACTGACATGGATGGTGGTAGTGGTGGAAAGACTGACATGGTGGTGGTGGTAGTGGTTGAAAGATTGACAGGGGTGGTGGTAGTGGTGGAAAGACTGACATGGTTGGTGGCAAATCTTTCTTTTACGTCTGGATGTACAGGCTAAGTGCTGTTATCGTACCTGGGCTCATTTCATGGTCAATCCCTATCTAAGGTATAGTAACAACCTCTGGAATGCGACCCATAAAAGTCAATTAACACCCAGGTACCTACTTTCTGCTAGGTGAACAGAGACAGAAGGTGTAAGGAAACATGCCCAACGTTTTCACCCGTGCCGGAATCGAACCATAGACCTTCAGGATGTGAGCTGAGGGCGCTACTGGTCGTAGTAGGAGCAGCAGCAGCCGGGGTGGTGATGGTGGTGGCGGTAGCAGCAGCAGCTGTGGTGGTGGTGGTAGCAGCAGTGGTTGTGGTGATAGCAGCAGCAGTGGTGGTAGCAGCAGTGGTTGTGGTGATAGCAGCAGCAGTGGTGGTGGTGGTAGCAGCAGCAGTGGTGGTGGTGGTATCAGCAGTGGTAGTGGTGGTGGTGGTAGCAGCAGGAGCAGTGGTGGTGGTGGTAGCAGCAGCAGCAGCAGCAGTGGTGGTGGTAGCAGCAGCAGCAGCAGCAGTGGTGGTGGTAGCTGCAGCAGCAGCAGCAGTGGTGGTGGTAGCAGCAGTGGTTGTGGTGATAGCAGCAGCAGTGGTGGTGGTGGTAGCAGCAGTGGTAGTGGTGGTGGTGGTGGTAGCAGCAGGAGCAGTGGTGGTGGTAGCAGCAGTGGTTGTGGTGATAGCAGCAGCAGTGGTGGTGGTGATAGCAGCAGCAGTGGTGGTGGTGGTATCAGCAGTGGTAGTGGTGGTGGTGGTAGCAGCAGGAGCAGTGGTGGTAGCAGCAGCAGCAGCAGCAGCAGTGGTGGTGGTAGCAGCAGCAGCAGCAGCAGTGGTGGTGGTAGCTGCAGCAGCAGTGGTGGTGGTAGCTGCGCGCGCAGCAGCAGCAGCAGTGGTGGTGGTAGCAGCAGCAGCAGTGTGGTGGTGGTGGCAGCAGCAGCAGTGGTGGTGGTGGCAGCAGCAGCAGTGGTGGTGGTGGTAGCTGCAGCAGCAGCAGTGGTGGTGATAGCTGCAGCAGCCGCAGCAGTGGTGGTGGTAGCTGCAGCAGCAGCAGCAGTGGTGGTGGTAGCTGCAGCAGCAGCAGCAGCAGTGGTGGTGGTGATAGCTGCAGCAGCGTAGCTGTGGGGTGGTGTAGCTAGCAGCAGCAGCAGTGTGGTGGGGTGGTAGCGCGCAGTGGTGGTGGTGGTAGCAGCAGCAGCAGTGGTGGTGGTAGCAGCAGCAGTGATGGTGGTGGTAGCAGCAGCAGTGATGGTGGTGGTAGCAGCAGCAGTGATGGTGGTGGTAGCAGCAGCAGTGATGGTGGTGTAGCAGCAGCAGGTGGTGGTGGTAGCAGCAGCAGTGATGGTGGTAGCAGCAGCAGTGGTGGTGGTAGCAGCAGAAGTGAGTGGTGGGCGTGATGGTGGCAGCAGTGTGGTGGTAGCAGCAGCAGTGATGGTGGTGGTTGCAGCACAGTGATGGTGGTAGCAGCAGCAGTGATGGTGGTGGTAGCAGCAGCAGTGATGGTGGTGGTAGCAGCAGCAGTGATGGTGGTGGTAGCAGCAGCAGGATGGTGTGTCAGCGCAGCAGTGATGGTGGTGGTAGCAGCAGCGTGCCGTGGTACGCGCAGCGTGGTGGTGGTAGCAGCAGCAGTGGTGGTGGTAGCAGCAGCAGTGGTGGTGGTAGCAGCCTCCGCCGTGTCCAGTGCACTAATGACTAAGAGACACGCACGCCCGTATGTCATCTCGTCCGTTCCTCACGCCCTCTCTTGTCTTCCCTGCTTCAGCACGTCCGTGCCACGCCCCGGCTGCTGCTGCTGCTGCTGCTGCTGTTGTTGCTGCACTCTTCCATCACTTGAACATCTGCCAAGACCTTTCTTGATGAGGCGTTTCAGTGGTGGTGGTGACCGTGGTGAGGCGTTTCAGTGGTGGTGGTGACCGTGGTGAGGCGTTTCAGTGGTGGTGGTGACCGTGGTGAGGCGTTTCAGTGGTGGTGGTGACCGTGGTGAGGCGTTTCAGTGGTGGTGGTGACCGTGGTGAGGCGTTTCAGTGGTGGTGGTGACCGTGGTGAGGCGTTTCAGTGGTGGTGGTGGTGACCGTGATGAGGCGTTTCAGTCGTGGTGGTGACCGTGGTGAGGCGTTCCAGCGGTGGTGGTGACCGTGGTGAAGTGTTTCGGTGGTGAGGTGTTTGTGGTGACGGTGGTGGTGAGGTGTTTGTGGTGACGGTGGTGGTGACGGAGGTGGTGACCCTGGTGGTGCAGCAGTGTGTACTACTGCTCACTGCTTGTAGCCCTTAACACTGGATGACATTGCTGACCTTGTGTGTCATGTCTTCCTTAACTTCCCGGTATACAACATGTACATAAAATACCAACTATCCGAGACTGATTAACTTATAAATCAGAAAGTGAAATGAGAAATATGTTGGGCGTAGCAGCAGTAATAGCAATGGTTTACATTCCGAAGAGGCCGCTACGACTGCTCATCGCTGCTGCTGTTGTTACTGCTGTTGCTGCTGCCGCCGCCACTTCCACTGCCACTGATACAGTCGCCACCGCCGCCGCCGCCGCCTGCAACATACCCGGAGAGCCACTCCTGAACACTCCAGACACGACCATGGCTTATGCTTCATTCACACTCCCCACATCACCAGATTTTCCAAGTTTAATAAATGTTCATTTAGCATTCTCTGCAGTTTTATCCTGCATTTCACAAATAGACATAACATTGAAAGCTTTGCTGCAGAATAATTCTGGCAAAGGTTGTATCGTAGCCGTCAAGATGCTTGTGTTCCACTGGTAGTATTGCGAGTGTGGGGAATCTCTCTGGTCTGTCTAGCTAGAAACTGATATAAAATACAACGGTATAAATAAGAATTTATCGACACCCTCGCTTAACCGTTTAAGATTTCCCTGTTATTTCCGCTGTGTTAGAGTGAGGAAGTCGAGCAGGGGCGTATCGGAGGTGGTGGCAGGGGACAGGCAGGGAGTAATGATACGGGGCGCGTAGCTCGTAAGTCATGCTACTCGGTAATAATGGCCAGGAACTGTCTCATTTTCGAACGCTGTAGCCCACTCGCTCATCATCCTTGGTACATACTCGTACAGTGCGGCTCCTCCTGAGAGTGAGGTGCCACGAGGCTTCTGACGAATTGGCAAGCAAAATGAGAGGACAGGCAGCCTCCAGTAGGGAGACCTCCACCTCGCTATCAATTACACCTGCATTATACACCATTTAAGTATACCTGCATTTCTGCTCTATTGTCTATACGTTCAATTTTATTCATAACTTCTGTGTATTCTCGTCTTTTCAATCCTGATTCGTGCAATCTTCTCTCGTGTTGATCCATGTGCTGGTATGCATTCTGCATTATAATCAACGACAATCAGCAACATTATCAATATGACCAACATCGTGTACTATTGACCTACATGATACACAAACGTTGATATTTACGCTATAAAAAAAACTTCACGTGCTATTATTTTTTTAATATATTACATTCAGCTCACTATAGCTTACTGATATTAAACGATGATAGTTCAAAATTTAGATGGAATTAGATACTTCTGAGGAGATAGCCTCGGTGTGCTGTACCAAGTCCACGTTCGTCACCCACGTGTTTTATTTCACTTACATTTACCTGAAATACAAAACAAATTAGTGGAATATATTTCAGAATACAATTAAGGGATACAAAGGTGTATTGTCCACGGATATGGGTGTAAAACAGTGTACATTATATCTTGAAGCAACGTCTCGCTCAGGCTTGATCTTTAGTATGCTCTGTATATTGTCTTTGTCCCATATATCAGGGGTCTCCAAACTCTTCACTACGAGGGCCACATCGTATATTGTACATATTTTGGGGAGCCAAAGAAAAAAATCAGTCTTATAAATAAATATAAATGAATGAATAAGTTTTATTTGGATGCTTTTTGTAATCAGCATAACATGTGACAATTATGAGAAAATAATATCTTGCTTAAATGTCAAACATAAGCCAATGTTCTGACAGTGTAATCAATTACTAAACTGCAGATGAAAAAAAGCTGACACAAGATTAATTTGCACAATGGAAATGATGGAACTGGTTTTTTAATTTCAAAATATTGCTGAACTGAGGTTTCAAGTTTGAGGAATCAATTATTAGAATGGACTTCAAGTGCTCATCAGATAAATTTGTGCGTTATTTGGACTCGACTTACTTTATTTTTGAAAATGTTTGTTCACAAAGGAACGTTGTACCAAAACTGTTCATGAAGTAAAGATTTATAAAATCGGATCAGATTTCCTTCTTAATACTTTTGTTTTAAGAATGTCATCTGACTGGTGATCAATAATTTCCATTTGAAACTGACTTGGGAGTCAAATGGATTTTGAAACAACTTTATTTCATTTGTTTTCCCATCGAGATCAGAAAATCGTTTTTCAAAATTGTTTTTGCAAGTCAATAATGATTTTTGTTGCAAATGAAGGTGGAAATTCTGGTTCACTTTCTTCATGAAATTTTTCACAACATTATAAATGAACCAAGTTAGAAACTTTCACCTGTCCTTCATATAGCATCAGTTTTGCCCTTAATGCCTTGACATGCGTGAATAGATCACAAATAAAATTTTCTTCACCTTGAAACTTCAGATTCAATTGATTTATATGGTTTATCACGTCTGCAAAAAATGCCAATTTCCAAAGCCAGTCAGCGATTGATAAAAGTGGTTTGGGTCGATTCTTCTCTGTGAGAAATGAATAAATTTTCCTAAAAGAACAGTGATAGAACCTTTCCACAACTGAGCCATCGAACTGATGTATAATAAAGCAAGTCAACGAACTCAGAATCAGTTTATTTCAGGACATCACGAAACTGACGATGATTAAGCCCGTGAGATCAAATAAAATTCACTTCTGAAACATCAGGTTTCAAAACGCAAGACATATCCACATATTTTCCTCACAATGTTTGTTCTTGGATAACGCAATGCATAAACATGGGTTTTGAGAATCCACCATCCTCACAAACTTTTGTGATTTGTCTACCCAAACCTTTCTTCATCCCAGACATGTACTTTCCTCCATTAATAATCACGCATTGCAGTTTATTGCACTCCAGGTTATATTATAATACAGTTTGTTGCAGTTCTTTGAAGATGTCATCTCCGGTTCCTGTGCTGTACATGTATTGATGCTAATTCTCGTGTGACTTTAAATTCATTGTCGTCGCCACAGATGAATACCAGGAGTTGTGATGTGTCTCTCACATCAAGTGCGAGAGAGTTAAGGTGAAAATTTCGTGCTTTGTCTACAGTTTGATGAAATATATTGCTTCCTACATCCTCAGTTCTACGATCAACATTGTTTGGTGCAAGACTCAGGATTTTGAACACATTTACTTTTTCTGGGCATAACTCTGCCATTGCTTCCATCATGCACTCTTTGATCAGATCTTCATCTGTGAATGTCTTTCCTCTTTTAGCTAACTCATCATCAGCTACTTTGTAACTGGCTCTGGTTAAAGCTTCATTTTCACCTTCTGCATAAAGAAAACCTTGTTGAGAAAGCAACCTGTGTTGCAGTGATTCATTTTTTCTGAACGCTGTGTTGCTGTGAATTTAGAATAACTTGGTTTGTTTGGTCTCATAGGCACTCACTCTGCACTATTCTTTTCCTTCCATAACTGAAAGGTATATCTGAAAAACGAAAAATATTAGAACTAAAATTTGAACAAATTTTGCCATATAAATTGTTACAAGCAACAAAATCCTTAACTTTAAGTGAGTGAAAATGAGGATTTATTAGTTTTACTATTTATAAATATATTTCAAGTTGCTTCGGACCGCACAAAATCTTGTGACGAACCGCACTTTGGAGACCTCTGCCATATATAATTAATGAATACTCTCCCCTGTGCTGAACATAGTAAATTACCTGAATATAAAGCGAATATAGTTGAGTGAAGGAGAGCCGCTGTCCTAAGTAGGGAACGTGTTCTGCTTGGTTAATTAGCCTTAAATCCTATCGACACACCAGAGTCATTAAGGCTGTGTGTCACCTGTTGACCAATTAAGAATACTTCAATTCTAAATATGGGCATATTGGGATTAAAGTAAACTATATACACTCAGTGGCCACTTTTTTAGGAACACTCTTCTAATACTAATTAGTGCTTCCCCCTTGCCTCCTGAACGTCCTGAATTCTTCATGGCATGGATTCAACAAGGTGTTGGAAGCATTCCTTAGAGATTCTGGTTCATGTTGACATGATGGCATTATGCAGTTGCTGATGATTTGTCGGCTGCACATTCATGCTGCGACTCTCCTGTTCTTCTACATCCCAAATGTTTACGCCAAATTCTGACCCAACCATCTGTTTGTCACAGCAGAAGTTGCGATTCGTTAGACCACGTGATATTTTCCCAGTATTCATCTGTCTAGGTGAGCCTGTGACTTCTGTAGCCTAAGTTTCCTGTTCTTAGCTGACAGGAGTGGAACCCGGTGTGGTCATTGCTGCTGTAGCCCATCCACGTGGCTTTCTCAGTCTGGTACAGAGATTGATGGTGGAAGATGAGAAGGAGTTTGGAGGTAATAAGTCCCAAATGTTACAAAAGCTCCTAATTCTTTAACAAGTCATTTTTCTAACCTATTTACATCATACGCATCTGTCATGCGCAGCAACATCTGCGGATCTTGATACAGGGTGTTCTTCAACGCTTGCCTAACCTATTGGCATGACATAGTAGTGGAAAAAATCCAATGACGGCCCCGCCTCCTGCTACTTCAACTCACCTGTGTGCGGTATATAAGTCACTTCTCTGGGAATATGCTGTACTCTTCTCACGATTGATGAACACATCGACTCAAGGGACTGATTGCCTCAAACTTCTCATCTTCCATCATTCAACTCTGTTGAAGAATGAGATACCTGTGCAGCATTTGAGAATCTTTATTACGGAAACGTTTCGCCGGCCAGTGGCTTCTTCAGTCTATTACAAGGAAGAACGATGAAAGACGTTGAGGAGTTTGAGGTAATCAGTCCTCAGCCTGAAGTCGATGTATTCAGTTCATCAATCTTGAGAAAAGTACAACATATGTGTGGAGAAGTGAGTTGAAGCAGCAGGAGGCGGAGTCAGCCTGTGGAAAAATCCACTAGTGGATGTCATGCCTGTAAGTTAGGTGCGAGTTGAAGAATTCTCTGTATCAAGATTCCAAGATGTTTCCGTGTCTGACAGATATGATGTAAATGGTTTAGAAACCCAACAAGTTGAAGAATGATACACTTGTAATCAACACATCATCAGATTAGATTTTAGATTAGATTTTGCCACCGAAGTGGCTAGTTTATTGTGCACCCCATATCCATCTTGTGGAAGGTAGCGCAAGAACATATGGATGCACAAAAAGCCTAGGAACTAGGCCCCAAAAGGGTTAACAGGTGTACATATTGATTTATATCTACAGTTCACTTATCTGTTACAAGCAAATTTAGGGAATTTGCTTAGTATAACTGGTATCTTATTTTCCTTAATAAGATATCTTGACATGTCACATAGGTTATTATACTATCTCTGTATTCCTCAATAAGTGCACAATTAAGCACATAGTGTTCAAGACAATGACCATATGCCTGATCACATAATTTGCATTTAGTTTGATCATCATCTGTGTATCTCCCAAACTGCCAGAAGTACTTGTAGCCAAGCCTAAGCCTGGCCACTACAACATCAGTCAGTCTATTCACATTGCAAGTGGCTCCATAAACATACTTATCTACGTTCATGTTATCATAGTGGGTTATAGATCTACTCAGGCTTCTAACTGGATTCCTATAACAATCATTTTCATTATTTATTTCTCTCCTAATATTATTCCTAATGCTAGACACAGATATACCAAAGTTATATTCTACATTCTCCTTCTGGGTGCTCTTCTTGGCTAACATATCAACTTTATCATGAAGGAGTAATCCAATGTGTGATGGGATCCATAGCAATTGTACAGTAATTCCTTTGTCCCGGATTTTTGAGTATCTATACCTGGCTTCTCCAATGAGCATGTTGTTAGAGTCATTATATGAGTCAAGAGCCTTCAGTGATGACATAGAATCAGTAATGATGATAGTCAAGCTCAGTGTCATAAGTTATCTTTAGTGCCATTAGGATTGCAAACAATTCAATTTGCAGTGTAGACGCCCAGTTGTTAATTCTTATGCCTAGTTCAACAAATGTATTATCGTTCTTAACTAGGGAGGTGGCAACAAGAGCAGATGCAGCCCTGCCAGAAGACTCCTGTTTAGATCCATCAGTGTATATAACTTGTGATAACTTATTACAACCAGCTAGGCGAGAAATTTCTTCTTGAGCAGTTGCTTTAACAAGCAATGAGCTTCTTGGGAGGGACTTGCAGGTATGTGATATTAAATGAACACATCTTCCATGGAGGGGTGAAATGCTCTTGTTGCCTACAGTGATACAATTCATGCAGGTTATAAAACTTAATGTAATTGCACGTTTTCACAATCCATTTAGGAGCTTGCAAAGTTGCAGAAAAGAGGAGGATGTCCAAGCAAATACGATCACAAAAGACGTCTGCAGTGCAGACTTCCTTTGTGATCGTATTTGCTTGAACATCCTCCTTTTTTCTGCAACTTTGCAAGCTCCTGATGATGTGTTGATTACAAGTCTCATTCTTCAACTTGTCGGTTTTCTAAACCATTTACACCTAGGTTCGACATGTGCATTCAGAGATGCTCTTGTGCAAGACACTGTTGTGACGCGTGGCTATGTGAGGTACTGTCGCCTTCAACCAGTCTGGCCATTCTCATCTGATCACTCAATTAACCATGACTGCATTCTTTTAGGCATTGAGGCGCTGCCACGTTATTAACTGATTAGATATCTGCATTAACGAGCAGGTGGACAGGTGTACCAAACAGTGGCAACGGAGTGTATACTGAAACACACAGTATCCCACCAGGTGCACTGTTCCTTTAACTGAACACACTCGGTATGAAAATATAGGTTTTAATTATACACTGAAAATAAATGATATCGTTTGAATGCATTTGCAACTTTGGACATCTTAAGTTGAATGCAATATCTGTATTAATATCATTAATTTTATTAAACACAAAGTAATAAGGTGAAGGAAAGATTCATATCTATAAAAAAAATAGCATTTTGGTCAAGCTGCTGCTAATGTTTAAAACTGGCCTAACTCAGACTGTTTTAAGCTGCAAAACTACCTTAAAGGAGAAAAATGTTAAACCCCTTTTTGCTTCCGGTGTATTATTGTTCCTTGCTGATGGACAGTCTTGTGTTTCTGGCACTTCTTTGAGTTCACTTGCTCTTAGCCAATGCATATTTTTGTATGTTTCCCTGAACTTGGGTTGGAAGAACTGATGGTATGGTGAGGCCTCCAATGTTACAGAAGATTTTCAGTATATCTGCTGATGGCACAGTGTCAGGAAAGTTGAAGCTGGAAATCAGAGGCGGCCTTAGGAGGTGCAGGGCCCAATTGAGAACAATTTCGGTGAGCCCCATGTATGGAAAGCAATCAAACTGTGCGCTTAAAAAATGCATGCGAGTTAATAGATCAAAGAGATGTAAGCTACATTTTAATATAAAACTGCATACATGGAAGCCAACAAGTAACAAACAAAATTTGTAAATCACCTCTGAAAAGTAAGTAGTCACAATACCACTTGCTTTAGTGACTGTGAAATTATTTATTAATTCGCCAACATATATCCAAAGCCCCCCCCCCCTTTTTTTTTTTTTTACTTCGTGTTGTGTGTATTTGACAAGCCGAGAGTAGATTACACTCTAGCGTGGGGCCCCCATAGGCGCGGGGCCCAATTGGGAGCAATCGGTCCAATCGGCTTAGGGCCGACCCTGCTGGGAAAGTTACTGAGGCTGAAGAGTTCATTGATTGTGGAGTTGAAAGTTCCAGGGAAGGAGGAGTTCATTGTGTGGACATACATCATGCAGTACATGATCTTGGTAGAAACATTGTCTGGGAGCGTTGGAAAGACGTTGGTATCAGAAATAGACTGTTGGGTAATTTGGTCAATTATTTGAGTGTTTGAAGTCGGGGGGTCTCAAGTTTTTTCTTATTATCAATTTCTTTCCTGAAAGAGCACTGGGCTGCAAGAGTGTAGTAATCATTCTTGCAGTTCAGACATTTTGGCTGAGTAGCTGATGTGCAGTACTTGTGTGTGTCCTTCCTTGACACAGTTGGAACAATATTTCTTCTTCAGTGGACAGTATTTAGCGAGGTTTGTATAAGAGTAGCAGGTCCAGTCCGCTTATCTCAAAATCTGTCCAACCTATTTTTAAGGCTTCCCAAACTGACTATAACTAACAGGTACTTTCCAAATATTTTCTCTTCAACTAAATTAATCGAATGTAAGGGAAATGTGGATTAATATAACATGGAAGTTTCAAGCAAACTTTTTTGTTAGTTATTTATCTCTCTAAACAGTCTGTCATATTCAATAAAAGCTCGAAGTTCTCGTTCATATTATTGAAATTACGAATATTGTTACTTATGACAGATTCCCTAAACCTCCTCTGTGTTGACACATCCCATTAGAACTTTAGCGTCATTAAAATTAACTTTGATTCCATGTACTTATCTGGTGAATACAGCATTTATATTACCGCCAGAGTGTACACAATAATTACTCTAATAAATTCGATATTTAATAATTTGTTTCCAAAATGTGGCATACGTCACAATAGGTGCACTGAATCATGTAAATGCCAATATATATCTGGGAGTCTTCTATTACCTATTTTTTATCAAATGTTTTGATGGTATTCGAACTGTTGAAGGAGATGTTTACATTATTATGAGAGAATTTTATTTACAAATTTAGGTTCATCCAAGGAAGGAAGAACAATAATTTTTTTTATTTCAAATTTTTCAAAAAATTTCAAGGGTTCTTAAAGAGGGCAAGATGGAGCTTTGTGGACCATTGACTGACTTTTTTAATACATCTCTCCAACCTGGTGTGATGTCTAAGATGTGGAAGTTACCTAATGTAATTCGTATTTTTACAGTAGGGGATAGGTCCTTACCATCAAATTACCACCCAGTAAGCCTGACCTCAATAGTAGGCAAAATATTAATCAATTATAACTGATATTATAAGAAAACATCTTGATAAGCATAATCTGATTCATGACACTCATCATGGATTCACGATGGGAAGTTCCTGCCCGACTAATTTACTGACTTTCTTCAGTAAAGCATTTGAGGCAGTTGATCATGATGAAAAATATGATATTGATTATTTGTAGGGGATGAAGGGATTCAGGGAAACCGGCAGGCCGGAGTTGAGCCCTGGAGATGGGAAGTACAGTGCTGGCACTCTGAAGGAGGGGTGTTAAATGTTGCAGTTTTATAACTAGTGTAAGCATGCCTCTGGCAAGACTTTGATGGAGTGAATGATGATGAAAGTTTTTCTTTTTCGGGCCACCCTGCCTTGGTGGGAAACGGCCGATGTGTTAATAAAATAATAATAAAATATTTGTATTTCAGTATCACACAAAAGACTGTTAAAGAAAGTGGCAGCTCATAGTATTGGGAAAAGGTCCAATCATGGATGAGGCGTGGCTGATCAATATGAAGCAGTCTCTGCACGAATGGAGTGAAATCAGAGGGATGGGCCAGTCACAAGTAGCATTCTACAAGGATCAGTTTTAGGTCCATTGTTATTCATAATTTACATTAATGAGCTTGAGGGAATAACAAGTGATATGAGTAAATTATCTGAAGACACATAAATAGGCAGGCTAATAGACATATGAAGATGCTGCTGAACTTATGAAGACTTAGACCAGTTAATGTTGTGATCAGAAAAATGGCAGATGTAGTTCATTGTAGATATATACAAAGACCTAAAGCTTGGGAACGTAAATAATTTATTACAGAACTTGGAATTACAGAATTTGAAAAGGACTTGGGAGTTATGCTGACTTGTCATGTGAAGACATGGTTAGTGTGAGCTCTCTGTGAATGAAGCCAACCATTCCTTCTTTGGGGTAGATATACTTGCAAATGAAGGAGGAGCTGGAAGTAGCTAAGAGAGAGATATACAGTGACTGACTATTTCTCTTGAGACGAATCATCAGGACAACGACGGAAGCTGGACAGTGGATGGGAGTAAAGGAATGAAGCTGTAGATAAAGAGAAAGGATGGAGAGTTGGAAACCACTATTAACTTTGCTGCCTTCCAGGACGAATGCAGGGCGACCAATATAATGGTCAGGGGACGGATCTCACACCCAAATACACCAGTGAATGTAAAAAGGCTGTTATTGTTGGGGATTCCCAGGTAAAATTCATGGATAAGGCGTTCTGTTTTAGATATAAGAAGAGGCATGTGTGTTTTCGTAGGGTTGGGATGCAGGATGTTGAGCAGTCTTGATAACAACATGGAAGGTAATGGGATCAATCCTTTATCTACCTCAGTACTGGAGGCAACAGTGTTGACAAGCATAGGAGTGAGGACCTAATTAGCAGGTATAGGTCAGCAATAGACATAATTAGGAAGAAGAGAGAGCACCCTGTAATATGTGGCATTTTGCCGAGGAGAGGAACTGGAAATGAATGGTTGTCCAGAGCAATTGGTGTTAATTGCTGACAGGACAAACACTGGAAGGATATTGCAGTACCATTTACAGACAACTTACCCAAGGCAGGTGTGGGGGCTGTGGCTAGTTCAGTGGGAAGAGCTGTTAAAACTTTATAAAAAATTGAAATCGTGGTATGAGTATTTGTGGGGAACAGATGAATTGTAGAACCAACTATTTGAGTTATTTTTATTTTCAGTCTTGTGAAAATGTGAACTTTAGGAGTAACCTTCATTTAATATTGCATAAATATAATTACAACAGAAATTGTCACAAGAAAAAGATGAAAATGGGAAACATACAGAGAAGGATGATAAAAGTAATCCACTGTATAAGGAATCTCTCATACGAGGATGGATTGAGAGCCTTGAACCTTCACTCTCGTGAGTGACGTAGACTGAGGGAAGATATCATTAAGGTACATAAATTTGACAGTGTATGTAAAAGGATTTGTCAGTTAAAAATAGGAGAGGAGAGTTATTAAATGGAGAGTTGGAGGTATCGGTAAGATGGAGGGAATATTTTGAGGAATTGTTAAATGTTGATGAAGACAGGGAAGCTGTGATTTCGTGTATAGGGCAAGGAGGAATAACATCTTGTAGGAGTGTGGAAGAGCCAGTTGTGAGTGTGGGCGAAGTTCGTGAGGCAGTGGGTAGAATGAAAGGGGGTAAGGCAGCTGGGATTGATGGGATAAAGATAGAAATGTTAAAGGCAGGTGGAGATATAGTTTAAGAGTGGTTAGTGTTTTTATTTAATAAATGTATGGAAGAGGATAAGGTACCTAGGGATTGGCAGAGAGCATGCATAGTTCCTTTGTATAAAGGCAAAGGGGACAAAAGAGAGTATAAAAAATTATAGGGGAATAAGTCTGTTGAGAATACCTGGTAAAGTGTATGGTAGAGTTATTATTGAAAGAATTAGGAGTAAGACAGAAAGCAGGATAGCAGATGAACAAGGGGGCTTTAGGAAAGGTAGGGGGTGTGTAGACCAAGTGTTTGCAGTAAAACATATAGGTGAACAATATTTAGATAAGGGTAAAGAGGTGTTTGTGGCATTTATGGATTTGGAAAAGGCATTTGATAGGGTGGATAGGGGGGCAATGTGGCAGATGCTGCAAATGTATGGAATAGGAGGTAGGTTATTGAAAGCGGTGAAAAGTTTTTACGAGGATAATGAGGCTCAGGTTAGAGTATGTAGGCGAGAGGGAGATTATTTCCCAGTAAAAGTAGGCCTTAGACAGGGATGTGTAATGTCACCATAGTTGTTCAATATATTTATAGATGGAATTGTAAGAGAAGTGAATGCTCGGGTGTTGGCAAGAGGTGTGGGGTTAAAAGATAAAGAATCTAACACAAAGTGGGAGTTGTCACAGTTGCTCTTTGCTGATGACACTGTGCTTTTGGGGGATTCTGAAGAGAAGTTGCAGAGGTTGGTGGATGAGTTAGGTAGGGTATGTAAAAGAAGGAAATTAAAAGTGAATATAGGAAAGAGTAAGGTGATGAGGATAACAAAAAACAATAGATAACGGAAGATTGGATATCAGATTGGAGGGAGAGAGTATGAAGGAGGTAAATGTGTTCAGATATTAGGGAGTGGATGTGTCAGCAGATGGGTATATGAAGGATGAGGTGAATCATAGAATTAACGAGGGGAAAAAAGTGGATGGTGCACTGAGGAGTCTGTGGAGACAGAGAACTTTATCCATGAAAGCAAAGAGGAGAATGTATGAGAGTATAGTTATACCAACACTCTTGTATGGGTGTGAGACATGGGTTGTGAATGTTGCAACAAGGAGAAGGCTGGAGGCAGTGGAGATGTCATGTCTGAGGGCAATGTGTGGTGTGAATATAATGCAGAGAATCCGTAGTTTGGAGATTAGGAGGAGGTGTGGGATTACCAAAACTATTATCCAGAGCTGAGGAGGGGTTATTGAGATTTTTTGGACATATAGAGAGGATGGAACAAAATAGAATGACTTCGAGAGTGCATAAATCTGTAGTGGAGGGAAGGCGGGGTAGGGGTCGGCCTAGAAAAGGTTGGAGGGAGGGAGTAAAGAAGGTTTTGTGTGCGAGGGGCTTGGACTTCCAGCAAGCGTGCGTGAGCGTGTTAGATAGGAGCGAATAGACAAATGGTTTTTAGGATTTGACGTGCTGTTGGAGTGTAGGCAAGGTAACATTTATTAAAGGTTTCAGGGAAACCGGCAGACCGGATTTGATTCCTGGAGATGGGAAGTACAGTGTCTGCACTTCTGAAGGAGGGGTGTTAATGTTGCAGTTTTGTAGCTGTAGTGTTAGCACGCCTCTGGCAAGACAGTGATGGAGTGAATGATGAAAGTTTTTCTTTGTCGGGACAACCAATTCCAATATAAACCATGCTTTGAAACTATTCTTGATAACTGCAACAGAACTAATAACACTAGATTGGAGAGAGGGAGTAGGAAGTAAATGTGTTTAGATATCTGGGAGTAAATTTGTTAGCAGATGGGTTTATGAAAACTGAAGTAAACCATAGAAGTGACGAGGAGAAAAAAAAAGTTAGGTGGTGCATTGAGACATCTATTTTATTTTATTTTATTAACACATCGGCCGATTCCCACCAAGGCAGGGTGGCACGAAAAAGAAAAACTTTTATCATCATTCACTCCATCACTGTCTTGCCAGAGGGGTGCTTTACACTACAGCTATAAGACTGCAACATTAACACCCCTCCTTCAGAGTGCAGACACTGTACTTCCCATCTCCAGGACTCAAGTCCGGCCTGCTGGTTTCCCTGAATCCCTTCATAAATGTTACTTTGCTCACACTCCAACAGCACGTCAAGTATTAAAAACCATTTGTCTCCATTCACTCCTATCAAATATGCACACGCATGCTTGCTGGAAATCCAAGCCCCTCGCACACAAAACCTCTTTTACCCCCTCCCTCCAACCTTTCCTAGGCCGACTCCTACCCCGCCTTCCCTCCACTACAGATTTATACACTCGAGGTCATTCTGTTTCGTTCCATTCTCTCTACATGTCCGAACCACCTCAACAACCCCTCCTCAGCCCTCTGGATAATAGTTTTGGTAATCCCGCACCTCCTCCTAATTTCCAAACTCCGAATTCTCTGCATTATATTCACACCACACATTGACCTCAGACATGACATCTCCACTGCCTCCAGCCTTCTCCTCGTTGCAACATTCATCACCCATGCTTCACACCCATATAAGAGTGTTGGTATAACTATACTCTCATACATTCCCCTCTTTACTTCCAGGGACAAAGTTCTTTGTCTCCACAGACTCCGAAGCGCACCACTCACTATTTTCCCCTCATCAATTTTATGATTCACCTCATCCTTCATAGACCCATCTGCTGACATGTCCACTCCCAAATATCTGAATACATTCACCTCCTCCATACTCTCTCCCTCCAATCTGATATCCAATCTTTCGTCACCTAATCTTTTTGTTATCCTCATCACCTTACTCTTTCCTATATTCACTTTCAATTTTCTTCTTTTACATACCTTACCAAATTCATCCACCAACCTCTGCAACTTCTCTTCAGAATCTCCAAAAAGCACAGTGTCATCAGCAAAAAGCAACTGTGACAACTCCCACTTTGTATTTGATTCTTTGTCTTTTAACCTCACACCTCTTGCCAAGACCCTCGCATTCACTTCTCTTACAACCCCATCTATAAATATATTGAACAACCACGGTGACATCACACATCCTTGTCTAAGGCCTACTTTTACCGAGAAATAATCTCCCTCTCTCCTACACACTCTAACCTGAGCCTCACTATCTTCATAAAAGCTCTTCACTGCTTTCAGTAACCTACCTCCTATTCCATACACCTGCAACATCTGCCACCTTGGCCCCCTATACACCCTATCATACGCCTTTTTCAAATCCATAAATGCCACAAAAATCTCTTTACCCTTATCCAAATACTGTTCACCTATATGTTTTACTGCAAACACTTAGTCTACACACCCCCTACCTTTCCTAAAGCCACCTTGTTCATCTGTTATTCTGCTCTCCATCTTACTCTTAATTCTTTCAATAATAACTCTACCATACACTTTACCTGGTATACTCAACAGACTTATTCCCCTATAATTTTTGCACTCTCTTTTGTCCCCTTTGCCTTTATACAAAGGAACAATACACGCTCTCTGCCAGTCCCTAGGTACCTTACCCTCTTCCATACATGTATTAAATAATAGCACCAACCACTCCAAAACTATATCTCCTCCTGCTTTTAACATTTCTACCTTTATCCCATCAATCCCAGCTGCCTTACCCCCTTTTATTCTACCCAATGCCTCACGAACTTCCCCCACACTCACAACTGGCTCTTCCACACTCCTACAAGATGTTATTCCTCCTTGCCCTATACACGAAATCACAGCTTCCCTGTCTTCCTCAACATTTAACAACTCAAAATATTCCCTCCATCTTCCCGATACCTCTAACTCTCCATTTAATAACTCTCATCTCCTATTTTTAACTGTCAAATCCATTCTTTCCCTAGGCTTCCTCAACTTATTAATCTCACTCCAAAACTTTTTCTTATTTTCAACAAAATTTGTTGATAACATCTCACCCACTCTCTCATTTGCTCTCTTTTTACATTGCTTGATCACTCTCTTAACCTCTCTTTTTTTCTTCATATACTCTTCCCTCCTTGCATCACTTCTACTATGTAAAAACCTCTCATATGCTAACTTTTTCTCCCTTACTACTCTCTTTACATCATCATTCCACCAATCGCTCTTCTTCCCTCCCACACCCACTTTCCTGTAACCACAAACTTCTGCTGAACACTCTAACACTACATTCTTTAACCTACTCCATACATCTTCGACCCCATTGCCTACACTCTCACTAGCCCATCTATCCTCCAATAGTTGTTTATATCTTACCCTAACTGCCTCCTCTTTTAGTTTATAAACCTTCACCTCTCTCTTACTTACTGCTTCTATTTTCCTTGTATCCCATCTACCTTTTACTCCCACTTTAGCTACAACTAAAAAGTGATCTGATATATCTGTGGCCCCTCTATAAACATGTACATCCTGAAGTCTACTCAACAGTCTTTTGTCTACCAATACATAGTCCAACAAACTACTGTCATTACGCCCTACATCATATCTTGTATACTTATTTATCCTCTTTTTCTTAAAATATGTATTACTTATAACTAAACCCCTTTCTATACAAAGTTCAATCAAAGGGCTCCCATTATCATTTACACCTGGCACCCCAAACTTACCTACTACACCCTCTCTACATGTTTCTCCTACTTTAGCATTTAGGTCCCCTACTACAATTACTCTCTCACTTGGTTCAAAAGTTCCTATACATTCGCTTAACATCTCCCAAAATCTCTCTCTCTCCTCTACACTCCTCTCTTCTCCAGGTGCATACACGCTTATTATAACCCACTTTTCGCATCCGATCCTTATTTTAATCCACATAATCCTTGAATTTACACATTTATATTCCCTCTTCTCCTTCCATAACTGGTCCTTCAACATTATTGCTACCCCTTCCTTAGCTCTAACTGTCTCAGATACTCCTGACTTAATCCCATTTATTTCTCCCCACTGAAACTCGCCTACCCCCTTCAGCTTTGTTTCGCTTAGGGCCAGGACATCCAACTTCTTTTCATTCATAACATCAGCAATCATCTCTTTCTTATCATCCGCATACATTTTTAGTAAATGTGTACAGGAGAAGGGGTTACTAGCCCATTGCTCCCGGCATTTTAGTCGCCTTATACGACACGCATGGCTTACGGAGGAAGAATTCTTTTCCAATTTCCCATGGACAATAGAGGAAGTAAAGAAAAACAAGAGCTATTAAGAAAAAGAAGAAAAACATAGATGTGTGTATGTATATATATGTATGTGCATGCCTGTGTAGTGTAACCTACATGTAAGTAGAAGTGGCTAGATATACCTGTTATCCAGCGTGTTTATGAGACAGAAAAAAAACACCAGCAATCCTACCATCATGTAAAACAGTTTCATGTTTCTGTTTCACAGTCACCTGGCAGGACGGTAGTACCTCCCTGGGTGGTTGCTGTCTACCAACCTACTACCTCCATCTGTGTAGACAAATTACTTTATCCGTGGAAGCAAACAGAGTAATGTACAAGAATATGGACCTACCAACACTGTTATATGGGAATGCAGCATGGGTTTTGAATGTTTCAACGAGGAGGAAGCTGGAGGTAGGTGTCATGTTGGAGGGAAATGCGTGGTGTGAATATTAAGCAGAGAATTAGGAGTGAGGAGAGTGGGTGTGAGGTTATCAAAAGTATTATTCAGTGGGTTGAGGAGGGTTTGTTGAAGTGATTTGGGTATTTAGAGAAAATGGAGTAGAATATAATGAATAGGAGGATATTTTGCGGTGGAGGGAAGTAGAGATAGTCTCAGGAAAGGTTGGGGGGGGATGGAGGGGTAAAGTAGGCTTTGAGGGCTAGGGGCTTGGAAATCCAATAGGCTTGTGTGAACGCATTAGATAGGATTGAGTGGAGGCAAGTGATTTTTGTAGCTTGACGTGCTGTTGGAGTAAGCAAGGTAACATATATTAAGGTATTCATGGAAACTAGTAAGCCAGTCTTGAATCATGAAGGTGGTAATTACAGTGCCTACACTCTGAAGGAAGAGTGAGGATGTTGCAGTTAGGAGAGGCATATGAAATGTGGTGTTAACACTCTACTGGCTAAACGATGATTGAGTGAATGATAGTTAAAGCATTTTCGCTTTTGCAGGTCAGTCTGGAAGGTGTTCCGGGGATCAACGACCCCAGGGCCCAGCCCTTGACCACGCTAGGGTCGTAAAATTAAATTAAATCGATTAATATTATAACTTCTAAAATCTTACTGATAATTAATCATTCAAAAAATTACTCTTAATTCATCGATGTTTTAACTTAAAAACCATGGCAAACATTGTGTTTAAACATTATAATATTTGTTATTAATATTTCGGGGGTTAAAAACTATTTTTAATGAGATAGTTACGAGGGCAATGTCATCGTGGACGTTGTTAAATTCTTTTAAAGGTATTTCCAGCAGTAATTCGCTCTAGCTAATTACATTACATTTTCATTTTTTTTAGATATACCCGCAT
Source organism: Cherax destructor (assembly GCA_009830355.1). Lineage (NCBI taxonomy): Eukaryota > Metazoa > Arthropoda > Malacostraca > Decapoda > Parastacidae > Cherax > Cherax destructor. Next base: position 304,753 of record WNWK01000772.1, read on the forward strand.
AGGAGATCTTTAATAGATATGATAATGGTATAAAGTACCGACAAGTAGATGAGTAAGACACATCTACAAGAGTTAGGTATCTTTATTCTGAGACGCGTCAGGTCTACACACAATGTCAGATTTAGATGAAAAGACCCTAGGCTATTCCACTAGTTAGGCCCCCCCCAGGATGATGACGGGTGTTTAAAATTCCTCAAATTCACAATTCCTCTCTAAAGAACATAAGATGTTATTGTTAAATATCAGTGATTGAAAAAAAGGCATAAATATTAAAATTAACACTGAAAAACTTTTACAATACCCGAACTTTATAAACATTTTGTGGAATAACAGGAATTTTTAGGAAAATGAAATTGTAACTTTACTGTTATATTCTTTAAAATACATTTTTTTTTTCAACACTTTGGCAGATATGACAGTTCAGATGTCACTCCAAACAGCCAATATCCCAAACCCCTCCTTTAAAGTGTAGGCATTGTACTTCCCACTTCCAGAACTCAAGTCCGGATAACTTATTTTCCTGAACCCCTTCACAAAATATTACCCTGCTCACACTCCAACAGCTCGTCAGGTCCCCAAAACCATTCGTCTCCATTTACTTCTAACATAAGCCTGCTGTATGTCCAAGCCCCTTGCACACAAAACCTCTTTTATCCCTTCCCTCCATCCTTTCCTAGGACGAACCCTGCCCCCCTTCCCTCCATCACAGATTTATACACCCTCCAAGTCGTTCTATTTTGTTCCATCCTCTCTAAATGACCAAAGTACCTCAACAACCCTTCCTCAGCCCTCTGAATAATACTTTTAGTAACTCCACATCTCTTCCTAATTTCCACACTACGAATTCTCTGCATAATATTTACACGATATCTTCAGTGCCTCCAACCTCCTTCTCGCTGCACATTTACAACCCATGCTTCAGACCCATATAAGAATGTTGGTGCCACTATACTCTCATACATTCCTTTCTTTGCCCCATAGATAACATTCTTTGTCTCTATAAACACCTCAGTGCACCATCCACTTTTTCCTTCAGTAATTCTATGATTTACCTCATCCTTCATAAACTCATCCGCTGACAAGTCTACTCCCAAATCTCTGATCACATTCACTGCTTCCATACTCCCTCCAATGCGATATCCAATTTTTCTTTACCTAATTTATTAGATACTCATCATCACCTTACTCTATGTTCACTTTCAACTTTATTTCTTTACACACTCTCCCAAACTCGTCCACTAATCTTTTCAACCTATCTTTAGAGTCTTCTAAAAGCACAGTATCATCAGCAAAAAGTAACTGTGTGGACTCCCATTTTGTATTTGAGTCCCCATAATTTAATCCCACCCCTCTCCCCAACACCCTAGCATTTACTTCTTTTACAACCCCATCTATAAATATATTAAACAACCATGGTGACATTACACATCCCTGTCTGAGACCTACTTTTACTGGAAAGTAATCTCCCTCTCTCCTGCATACCCTAACCTGAGCCTCACTATCCTCATAGTAACTTACTACCTATTCCGTACACTTGCAACATCTGCCACATTGCTTCCCTATCCACCCTATCATATGCCTTTTTCAAATCCATAAATGCATCGTTGCATTTACTTCCGTACCTTTATCTAAATATTGTTCACTTATATGCTTCAATATAAACACTTGGGCTACACAATCCCTATCCATTCTAAAGCCTCCTTATTCATCTGCAATTCTGCTCTCTGTCTTATCTCTAATTCTTTCAATAATAACTGTACCATACATCTTGCCTGATATACTCAGTAAACTTATTCCCCTTTAATTTCTACACTCTTTTGTCACCCTTCCCTTTATACATGCTCTCTGCCAATCCCTAGGTACCTTCCCTTCTTTCATACATTTATTGAACAAAAGTACAAACTACAAAACTATGTATTCCTTTAAAATACATATTAACATACATTAGAAATAAAGAAACTACAATCATCAAATACACTAAGACTAAAAATAATAAAAACACCTTTTCTAGGCTTCCTCACAGTAAAATCATCCAAAAGTTCATCAAAATCTGTTTGTCTAAGTTTGTCACTTTCAATGTACAGAATACTCGGTGCAGACAACCTCTCTTGAGACATTGTGGTCCTTAATTCATTTTTAATTCTTCTGAGGCTTGAAAAAGATTTCTCTCTCCAGCAGTTAGTGACTATTATGCTAAGAAATAGCCGTAAGATTGCTTCCATATTAGGAAAGGCCTTCTGAATTTTTTCCTTGTATATAATTTGATAAAGATCTGAGACAGTGACTGCTCTTCTGTAGGCCTATGGCTTTGTCTCACGTACAAGTGAAAGTGCAAAAGTTCATCAGTAAGTTTCAGGTGAACATCTTCTGGGTGTGCTGCCATCAACAGCTCAACACCTTGCTGGATTTCTTGCTTAGATGCTGTCAGATTAACAAGAAAGGAAAACATTTATGCATCATCATTGTACACAGTAACTCTTCTTCCTAAATTGGCTTCAAGTGTGTGTAGTATAGGAATAAAGGATTTTATCATAAACTTATGTTTTGAAGAGTTCATCTAAGGCATCAAGACCAGCTGCACTTCCCTCATTTCCTTGCTGTTTCTTACTCTTTGTCTCTTTGTTGACAGTTCTGTAGTTAGCATTTGTCAAGGTGGTTTTTGCTTGTTGCTCAAGCTCATCAAAATCTCTGATTTTGCTTATAAAAATCCTGACGTGAGCTGTACAAACATGCACAAGTACTCAATAACAGTTCTGTTTTCTGAATGGCTTTTTTGACCTTGTGAAAATAACCTAGCACACGGGTCCAAAAATGGAGCATAAGCACTAATTCCAGTTTCTGCAGAACATTGTTACCTTGAAGCCTGGTATCCTCATTAACATCAGAGTACAAATTGATTAACGACCTCAGTCAACTTGTCTATCTCACTGCTTTCCTGGAAGAACAAAATCAATACAGAAATCAATACTAGTGTCGAGTTATTGGCTGAAGACAATGTTATTCTGAAATGGAGTACAAGGAACATTATTAAATATTTGTTTAGAGACTACAGTACGTTATGACAGCATGTGTAAGGAAGGCCTATTGCAGTGTCAAAAAATTATACACCTTAGCCGGATGCCTCCTAGATTTTGAGGCTCTAGGCTTCAGCCTACCAAGCCTATAGGTAAATCCGACACTGCCTACACAGTAGACTTCTCCAGTCGAATACAGTGGAGGCAGCAGAAGCAGTAGAGATGTAAAAGAAGACGTAATCAGTCCATCCCCCTGAAACACGTAGTTTTGAGGTCGTCAGTCCCTCAGGATGGAGAAGAGTCCTGCTCCATAGTCTGGAACAATGTGAAGCTGAAGTAACAGAAAGGAGACTTATATACCGTCAATGGTGAGGCGCATATCTTGTCGACAGGAGAGGCGGGGCCCACTTTCTCACTTGTAACTACGGTATCGTTGTACAGAAGACATCGATAACATTTTTGCCTGACCACTAGTTACGAGTGAGAAAGTTTGTAATTAAGAGGGACCTACCCACTAGGTTTGTTACACTGCCTCTCAATTACATTACATGTCGCTTGGGAATTTCATAGACATGGTAACCTTAGACTTGCAAAAAGCCTTCGACATGGTCAATCACTATATATTATGTAAGAAACTACAAGCTATCGGCATAGGTTTTGTAGAATAGTTTAATTCCTACCTGAGCAACAGGAAACAAATTGTTCAGATCAACAACACAGAATCAGAACCCCTGTCAATAACATGAGGGGTTCCCCAAGGTAGTAGTATTTTGGGTCCTTTATTATTTCTGTGTTATAGACATGCCTATAAGTGTCAAATGCAAGTTGCTGTTGCATGCAGATGATAGTGCTCTGTTAGTATCAGGTAAAGACCCACAAGACATTGCAAATGTACTATCACTAGATCTAGAGTTCTGTAGCAAATGGTTAGTAGACAACAAATTGTCATTACACCTCGGAAAACCCGAAGCCATACTCTTTGGCACGAAACATAAATTGAAAAGGATAAATAATTTTAGTGTCCAGTGTAATGGGGAACCCATTATTTCAGAAAATTCAGTGAAATGTCGGGAGAAGTAATAGGGAACAGTGTAGTAAAGAAAGCGAATGCCAGACTAAAGTTTCTCTACAGACAGGCACAGTGTCTACCTACCGAGGCTCGCAGGATCCTGTGTCTAGCTCTCATACAGTGTATTATAGACTACTCTTGCTCTTCATGGTACTCTGCCTTAACAAAAAAACTGAAAGATAAGTTACAAATTACCCAGCACAAAATGGTAAGATTCATCCTGGACCTGGGACCAAGAGAGCATGTAGGCCAGGATGAATTACAACTGGATATGCTGAATATTGAAGACAGAGTAAAACAACTAAAGTTAAATTACGTTTATAAAATTGCTCACAACCAGTGTCCAGAATATCTGACTGCCAATTTTGTTAAGGCTGGGAACCAAAGCAATTATAGTACTAGGGAGAGGGAGAACAACTTTGCAGTACCTACAGTCAGTGGTCAGGCTTCAAAGACATTTTATTGTACAGAAATAAAGGAAAAGAATAGACTGCCTGCACATGTCAAAGCATGTCGTAGCATGAGCCAGTTCAAGAAGAAAGCCAAAATGTACCTAATGAACATGGCTACAGAAAGGAAGGAGAGTGATTTCTTGTATATTTAACATACATGGCCACTTACGGTGGCCCGTTGTCTAGTGGCAAAAGCTCTCGCTTCACACACTAAGGGTCCGGGTTCGTTTCCCGGCAAGGGAAGAAACATTGGGCGTGTTTCCTTACACCGGTTGTCTATGTTCACCCACCAATAAAATGGGTACCTGGGTGTTAGTCGACTGGTGTGGGTCGCATCCTGGGACAAAACTGACCTAATTTGCCCGAAATGCTCTGCATAACAAGCGACTTTCTATATAGTAGTATGACATTGACGTCAACTAGGCCTGTATACCTTATACATGTACTTGTAGAAATAAAGATATTATTATTATTATTATTATTATTATTATTATTATTATTACTTACGTGTTTTTAGCTTTTAAATATAATACTTATCACAAGAACCCCAATGGAAATCAGCCACTCTGACTTTTGTGGGTTATCTTAGGTAATCTACACATATGGTACTCTGCCTTGACAAAAAAACTGAAAGATAAGCTGCAAATCACCCAGAACAAAATGGTAAGATACATCATGGACCTGGGTCCAAGAGAACATGTAGGCCAGGATGAATTACAACAATTGGATATGCTGAATATTGAAGACAGAGTAAAACAACTTAAATTAAATCAAGTTTATAAAATTGCTCACAAACAGTGTCCAGAATATCTTGCTGCCAATTTTGTCAAGGCTGGGAACCAAAGCAGTCATAGTACTAGGTGGAGAGAGCACAACTTTGTAGTACCCACAGTCAGTGGCCAGGCTTCAAACGCCTTTTATTGTACAGCAATAAAGGAATGGAACAGACTGCCTGCACATGTCAAAGGGAGTCATAGCATGAGCCAGTTCAAGAAGAGAACCAAAAAGTACCTAATGAATGTAGCGACAGAAAGGGAGGAGAATGATTTTTTATTTTTTTAGTTAACACACATGTATATGTAAATAACTCTTTTTACCTTATTCCTAGTATACATATATCCTTTATAATATAATGACATATATATCCTACAATGTAAAAATTAAGTATAAAAAGGACCCCAATGGAAATAAGTCACTCTGTCTGACTTTTTTGGGTTATCCTAGGTTCTCTACACATATGCTGCTATGTATGATAATGTATGTAAATGTATTTGTGTATACCTGAATAAACTTACTTACTTACTTATGTATGATAATTCTATGCAACTGTATTTGTGTACCTGTACCTTAATAAAAACTTACTTCTATTAGTGGGCCCCGCCTCTTCTGTTGTTAAGGTTATATGCGCCTCATTTGTTCATCACATCGCCAGATTTTAGTGCCAGGATCGGCGGCATCCACTGAACTTTAGGAGAACATCAATATGATAGTTTACCCTGGGCACAGACCCCCATCCAGGGGGAGCAAGTGCCCCGCCCTCCACCAGAGGTCGCCCATGTCCTGAATGTAGAGCAAGTGCCCCGCCCTCCACCAGAGGTCGCCCATGTCCTGAATGTTGAGAGATTAATGTTAATGAGGATTCTTCATGACAGAAGACGCCTACGTATCGAACACTAATTATCAGCTGTGTGTTTTTTATTTGGATTATATTTTCTCTCGTCTCTGAGGCAGTGGTTGAGGTGGCGGTGGTGGAGATAGTTGTTGCGGTGGTAGGGTTGGTTGTTGGGGTGGTGGTGATAGTGGTTGAAGTGATGGGGAAACAAAATTGGGAAGTGGCAGTAGTAGCCTACATGGGAAAGTCACATAACAGACGACTATATCTTTGTTCCTACAAGTACATGTACAAGGTATACAGGCCTAGCCGACATACTACATACAGAAAGTCACTTGTTATGTAGAGCATTTCGTACAGAAGCAGCTATTTGGCAATGTCTGTCTGGCTGCCCCACCAAGGAGGGACAAGTCCCTAGCAACATCTGTTACTAGGGCAATAAATTCAATTCCTAGAGATGATTATTAATTTCTGATATATATTCATTGTCTTCTATTTTTCAGTGATTATTCATAATTTTACTAGTCATTTCATAATTTATTCCATTTGTGTGTTCCTGCAATTCCAACAGATTGATAATTGATTTTAAGAGTGAAATCTATTATAATTTAGTGTTCTTCATATTTTTTTTATATTGGCATAATTCTTGTATTCTGCTTATTTTATCTTTGTCATCTATTATTCAGTATTTTACATAATTTGTTTAGTGTCTTTTTATGTAATTTCTTATCTGCCACATTTGATTTTTATATTAATATAATAATATTGATAAGATAAATCTAGAACCCAATGGAAATAAGTCACTGTGTCTGACTCTTTTGGGTTATCCTAGGTTCTCTACACATATGCTGCTATGTATGATAATCTATGTAACTGTATTTGTGTATACTTGAATAAACTTACTTCATTTTGTCCCAGGATGCGACCCACACCAGTCGACTAACACGCAGGTACCCATTTTACTGATGGGTGAACATGGACAACCGGTGTAAAGAAACGCCCAATATTTCTACCCTTGCCGGGAATCGAACCCGGACACCTCAGTGTGTGAAGCGAGAGCTTTGCCTACCAGGCCACGAGCCACCTCGGTGATGGTATGAGGAACATATAAACTGATGACCAGCCATCTATGTATGCGTTTATCCGGATACCAGGAAAGTATACAGATATCAGGAAGGTATTGGCGAGCACAGAGGAAAGAGAGATAACAGGAGACCTCTGCCTGCATTATGGTAATCTGTCGAGGACTGAACCTATCTTGCTAGCTCTGTCTCTAGGCGCATGGAATCAGGACAGTATAGCAAAAGGCTCTCTTCCCGTCCTTCACTCCATGCTGTATTGGAAACATGAATGATGATTCAAAACGAAAAAGGGGCAGCGCTGCTGCTAATACTGCTGCTGCTGCCACCGACCGTCACCGTCACCGCCACTTCTATTAATACTACCATCTTTACTAGTATTACTACTACCCCCTACTATTTTTACTATTCTACCACTACTACTACTAATACAACTACTTATACTACTGCCAGTGCTGTTTATACTAGTGTAGTCTGGGAGGTCCAGAGAGTGGCCTCCATCTCAGTGTCTACGCCTCACTACACATCCGTCTGATGCACACTAGGGGGAGAGAGCTCAACTTTGTAGTCCCCACAGTCAGTGGTCAGCCTTCAAACACCTTTTATTGTACAGCAATAAAGGAATGGAACAGACTGCCTGCACATGTCAAAGCCAGTCATAGCATGAGCCAGTTCAAGAAGAGAGCCAGAAGATACCTAATGAATGTAGAGACAGTAAAGGAGGAGAATGATTCTTAATATTTTTAGCTAACACACATGTAAATATAAATAACTCAGTTTACCTTATTCCTAGTATATCTCCTTTATAGTATAATAATAAGATATTATCTCCTTTATAGTATAATAATAAGATATTATCTCCTTTATAGTATAATAATAAGATATTATCTCCTTTATAGTATAATAATAAGATATTATCTCCTTTATAGTATAATAATAAGATATTATCTCCTTTATAGTATAATAATAAGATATTATCTCCTTTATAGTATAATAATAAGATATTATCTCCTTTATAGTATAATAATAAGATATTATCTCCTTTATAGTATAATAATAAGATATTATCTCCTTTATAGTATAATAATAAGATATTATCTCCTTTATAGTATAATAATAAGATATTATCTCCTTTATAGTATAATAATAAGATATTATCTCCTTTATAGTATAATAATAAGATATTATCTCCTTTATAGTATAATAATAAGATATTATCTCCTTTATAGTATAATAATAAGATATTATCTCCTTTATAGTATAATAATAAGATATTATCTCCTTTATAGTATAATAATAAGATATTATCTCCTTTATAGTATAATAATAAGATATTATCTCCTTTATAGTATAATAATAGGGTAATAAAACGACCCCATTGGAAATAAGTCACTGTGTCTGACTTTTTTGGGTTATCCTAGGTTCCCTAGACATATGCTGCTATGTATGATAATCTATGTAACTGTATTTGTGTATACCTGAATAAACTTACTTACCTCATTCGAACAACAACTTCTTATCCTTGGAGGAGGATGTTGTCCCATGGGTGCGCCTCTATACCGCTTACATATCCCTCCAACACATGTAATTAGGTATCCCTCGACAGGGGGAATCTGTAGTAGATCATCGCAGTTTTGTTTTTCTTCCTCTAAGTTCCTCTGAGGTATATATACGATAGCCTAAGAACTTCTGTAACTTCTGTTAGGACATCTTGCATTTTGACTCCTTAACTGATTTCACAACCCCTTTTAAACTTAGCTATTAGGAGGAGGAGGAGGAGGAGGAGGAGAAAATTGAAATAAGAAGGAGGGAGGTTGTAGAGGAGAGATCAGATCAGAAAGAGAGGCTTAGAGGAGAGATGAGCTCTTGTCTATGGGCCAGAGGTGTGTGAGGACAAGAGAAAAAGTTCAAAAAATCTTGGTCAGGGAGTTCGGAGTACCTGGAGAAGCATACCTAGATGTTTACAGATATTTTAAGTGTTAATAGCAGCGTTCGCCCGCCCAGTGTTTTAGTATATTTTTATCACCCTCTAAAAAACTTCCTTTGGTATTATATTGTTCTTTTAAACATAAAATACTAATTATTTTTATGGCCACTCGTTCTAGAATTATCGTCTAAGAAATACTGTGGTTCTACTAAACTATTAATGAATGTTACCGAGTTGGCTACCGAAATGCTTCTCTCGCACACCTTTGTAGAAAATGGCAAAAGTGGAATATCAAGGGGAGAATGAGTTAGGCTTTCTTATCCTTATCTAGGTAAGTAAGTGGTTACCAGATTACTCACGTCAGGAATTTGATTAAGTGCTGGAGAACTGTGGTCCTGCCAGAGGTAATTACGAAGCCCATTCCTTACCCCTGGTATGACAAGGCTTCAAACTTTCTGCATTGGTGTATCTTACTTCGATGAAGGTTTACACTGTCATCTGGCTGCGTGTGTGCTAATTTGCCAATTTTATGCTTGCCATTACCACAGGGTTTCTGTACGATAACTTAAGATCATCTCTTCTGAGCACCTTCAAAGTTTCATGAGTGTTGGTTTAGCGCTTCTATTTGATTATAATAATAATAATAATAATAATCATGAGTGTATCGTACTCAGAAGAATGCTAGTATTGTCAGTGGAGAATGTAGGTATTAATTAGCTCCAGAGTTTAAAGACTGATGCATCAAATTGAATAAAAGATTCTTTATTTTTTTAAGCCGTATGCATTCAAAGTTGACAATTTACTAACATAGTTGAAAAATTGGAAATGTTAATTTCTTTGCAGTAACTGGAGAATGACTGTTATCAGCTTCAGGCTTTCAGCGATGGTGAATTTTGCTTGAAAGCCTTTCATACACTCATTTAGTTACCATTTTGTCCTAGGCACATGTCGATTAGACACTAGGCCTGTTGTATGTATGTGTGTGTGTGTGTGTGTAACGAAACACTTCGAAATGTTTCGGCCCCGCCGGGAATTGAACCCGGGCCCTCCGTGCGTGAAGCAAGAGCGCCATCGGGGCGTGTTCTTCCTCCATGGTTTCTCCCGTGATAATTTGATAACACTTCCGATTTTTTTTAAACTTAGAGAAAGAGTCGTAGTGTTATCGGAATGTTATCGAGAGGTCAGTTTTGTACATGCAAGGCGTCGTGCAGTGGTCACCGTGTGCAGTGGTCACCGTGTATTCACCTAATTGTGGTTGCAGGGGTCGAGACTCAGCTCCTGGCAGTGGTCAGCGTGTGCAGTGGTCACCGTGTGCAGTGGTCACCGTGTGATACACTGACAGTGCTTCTCCCACTCTCGTTTTATAACTTTGAAAACATGTATACTACTTAGAAGATTTTGACTGTTGTTGAAGTGTGTAGGTGTATGCCAACTCTTAAAAAATGTAGTGTACTTTTTGTGCAATACATTAGGTGCTCCTGATCGGCTTCAGTCTTCCACTTCTGATATATTGTCCTCAATTGAAAGTTGCCAACATAAGTCCCAGTCTGTCACACTTACTCAAAAAATGTTGATACCGAATTTTGTGTGATAACTGGTGAAGGCTTCTTTTGATCGACTTACAATTTTCAAAGCAGATGTATTTTGCAGATGAAAATTTCGATTTGTCTTGGTCTGTGCAAGTGCCAATTTCGCCAGTTTCATTGAAACTGGGATGGTTACCGTGAGATCACTTTTCAACGCTTCCACTGATCGGCTTCAAACCTCCAGTGTTAATATAAATTACTGAGAGGAAGGTTCGCATTATTCCAGTTCCTGGTTCTCTTAAGGATGTTCATCAATGGCTCCTGAGCCTTTTGAGGATGGTAAGCTACAGTTGCTAGACTTCTGAAATGTGTTGAGTAAACACTCCTGGACCTCGACCTCTGTAATGTGTCGAGTAAACACTCCTGGACCTCGACCTCTGTAATGTGTCGAGTAAACACTCCTGGACCTCGACCTCTGTAATGTGTCGAGTAAACACTCCTGGACCTCGACCTCTGTAATGTGTCAAGTAAACACTCCTGGACCTCGACCTCTGTAATGTGTCAAGTAAACACTCCTGGACCTCGACCTCTGTAATGTGTCAAGTAAACACTCCTGGACCTCGACCTCTGTAATGTGTCAAGTAAACACTCCTGGACCTCGACCTCTGTAATGTGTCAAGTAAACACTCCTGGACCTCGACCTCTGTAATGTGTCAAGTAAACACTCCTGGACCTCGACCTCTGTAATGTGTCGAGTAAACACTCCTGGACCTCGACCTCTGTAATGTGTCGAGTAAACACTCGACCTAAACATCGTTGTAAACTTCTCTCTCCTATCAGTACTGTGTATTACTTTAAGCTTTAATGTAGTACTTAAACGAGGGTTTTCTGGAAATCTTCGTATACTATATTAGCGGAGATTTTAACATTGTAATTGTCTTATGCCATTGAAAAGTTAAGAAAATCGGTAGGCAGGATCTTTCATGGCTAAATATAATGTTGATTGTAGCTTAAGTTGTCATCTTCCAGAAGTGTTGATATATTGTGTCTACTGACAGTTTCAGTGTGTACAAATAACGTATATTAAACTAACTGAGCTCTATTTAATTGAATATCGCAGTAAGCATTTTCTAGTGCCTAGTGCCTCCAGTCAGTTGGCACCTTTCTCTTCTAGTGACTGGTTAAAGTTCCCAGTTCATCTGTACTTTCTTATGTTCTGCTTGTTTAACATGCTAGGGCTACTAATTCCGACAATGTTTAGTACGTCAGTTTAAGGCTGTTATGGTCAAGGCTGTTCTGGTCAAGGCTGTTCTGATCAAGGCTGTTCTGGTCAAGGCTGTTCTGGTCAAGGCTGTTCTGGTCAAGGCTGTTCTGATCAAGGCTGTTCTGATCAAGGCTGTTCTGATCAAGGCTGTTCTGATCAAGGCTGTTCTGATCAAGGCTGTTCTGATCAAGGCTGTTCTGATCAAGGCTGTTCTGGTCAAGGCTGTTCTGGTCAAGGCTGTTCTGATCAAGGCTGTTCTGATCAAGGCTCTTCTGGTCAAGACTGTTCTGATCAAGACTGTTCTGGTCAAGACTGTTCTGATCAAGACTGTTCTGGTCAAGGCTGTTCTGATCAAGGCTGTTCTGGTCAAGGCTGTTCTGGTCAAGGCTGTTCTGGTCAAGGCTGTTCTGGTCAAGGCTGTTCTGCCATTAGGGCTACTCGTCATTCTACCTTCATCAATAAAAGGCCTTATAGTAGTTCCTGTATTTTATTGCCCCTTACAAATTTCAATATATTTTTTTTTAGGATTTTCTTTAATGTTATGATAATTTTATTTTCACATTATTATATTATTTTTGCTTTCTTGCTATAAACATGTCATATTTAGTTTGATATATATATTACGATATCGTCACGTAATAATTGTCATCCACCTTACTTTATTTTAATCATTCAGTCTTTTAGGTTTAAATGTTTTGCATATTTTCTCATTTTTCATCAAAGAAGTTAGTAATATCACGAGGTATCTTTTTTTGAGATTTGCTGCTCTGTACTGGGAATCACTTTATCATCATCAACCAAATTTTTAAAGGGGGTGGACCGGTAAGCCAGTTGAAGGCCTGGGTCAGATGACCAAAAGCTCCAGTTTCGGGTCTTATGACTAAGGCCCGCGTCAAGAAACCCTTGTCCTGTTTCCTAACAAACCTAACCTAACCTAACTATATTATTTCTCTATATGAGAAAACTATTGTCCCTGTTTCCGAATTTTTCACTCACCTCGCATGTATCGTGTCGCCAGCTGCGGTAAGGACAAGGCTACCAATATATTATGAAATCGTGCGTTTCCCTAGACCAGAGCCCTACACTTTGACTAACACCTGTTATTAGTCTCTCTTCTGTACTGCTGCTGGTAATCACGCTTTCTGTAAGCCGAGCGTTAATTATTTTTTCTGTATCCAACATAGCAAGCATTAGAGGTAGTAAGAGTTCGCCTCAAGTATCTTCCATCCTAGGTGTGCGTCCGTCTAGGAAATAGAGCTGGTTTACCTTCTGTCTAGGGTACATTTGATTTGATTTTTTTGCCATCTGAGCGGCTGGTTTATGGTTCAACCCACGCTCATATTGCTAGCGGTAGCACAAAAAAAGGATTGCAGGGCTTACAATGGATCTTTATCAGACCTCACGGGGTATAGTTATATATTTTCGATATTACAGAGTCATTTCATAGATTATAGTCCCGTCATATAATTGTTAATTATCCACTTGGTACTGTATGTGGATACAATCTCAAGAGTTCTGATATCTTATCATTAACACTGAAGTCATTGGGCCATTTCATAGCCTAGAATCTTGCCATATCGCAGTTAATTTATGTAGCTGATGAAAAATGCAGATACAACCTCAGGATTTCAGACATCTTAGCAAATCACTTCATTGTTAATGATAGTTCCAGGAGGGTTTGATTGGGCTTGTGTCCAGGAGGTTTTATTGTTTGACACTCGGTATTAGTCTTGGATGACAAGTCTTGGTAACAAAGGCAGTAATAAAGCCACAATATGCAGAGCAAAGCTTTATTTACAGACTACGTTTCGCCCTAAGAAAACATCATGCCAAGTGATTGGGATGATAGTTATATTTAAGAGCGAAATGTCTGTAAATAATGTTTTTTTTTCCTCTACCCAAAGTGTGTTTAAACTACGTGTTTAGACTCTTTAGGTTGTATGCGTGAACACACTTAACATGAGATTGGAATCTTCATTAAATTGAACTCCCGAAGGGTACTTACACTAATCATATTCTCGTAGTGAAAACTTCTAGTCTACTGATCTTGTTACTGTACTAGCTCGGCCCATTTCATTATGCTGAGCTAGTACCTATAAAGGCCAGTTATGACTTGATAACTTGTTCAGGACGGACCGAAACGTCGTCTAAACTTTCCTCTTTAAGTTTAGGTTACTTGTGGATTATTCCAGCTACGCAATTGTATCTATTTTTATAATAATGCTATTTTATCCAATGCATCGAATTTTATCATGTTCTCGGAGGCCTATGAGAGAGGGAATGTCCAAAAGTTTGAAGAATTCTTATGGCAATAATGCGTGCATATTTGCTGCTAGCCTCGGATAAAGCATGTTAAAGTCTCTGGGAATTCAGGTAGTTAATGTGGACTGGGAATCGGTCAACGTGATTGGTTTCGGTCGCTGCTGTACCTGAAGACCCTCTAGAGAGGCAGAGTTACTGCAGCTCAACTCCACTGAGAGATCCAGGAGTTGTAATTTCTACGGAATATAACGTTATTTCAGTTATATGCAATGTGTCGACAGTAGAGAGATGCGTGTCCACGATTTTCCTTATTAGCTGGTGATTGTTCTGGTGATTATCGTCTTCGCGACTCTCAGATCAGGTTTCTTGGTTGCTGCTTTGTTTAGCTAAGTATTTGTAGGCATCACAAGTCGACTGTCAGCTGTTTAGAGGAACCCTAAGTTTCCACTTGAAGGTTAAGACTCTGTTGGTAATTTCCCATGTATATTAACTGAGGACGTTGGAAGGTCTTGGACTCGGTGCTTAATGAGATATCGTTATGTACTTTGTGCATACCTGATTTCCACTGGGAAATTCTGCAGTCTTCATTATCTCTCGTTCTTATAAGAGTCGATGCGCAGATACTGGACAAATCTCTCCAGTGTTTTTCTGGTTTACGTTATAACGTATATATCTTGCCTGCACTCGAGGGAATACAAAGTGAGGTATATATCACGTGTTCGCAACAGTTTAAATGTTCAACCCAAGTGCGTTCAAGGTGTATATTCAAAATTATACACGACAAATGAAAGAACTTTTTTGAAGCAATATTGAGAACTTCTAATTGATGAAAGGCCTAAATGGCGCAGTATTTTAATATCAACCAAGTGTGTCCATGAGGTTATTAGACTGAAGTTAAGCTGTATCATAAAAATTGTGGTGGCATTCTTAATGACCTGGTTGATATTGTTAATGACCTGGTTGATATTCTTAATGACCTGGTTGATATTCTTAATGACCTGGTTGATATTCTTAATGACCTGGTTGATATTCTTAATGACCTGGTTAATATTCTTAATGACCTGGTTGATATTCTTAATGACCTGGTTGATATTCTTAATGACCTGGTTGATATTCTTAATGACCTGGTTGATATTCTTAATGACCTGGTTGATATTCTTAATGACCTGGTTGATATTCTTAATGACCTGGTTGATATTCTTAATGGCTTGGTTGATATTCTTAATGACCTGGTTGATATTGTTAATGACCTGGTTGATATTGTTAATGACCTGGTTGATATTGTTAATGACCTGGTTGATATTCTTAATGGCCTGGTTGATATTCTTAATGACCTGGTTGATATTCTTAATGACCTGGTTGATATTCTTAATGACCTGGTTGATATTGTTAATGACCTGGTTGATATTCTTAATGACCTGGTTGATATTCTTAATGACCTGGTTGACATTCTTAATGACCTGGTTGATATTCTTAATGACCTGGTTGACATTCTTAATGACCTAGGTTACGTTCTTAATGACCTAGGTGACATTCTTAATGACCTAGGTGACGTTCTTAATGACCTAGATGACATTCTTAATGACCTAGATGACTTTTTTAATGACCTATATGACTTTCTTAATTACCTAGATGATTTTCTTAATGACGTGGATGACATTTTAAATGGGTGACATTTTTAATAACCTGGGTGACGTTTTTAAGGATCTGAGGGACATTTTTAAAGACTTGGGTGACGTTTATAAGGAACTGGGGGACGTTTTGAAGGACCTGGGTGGCGTTTTCAAGGTCCTGGTGACGTTTTTAAGGAACTGGTGATGTTTTTACGGACCTGGGTGACGTCAACTGCCTGGCTGACGTTGTCAACTACCAACCCCTGATTTTTCCCTGGATATTACCGGTGTTAAAATCATAACTAGAACTGCTTCAGGTGCAGAACAGTCAGGATTTACAACAGGAAAAGGACATTTTGGAAGAGAGTTCGTCATTACCGATTATCAATAGTGGGTCTTACATGGAAAATTCCCCGAACACTCCAACATTTTACTACGCATTAAAGTACTTGCACTTTATATTCTGTGAAAGACATTGATGATTGCCCCACCAAATCTTTGAGTATTACATTTTTATTAAATGATTTTTGTATGTGGGGAGCTCCCCATCTCGTAAAAGGGAGCAGTAAGCCACCTGTATTCCTAAAAATTTTAACTTTCACTGCAAGATTAGACTCCCGTACTCACACCTGGCTTTCACTTAATATAGAAAAAGGGTCTTGGGACTCTGGAATACTTAACACTGAGTACTGGACTCACCCAGAGTTCCACCTGTGGAAGACTGTCTTTGGAGTTGAAAACTTTAAGATACAAGATGAGTGTGCTGATGACAGTAGCGGCACGACATTGGATCTGAAGTTTTTTCTCTAAGAGTACGTACTTGCCTGGGCTTCAGAGGTGTGTCGTGGTTCATTCGTATCACCCACGGAGCTCTTTTCATCGATGTTCACCATCTCAAGGCTAATGAGAACAGATTTTGAAAACCCTCTCACTAAAAAACGACTAGTGTTGAAGGTGTCTGTTAACTTTGCTGTCTCCAGAACTGAAGTCAATGGTTGATCCTCCAGAAAAACTTCATCTGACCAATCAACACCAGGAAATTATGTTGCAGTATTAATTGCACAAGATCACTTAAGTTAGAGAATCGCCGCTTTGTACCACTTGTGAAGATCTTTAACTGGAGTCCAGTTGAAAATCTTCACAAGATCTATACACGTTTGCCCAAGTTGACGCCTGTTCAGCTTACTCTCTTACTATGTGGCAGAGATGCATTGATAAGTACTAAACACAGTGGCCTTCACAAAACTAGAGAATGTAGATGAATGGTTCAGAGAACCGACAAGTTGTAAATTAGACACATATGCAACACTTGGGTATCTTTATTGAGGAAACGTTTCGCCACACAGTGGCTTCATCAGTCCAATACAAAGTAGAAAGGTGTAAGGAGAGGAGGAGTTTGAGGTTATCAGTCCCTCGGCCTGGAGTCGATGTGTTCAGTCCATCAATCTTGTTAGAAGTGTAGCACAAGGCCGTAGAGGTGGCTTATATGCTGTAATCAGGTGAGATGAAGCAGGAGGAGGCGGGGTCATAGTAGTACCATCCACTATTCTAAGTAGGTCTTCGTCCAAAGGTTGGACAAGTGTAGAAGAATTCGTTTGTATCAAGATCCCAAGCTGTTGCTGTGTCAGACAGGATGTAGATGAATGGTTCAGAGAACCAACAAGTGATGGCCAGTGCTGCACTGGCCGCTGCAGAGGCTGTGACTCAGGATAACGAGGCGCCACGGACACTGTTATTGTTTATTGAAATATTCATCTCAGGTACGGCGATATTGTCGCCTCTCGTTATATTATATTATTCTTCAGAAGAAGGATTGTGGTGGTCCCCAGTGATATTCCCAGTGATATTCTCCAGTGATATTCCCCAGTGATATTCCCCAGTGATTAATTATCCCTAGCGACACTCTCCAGTGGTTATTACATGTGACATTCTTAAGTCCTTACAAATAGGTGCACAGTGGTGATCTTCCCATTGTTTGTCCCCCCAGTGGTGGTCCCCCAGTGGAGGTCTTCCCAGTGGTGGTCTCCCAGTGGTGGTCCCCCAGTGGTGGTCCCCCAGTGGTGGTCCCCCAGTGGTGGTCTCCCAGTAGTGGTCCCCCAGTGGTGGTCCCCCAGTGGTGGTCTCCCAGTGGTAGTCTCCCAGTGGTGGTCCCCCAGTGGTGGTCCCCCAGTGGTAGTCTCCCAGTGGTGGTCTCCCAGTGGTGGTCCCCGAGAGGTCAGATCCGCCATGGAGATTCCTAAGATCCGGGATCTCAAGTAATGACTGTCAATACAACTGTCTGCCGATCTCAGTTCCTGGAGTCTGCCTGGAGGGTATTCCGGGAATCAACGCACCCGCGGCCCGGTCCATGACCAGGTCTCCTGGTGGATCAGGGCCTGATCAACGAGGCTGTTACTGCTGGCCGCACGTAGTCCAACGTATGAACCACAGCCAGGCTGATCTGGCACTGACTTTAGGTATCTGTCCAACTCCCTCTTGAGGCCTATTGGTAATTCCAATTATGGCTGGTGGGATGCTATTGAACAGTCTTGGGTCGCGGACACTTATTGTGTTTTCTCTTAGTGTACTAATGGAACCCCTACTTTTCACTAGGGGTATGTTGCATCGCCTGCCAAGTCTTTTGCTTTCGTAGGGAGTGATTTCTATGTGAAGATTAGGGACCAGTCTATCTAGAATCTTCCAGGTGAAGATTATGATGTATCTCTCTCGCCTGCGCTCCAGTGAGTACAAGTCAAGTGCTTCCAAGCGTTCCCAGTAGTTAAGGTGTTTGATGGAACTTGTATGTGCAGCTGCATAAGCAGCAGCCCCAACAGCAGCAGCACCAGTAGCAACAGCACCAGCTGCATCACCAGCTACACAAGCAGCAGCCTTAACAGAAGTAGCACAAGCAGCAACAGCACTAGCAGCACCAGAATCTGCAGCAGCACCAGTAGCAACAGCACCACTGCAGCAGCACCAGCAGCAGCAGCACCACCACCACAACCACCACCACCAGGAGCACCAGTAACAGCAGCACCAGCTGCACCTTGTGCTGCAGTAGCAGCAACACCAGAAGCAGAACCATCAGCTGCGACAACACCAGCAGCAGCAGCATCTCCGTGACGGTTTCAAGCATTTGGGATACCAAGAATGAAGGGATGGGGGAAGGAGGAACAAAATGAGGAAGGGGAAGTAAAAAGAAAAAAAGGAGACGAAGTAAAGTGGGAGGTATAAGCATTAAGACAATAAAGGAAGTTTAAATGATCTATTAAGACTTGTACTAGAAAGATTTTGTTGGATATAAATTCTTTATGGTTGGAATGGAAGGTGGAGATGGAGGCTGTGTGGATGTAGTAGACCCGGGACGAAAGACGCTTCCTCTGTGGGTCTAGTAAACTGTTTGTGGAGGATAAACATGAGGCTTAGTGGGTTAGTCTAGTGGAGGAAGGATGGTCAGGGAAGCTAGAAGATGACGGGTTCTTGTACGAACTAGTGGATCCAAGAAAATAAAGGAATCAGAACAGCGAGTTGACTGAGAAAAGTGAGGGAACTGGAGTAGTTAGTAGACTGAGAAAGTGAGGGAACTGGAGTAGCTAGTTGACTGAGAAAAGTGAGGGACTGGAGTAGTTAGTAGACTGAGAAAGTGAGGGAACTGGAGTAGTTAGTTGACTGAGAAAAGTGAGGGGACTGGAGTAGTTAGTAGACTGAGAAAAGTGAGGGGACTGGAGTAGTTAGTGGACTGAGAAAGTGAGGGAACTGGAGTAGCTAGTTGACTGAAAAAGTAAGGGGACTGGAGTAGTTAGTGACTGAGAAAAAAGGGACTGGAAGTGGGACTGAGAATGGAACTGAGTAGTTAGTGGACTGAGAGAAAGTAAGAGAGAGACTGGAGTAGTTAGTAGACTGAAAAAGTAAGGGGACTGGATTAGTTAGTGGACTGAGTAAAGTAAGGGGACTGGAGTAGTTAGTGGACTGAGTAAAGTAAAGGGACTGGAGTAGTTAGTGGACTGAGAAAAGTAAGAGAACTGGAGTAGTTAGTAGACTGAAAAAAGTAAGGGGACTGGATTAGTTAGTGGACTGAGAAAAGTAAGGGGACTGGAGTAGTTAGTGGACTGAACAAAGTAAAGCTGACAAGTTAGCCAAAGAAAATACCCAAACAGAAAAGTAGAATGTAACTGGTATATCTGTGTCTAGCATTGGAAAAAAAATATTAGGAGAGAAGTAAATAATGAAAGTGAATGTTATAGGACAGTAGCTTGAAGCCCCGAGTAGATCCATCATTCACTATGATAACATGAACGTAGATAAGCATATTTATAGAGCAACTTGCAGTGTGAACAGACTGATATAGTGGTAGCCAGGCTCACATGCTTGGCTACAAGTACCTCTGTCAGTCTGGTAGACGCTATAATGATGATCAAACTAAATACAAGGAATGTTGACACTTTCCTGAACACTGTACTCATTGATCATTTATTGAGGAATAAAGATTTATTATAATGACCTATGTGTTATGTCATGATATTTTATTAATGAAAATAAGACACAAGACATATTAAGCAAATATCTTAAATTTGCTTGCATCAGACAATGTATTTGTGGATATAAATCTAGATGAACTCTGTTAATCCATTATGAGGTCTAGTTCCTAGGTATTTTGCGTGTCCAGTTGCTTTTGCGCTACCGTCCACAGGATGGATATTGCGTGCACAGTCAGTTAGCTGCTTCGGAGGCGAAATTTAAAATCTAAATCGACTAGCTGCCAGCAATTTCCTTCACCTCAAACACTGAAGGCAGATCTGTGGCGAGGCTCTTGATACACTGGGAAACATTTGCCTCTTCCTTTTTATGTTTAAGCATTTTTTTTAATCATCGGTTTAATTATTCGGTTCGTCCCTCTGTTTAACCAATGTTTACCTCTAATACTTATTTTTCTTGTGGTAAATAAAAGATTTAACATGACTTAAATTATACTGTCTCTCCTCCGCACGTGGAGGTGAATTTCAATAATAGCATGTTCGTTCTTTTATTTATGTTTTATTTCGTCTTTTTAATTTCACTGGTTTATTTTTTCTCAAATTTTGGGCCTTCTTTAATTTGCCTCTTGAAGCGACCGCCGACTTTACTTAGATGTAAACATTAAGGTACTTGTGTGGGGAAAGAGGAGGTGTACTGAGTTATTTTTTTAAGAAGTTCTGGATAGGGTTTGGTTGTGGGGTGGTGTTATGGTCTGGTGGGTTCAGGTGGGGTGGTGTTATGGACTGGTGGGGGCACGTGGGGTGGTGTTATGGGCTGGTGGGGTGTAGTTATGGGCTGGTGGGGTGTAGTTATGGGATGGTGGGGGCAAGACATTACGTCCACGCTACCTCAGCAGTAATTGTAGAGTGTTGTGGTGAAGTGGTGGTATATCAGTGACCCTCGCCTTTCCCACCATGACCTCGCCCCTCCCACTATGACCTCGCCCCTCCTACCACTGACTGGTGAAGGAGGGAACCGTGAGGGTGAGATGGAGAGAAGGGGAGGGGCTGGGAAACAAGAGACTTGAACAAGAAGGATGCTCATGACATACAACTCTCTCTTTCTCTCTCTCTCTATCTATCTATCTATCTATCTATCTGTCTGTCTGTCTCTTTACATGTATCCTCAACATCGCTTAATTCTGTTTACATGTTATAATTCGTTTAGGATTTAACTCCAAGTGTGACGGTGTTAGAGGCTGAAACAATTTAATGAAGAGTGCTGGCTACTGGAGTCCTAGAAGGATGGGGATTGCTGGAGTCCTGGAGGAATGCTGGTTGGTGGCGGTTCTGGAGGACTGCCAGGTTCCGTAGATCCTGGAAGGATGCTTGCTGCTGGAGTCTAGGGATGCTGGTTACTGGAGGTCCTGAGGAATAGTAGTTAGGTGTTCAGGATCAGTGGTGGCTGCTGGAGATCTGGGTGAATGGTGGTTGGAAGTTTTGGTTGGGGGATGTTTTGAAATAATGATGGTTCTCTTAAAGAAGAGCCAGATTCTCTCTGACCGAATGAACTTATATTATCGCAAATTGACTGTAATCAAGAGATTCCTGCACACTCATAGTCAATAAGAACAGAGGATTTCCCTCGTCTCTTAACATATGTTTGAGCATCTGGTGCACCTAGACCCAAAAGGCTATTCCCAGCTACCTGGAGTATACCTGGAGGTCGTTCCGAGAGTCAACATCCCCGCGATTCAATTCTTGACCAGGCCTCCCGGTGGCTCATGAGGTTAGGGCCGCACGTAATCCACGTACCACATACGTACATGTGTACGAACCACATCCCGGCTGGTCGGGTACTAACTTTAAGAAACAACTTTACAGAGTATCCAGTGTAACGTTTAATTCTTGGTTTAATGTGGAATTACCACAATAAACCTACATGTGCAAAGAATCTCAACAGTAGAACACGCATTGATTCACCGTATTGGTACCCAGGATGACGAGTAAACGTACACATTTTGGTATATACTCATACACCTGGAGAGGGTTTCGGGGATCAACGCCCCGCGGACCGGTCTGTGACAAGGCCTTGTGCATATATTCATATATACACATTTTGGATATATACTCTCTACCAGAAAGTAGTTGAAGTTGCAATGTGTCTGTTTTAATGCACCTCTCTGGTTGCAGCAAAGCTTTCGGAGTCACTAAGGCTGTCACCCTCAGGGACTCTGGTGTGTATTGCATCTTATTGCAGTCCTCACTGTCTCATCTTCCACATGGTGGAGTTGAAGTCTTGTTGCAGTACAAGCCTATGGCTCGTGGAAGATGAGGACTACAATAAGGTGCAATGCACACCAGAGTTCCTGAAGGCTGAATTTGATACAGCTTTAGTTAGTGACTCTGAATGCTTTGCTGCAGCCTCAGAGGTACAATCAAACGGGTACATTGCAATTTAAATAACTCTACTGGTGCAGAGTATACATCCTTATTGTGACTCAGTAGCAGCCATTACGATAGCATGTTTTAAACACACCACGACCACTGACGTCTACAGAAGATTTTCCTTTACCACCTGACCAGAATTGACATTGGTCAGTAGAATGCGAAAGTGTGACTGCTCTTACAATCTGCAACCTAAAGGAAACATCGAGGATCTGGTATTTTAGGCTTACTGAGGCTGGGTGTGTGGTCTAGCTTGGCCAGTCACTTGTCAACCAATTACAGGTGTCTGAACGATTCACTCTGATTCGGGTACATAAGGCGTCTGAAAATTAGTGTTGGTCCAGCTGGGTCTTACTTGTACTTATCGAGGATGAATGAGTGGCGGAAGTTAAATTTTGTGATGGATTTCGTTGATTTCACTTGTTTCCTCGACAGAGGAAATACCTGTTCATCACCAGTCACGTTGGCCACAAGGTCGTCTAACTGTCTTGTCGAAATTCCTGCCCACTTCTGCTGCTCGACACCATAGAAAAAAAAGATCTCTTGAGCAAAATCATGGCATGACTTGCTGGACTTTAGGGTCGACGGAGAGTATAGGATGTTATGTTGATGAGTGGTTTCAGAAATATTGGTCGAAAGGGCAGGAGTATGAAGGGGATAGGGAGGCAATTCTAGGGGGTATAAGTAATAGACTAGAGGAGGGTGATAGAATGTGTATGGATAGGGCTATTACAGAGGAGGAAGTAGGGGAGGCCATTCAGGGGATGAAGGTAAAGAAGGCCCCAGGCATAGGCTTTTAATTGACAATTCTTGACAAAATCATTATTTCAGTACCTTCTGTGTCGACATGATGGCGGTTCTTTCCTGTGCTCATTACTGAGTGTCCAGCAGCATCGCTCAGCACTATTCAGGTCAGCTAAATGCACCCGCCTGATTTTTGAACTTATCAAATTAACGATCAAGGTTTAACTCGTTGAGCAATGGCGCCATCGTTATTGCAGTACGAATATTAAATCTACCTCTACTGGGAAATCTCGCCTATCAGTGACAGTGCCTACGTGTTCTGCATCTCCCTCATCTGATACCAATGTATAAGCACCAATCTTTCTGCCTTTGCTCTAGATTCTTCAAGACTAAGGTGCTCATCACTTACTCCTAGGTTAAGGGATTGATTACCTCGTCTTTTGTATATGCTTCTACAATCTTCACATTGCGTCCTTGTATCGTACTGATAAAGTCATTGGATGCGGAAACGTCTACAAATTAAAGATATCCAGATGTTGCACATGTGTCTAGTTCTTCACCAGTATTATATCTCAGTTGTAATGAATCGTCATTCTTTTGCTTTAATCTTATATTGTATCTCATGTTTCAGTTCCTTCTACTGCTCGTCTGGTAAGTGCAGGTTCTGCTCTATTAATACCAACAGTGCTGAGGACCACTCCCTAAACTCCTGCAAAAGACTGGTTTGTTTCTTGTTCTGTTAGTGCTGGTAGTGGTTGAGGTTCTGTTGGTTGGTACAATTAAGGCCCTGGGTGATGATTTGAGGTCCTGGTGGTGGTTTGGGGTCCTGATGGTGATTGATGTGCTGGCAGTGATGGCGGTTATGTTTGAGGTGATTGTGGTGATCCTGGTGGTGTGGTTGAGAGTCTGGTGCTAATGGTAGTTGCTGAGGTACTAATGGTGGTGGTTGAGGTCTTGACGAGGGTGTTTGTGGGAAAGAACCTGGTCCTAGTGTGGGAGGGGTTGAGGTAAAGGTGGTGGAAGGGGTGGTTGTGGTTCTGGTACTTGTGGTTGAGGTCCTGGTGCTTGTGGTTGAGGTTTCTGGTGCTTGTGGTTGAGGTTTCTGGTGCTTGTGGTTGAGGTCCTGGTGCTTGTGATTGAGGTTCCTGGTGCTTGTAGTTGAGGTCCTGGTGCTTGTGGTTGAGGTTCCTAAGTGCTTGTGGTTGAGGTTCCTAAGTGCTTGTGGTTGAGGTTCCTGGTGCTTGTGGTTGAGGTTCCTGGTGCTTGTGGTTGAGGTCCTAAGTGCTTGTGGTTGAGGTTCCTAAGTGCTTGTGGTTGAGGTTCCTAAGTGCTTGTGGTTGAGGTCCTGGTGCTTGTGGTTGAGGTTCCTGGTGCTTGTGGTTGAGGTCCTGGTGCTTGTGATTGAGGTTCCTGGTGCTTGTAGTTGAGGTCCTGGTGCTTGTGGTTGAGGTTCCTAAGTGCTTGTGGTTGAGGTTCCTAAGTGCTTGTGGTTGAGGTTCCTGGTGCTTGTGGTTGGGTTCCTGGTGGTTGAGGTCCTAAGTGCTTGTGGTTGAGGTTCCTGAGTGCTTGTGGTTGAGGTCCTGGTGCTTGTGGTTGAGGTTCCTGGTGCTTGTGGTTGAGGTCCTGGTGCTTGTGGTTGAGGTCCTGGTGCTTATGGTTGAGGTCCTGGTGCTTGTGGTTGAGGTCCTGGTGCGTGTGGTTGAGGTCCTGGTACTTATGGTTGAGGTTCCTGGTGCTTGTGGTTGAGGTCCTGGGCTTGTGGTTGAGGTCCTGGTGCTTGTGGTTGAGGTTCCTAAGTGCTTATGGTTGAGGTTCCTGGTGCTTGTGGTTGAGGTCCTGGTGCTTATGGTTGAGGTCCTGGTGCTTGTGGTTGAGGTCCTGGTACTTATGGTTGAGGTTCCTGGTGCTTGTGGTTGAGGTCCTGGTGCTTGTGGTTGAGGTTCCTGGTGCTTGTGGTTGAGGTCCTGGTGCTTGTGGTTGAGGTCTGGTGGTTGTTATTGAGGTTCCTGGTGCTTGTGGTTGAGGTTTCTGGTGCTTGTGGTTGAGGTCCTGGTGCTTGTGGTTGAGGTCCTGGTGGTTGAGGTCCTGGTGCTTGTGGTTGAGGTCTTGACACGATCTTATGTATGAATATTTCATGGTCAGAAACATTCAGTTAAAAACTCTCCATTAAACGTTTTTTTTCAGTTAAATTCACCTGTTGTCACTTTATATAATAAAAAGACTTTTTAATCTGTTTCTTCATTTATCGTTGTAAATTCTTAATTTGCTTCCGGCGCTGTTGATAATATTTTTACATTTCATTAAAGAAAAGGCTTCTCTGAGGTATTTAAATTTAACTTTTGAAATCATTATTGTAAATATTTTAACAGGAATTTTTGAGAGCCTTTTGTCTTCACCTCGGCTTCTCTTCGTCTGAGACAAGTGTCCAGCGAGCAGTGACTCTGTGACCGCGGGTTCGAACCCCACCCGTGGTATGGTTTGGTCCGCACATATAAGCTTATGACTACGTTTAGGTCCGACTTGGATTATTGACTAACACACCTGAAGCAAGGTGCCCTGCCGACCTGTGCACTGTACAAGCGGCAGTGGTATACACAGAAGTATTTTTGACATTACTGAAGAAAAAAACACCAGTGCAGAGCTAGCTTTAATTGAAACGTTTCACTCTATGTAGGGCTTTATTAATTCAGTGACATGATAAAGATCTCCATAAAGCGAAACGTTTTCACAGCAAAATCTTGCAATATACCTGTCTTGTCTTTGAAAGCAGTTGCTTTATTAGGCGATCCTTACACAATGCAGGTGTGTGTGTGTGTGTGTGTGTGTGTGTGTGTGTGTGTGTGTGTGTGTGTGTGTGTGTGTGTGTGTGTGTGTGTGAAGAGCTGTGGTGGTGGAGGAGGCTGGGAAGGGGTAATAGAATGTGGTGGTAGTGACTGATGTGGGGAGGGAGGTTAGTGAGGGGGAGAGGGAGCAAGGGAGGGAGTGAGATATAGGGAGAGAGAGAGGGAGGAGAGGGGAGGGAAGTTGAATTAAAAGGACGAGAGGAACTCACAGCAGTCCGTGGGTCTTTAATCATGCAAGTTCGTGAAGCCCTCGACCATTGCTTTTCCAGCCACCACCACCACCACCAGGACCTCAACCACCACTACTACCACCACCAGGACCTCACCCACCACCACCACCTCAACCACTACTACTAACACCACCACCACCTCAACCACTACTACTACCACCACCACCACCAGGACCTCACCACTCCCACCACCACCATTAGGACCTCACCACCACCACCACTACTAACCCCACCACCACCTCACCACTCTACTCCACCACCACCACCTCAACCACTACTACTAACACCACCACCACCTCAACCACTACTACTACCACCACCACCACCACTACTACTAACACCACCACCACCTCAACCACTACTACCACCACCACCACCATTAGGACCTCACCCACCACCACCACCCACCAGGACCTCAACCATTACTACCACCACCACCATTAGGACCTCACCCACCACCACCACCAGGACATCAACCACTACCACCACCACCAGTATATAAGCTGGCGCTTATATACTGACGTCAGGTGGAAAGGGACGGTAGCAGACGAGGGCATAGTCACTGGTAGGCGGGATTCCCCAGTGTCGGTATTGTATACCATTCTTGTACAACTTGTCAGACACTGGAACATCATGGAATCTTGATTCTGAGGACCTGTACTTAACCTTCTTCACGGCTACGACAACTACTACTACAACTAACTCATCTCTTTGGGTATGACCTACTTCCACTGGGGAATCCCGCCTACCAGTGACTATGCCCTCGTCTGCTACCCGTACCTTTCCACCTGACGTCAGTATATAAGCGCCAGCCTCTTGCCTCTGCTCCAGAAACTCCACGACTTCGGTGCTGTTCACACCAACTCCAAGGCCGAGGGACTGATTACCTCATCTTTTGTATATAGTTCTACTGTCTTCAAATTATGTCCTAGAATTTGTATTGATAAAGCCACTGGATGGCGAAACCTCTACAATAAAGATACCCAGATGTTGCACATGTGTCTTATTTTTAAGTTTTCTGAAATGCTCTGCAGAATCAGGGATTTTCTGTAAAGTGTGTCAGTTTCACCATTTCTGAACCAATTGAAAACTAATTCTTTATAAAAATAGCTTATTCTTTATTGTAAATATGTTGACAAAACAGGCGATACAGGTGAACCCACCCAGACGACAAACGCGCCTGAGGAAAAAACAATTATGCGACTCAGGACCGTTTCGTAGGGTACAGGAAAATGCCATGTGAAATTATGACCTACTGGATGAGAAGTGTCATTCCTTGTTCAGAGGTAGGTACATACCAGGTAATGTAGTAAATTCAACATCCAGAGCAATAGGAAATTGTTTCTGTAACTCATCCTGTATAATGATCTCGTTGCAATCTTGAACCAACTCTGTACTTCGCTCTGCTCTCTCACTGACGATGTCGAGACCGGAGACACCTTTTTTTTCTCAACGTACGACTAACTCGGCAGCAGGCAAGATCCCTCTCCAACCAATCAGTCAAGACCTCTACGTTTCAGAAGAAGAGTGTCGCGTTCTTCTTGACGAATGATGGGAGGGAAGAAATAGTTGTATTTGCCATTTCTTGTACAGGGCGCTTTACCAGGGGATCTGGGCACTCATTTAACGTCTGGACCATTTCATCCTTGATAGCGGTTTCAACGCAGTCGTTAAAGCAGCCAACGAGTTCTTTACTCTCCACGTGTGACGAGACTGGGAGACGCCCTGGGTAATAGCCTCGTACTCAACCATGCATTTCAGTAGGTTCAGATCACTTAGTGGAGCCTGAAGTGCAAGTATTACAGAGAACGTGTCTTTAAGTTAAAAAACTAAATAAGGATTAAGTGCAACACCAAAAAAAGTTCACTGATAACAATAAGAACAGCAAACTAAACCCAGCTTAACTGAAAATAAAGATTATAGAACCGAATGCAGTTTAAAGATATCCTTATAGCTACTCAGTAGCGGAGTAGTGGCAATAGCTTGTGTATGATATAACAGCAGAAAATTAGCTACAGCTCTTTTGAGCACACGCCTTTTTGAGCTTATGAGTTGCAAGCACTAGCTTCAAAAGTGTGGGAGAGTACACAGAGCCAGAGCTGAAGGCAGCCACAGCGTAATTAAAAATTATTTTCCCTCCAAGGTTCATAATACCAGCAGTTGATGGGTGTTGCTTATCTGATTGTTTCCAAAGTAGGGCCTAAAGATGGGCCAGTTGAAAATGGAATGCCAGGTTCTTATCAGTCGGCAGAAGGATTCTGACTGGAGTTGCTGCTGCTCCGCCCCTCACAGCAGGTCCCTTGATGCTGGTGAGGGGCTCTTGATCTAAGGAATTAGATCTGTGCTCCAATTCCTTGAGTCGAACCTTCCATTCTCTTGGCGCTATATAACCCCTGTGGGTTTAGCGCTCCTCTCTGAATAATATAGTACAGAACGTAGGTGATTCATCCAAGTAACGGATTGAGATATATAGAGAGTGGTGGAAAACAAAGTCTGTTCCAACATTACGGATGTCAGCTGTAGAAGCAGCTGGGCATATCTTTAGTATTTTCAAGGCTCTGTCTTTGTTATATAGGTACGTGGTTGTGTCACAGCCCGTGACAGCATGAATGCCTGTCTGGTTTGTTGTGGTTGTAATATTATTGCTGGATGTTGGTGTGATTTCACCCCCAGACATCAATGCAGATGCCAATATGAATAGTTTGTCACTCAGGATTGACATTCTTGATGTGGGTGAATTGTCTAAGATGACAGTCAGTTGGAGTTTACAATGACAGATAATAAACGAACATTAGCAAAATTATTATTTCCTAAAAATTGTTTTAAATACTTCACGAAACTGCAACAGACTTGAATAACCATCTCATCATAAAACCAAAATAGCATCACTAAGTTTCTGACTAGTTGGCGTCCTAATGGACGTCTACCAAACATAGTACCACTATTACTCTTCTACATTTCATGCATGTCTGTGTCTGTCCGCATTTATTATTGCTTGATAAACAGGTTATCTATTACATAAAACAGAGTAGGATAAGTAACTTGTAATAATTTTTTGTAATATTGTGCGTCTGCACAATATTACAGACTTGTGATGCAACTTGAAATAGAACCTGACAGACTTCTGCTCGCTTGTCATATTTTTCTTGACACGTGGTCTATTAACAGTCCACGTGGTCTATTAACAGTCCACGTGGTCTATTAGCAGTCCCGCGGGCACGCACACACGCACTAAATAACTACTACACACGCACACTGCTCGTAACACTCTGTATAAGATATTTATCTTTTTGTCCTAGAGAATTAAATTTCTGAATGAACTTCAGTAAACTGTAAATGAAGAATTCTTCAGCAGCCAATAAATCAGTTAGTTTTTGACCATTGCTAATCTGTTTCATGAATTTGCAATTGCCAAAATATTAATACCCTGGATGGGAAAACATTGTTTTTGATGTTTGGTTCATCTAACAAATCTTCTATAATGTATACCCATTGTCGTAACAGCCATTTTGAATTTCTGCAAATTCTGCAAAATATTTAATTCTCCCATAGTGGCATTTACGGGATACTATATCAAGAACCCCTGACCTTAATACTGTTGTAAATAACATTGGAATACCAATAAATGCAGGTTTACCTCCTTGGTCGCTGTAGTACCTTGGATATACTGAAATACGACAGCGATAGTTTCAGCATATTTCAAAGACTTTCGTGTTTTCAGTTCCAACCACAATACAACGAGAAACTAATGTGAATGACCTGGGAGTGATAATGTCAGAGAATCTCACTTTCAAAGATCACAACAATATATCTACCACATCTGCTAGTAAAATGATGGGGTGTATAATGAGAACCTTCAAAACTAGAGACACCAAGCCCATGAATGATTCGCTTCAAATAGCTTGTTCTCTCTAGGCTGGAATATTGCTATACACTAACAGCCTCTTTCAAGGCAGGCAAAATTGCAGACCTTGAGAATATACAGAGAACTTTCACGGCACGTATAAGTACGATAAAGCACCTAAATTACTGGGAATTGTTAAGGTCCCTGTCCTAGAGGGACTAGTCCCAAAACTGCACACGAAAATCATTTCCTATGAAAGCAAAAGACTCGGCAGGAGATGCAACATCCCCCAATGAAAAGCAGGGGCGCCACAGTATACTGAAAGACAACACAATAAGTGTCAGGGGCCCAAGACTGTTCAGCTGCCTCCCAGCATACATAATGGGGAATACCAATAGACCCCTGGCTGTCTTCAAGAGGGAGCTGGACAGGCACCTAAAGTCAGTACCTCACCAGCCAGGCTGTGGCTCGTACGTTGGTTTACGTGCGGCCAGCAGTAACAGCCTGGTTGATCAGACCCTGATCCACTACAAGGCCTGGTCACGGACCGGGCCACGGGGGCGTTGACCCCCGAAATCTCCTCCAGATATACACCAGGTAATCACCGTTGATTGGCAGAGAAAATTCATCAACAATAATAATATTCACTCAAGTGTCTAAGATTTCCTTCAGAAAATTCATTGCCTCTGTAATAAAAATTGTCCCTTAAAAACGAAACAAGTCACAACCAAGAGACAGAAGAGCCCTTGGTTAACCAGCAGCATCCTCAGATCTACTGAAAGAAACATATCTATGAAAAACAATATAGAATGGGCTTAATTCCCAAGGAACTAGCTTATATATAATTTTGATATTAAGCCCTAAATCCATGTGGGTCATTCAGCGCAAGACGTGGTGCAGGCTTCATCCTCCGTCTGCTGAGCGCCAGACAGACGCGGTTCATCTTTGTATTCACCTAGATAAAAAAAACTAAACTGATTTATGCAAACATGTTCGAAGAGCTAAAGGATGATATGAAAAAGACCTGGAATACAGTCACAAGTTCTAAGCTCGCGCAAAATTGCCAAGACCAAAGAAGCTGTACTGACCAGACCAAGCGAACTTCCCATCCAAACTGCTGATACACTAAACTTGACGACAATTATTCAATCATAGGAAGTAACCTTGCCAGCAAAATCCCAAACTCACTGCTCAGGCTAGTGATTAACCTACTAACAGTTGCCAAGGCTCCCTCTGT
This sequence comes from Cherax destructor, assembly GCA_009830355.1. Classification (NCBI taxonomy): domain Eukaryota; kingdom Metazoa; phylum Arthropoda; class Malacostraca; order Decapoda; family Parastacidae; genus Cherax; species Cherax destructor. The sequence continues at coordinate 336,350 of WNWK01000772.1, forward strand.
CTCCGACGACTCGCACACAGGTAACTTCAGTAGTTAAATCACTCAAAAACAAGGCAGGTAATAAACCGAATATTCCACCATTCATATATGAGAGCTGCCCATGTATTATCACCTATTATTGCAACTCTGTTTAATAAATATCTTGAAACCAAAATTTTCCAAATATTCTTAAGTTTGCGCTGGTTACCCCAGACCATACAGATGAAGGCCCAAATGATATTAGCAACTACAGATGAATCTCTAACTTGCCTTTATTATAAAAAAAAAACTTTGAAAAGAATCAATGCGATTATCACTAAACATAATATTCCTAACCCTTGCTAATTTGGCTTCAGGTCAGAAAAAAGTACCAGAGATGCTGTGCTAAAAACACTAGACTGTCTGGCTTAAGCTCTAGAAAATAATGAATATCCTACTGCTGAAACTAGAATATTATGGAATTAGAGATCGCGATCATAAAGTCCTGCCTTATAGGCAGACGGTAGCATGTGACAGGCTATGACACTACCTCGTCTACCCTAACTATCAACACAGGGTGCCTCAGGGTAGCATCAGCATCCTTGGTCCACTATTTCTCATATGAGTGACTTATCAAGTACCTCCCACTAACTTAACCAGTCCTGTTTGCAGATGACACAACACTCGGTTATATCTAATACTGATCTCGTCGTCCTCAATAATAGTCAACGATGAGCTCTAAAGTTTCAACCAACAAATTTCATCTCAGTATTGACAAGACTTTGTACATGTTTGGGAATAAAGCTAAAAATACTCTAACGTAAAAAAATAAATATTTTTCATATAGTAAGGAAAAACGAGGGAAAATTCTCAGGTGTATAGTTAAACTGTAATGGAAATTCATCACTCAATTTCAACACACATCTAAGAAAATTTCCAAAACTGTGGGCATTACTCAGTCTGTACTGCTTACTAATCTATCCCTACCTCACTTATGGTGTCTGTGTTTTGGGATCCACAACACCAAACCACCAACAACACATCGCGACCCAGCATAAATAAGTTATTAGAATTATAACCTATTCAGGTCGCACACAACACACACCTGTTTAAAAGTCTTAACTTACTTCCCTTACAAAACATTCACGCGCACTACTGTGCATTTTTATATATATATATATATATATATATAT